>OZ010787.1:97093287-97558347 GCA_963932465.1 Maratus speciosus
ACCTTCATAATTCTTAAATTGGCTGACTGAAGGACTTCCCGTTTGGTATCGCAAGGCAAGGCGTACCGAAAAAAACCAAATATGATGCCAAAATCAGTTGTTCCAATTGATCATTTCAAAGTTTGGTACAATTTCACTATGAAGACGACCTTACCTTCTACGCTTTTTAAAAAGAAAAAAAAACCTAAAATGGAAAAAGGCAATTTTTTTTTCAAATGGATACTTCAGTTTTTTCTGTCACGATTTGGAGATTAAAATGTAACTCTTTCTCCCACCTTTTTTTTTCTTTCGTTTTGGCTGACTGTACCATTTTATTAAAAATGTTGTTATAGAACAGATTAATTACACTCATAGCATGCATGGTCACGGTGACGTTGTTGTGACGTCACTGTAAGTCACTGTGTCACGTCACATCTGTGACCAAAATGCCACCACACAGTGATGTCACATTGTGACTGAGATGTGAACTTCTTAGAAAACTTTAAAAAAATACGAAAATTCTTCAAAACATATTATTTACTATAAAATTATATTTTTCTAGCAATTAAAAAAAAGTGACGTCATTGTTACGTCATTGCATGTAACGTACGTCACGTCACATATGTGACAAAAAAACCACCATATTGTAAGTCGTAGTGTGACAAAAATGTGAACTTTTAAAATCCTTGAAAATGAAGAGAAATATTTTAAACAGCTCCGAGTTACAGCGGCATAAGGAATGAAAATATATTAGTGCAAAGCAGACGGTAAATTCTGTCATGAAAGGGGGCGGGGGGACATAATATATAAAGTGCACGATACAAGCATTAATAAACTAAATTTTCATGTTATATTTTATCAATTTGATATCTGAGACAGTGAAAGTATACTTTTTCACGATTTCAATTTTATCTAGCATTGCAATTTAATATAATAATCCTTCACTGATTGTTATTATTATAAAAGTGTTTCTCGGAAAAATGGTACGTGCTGGAGCAATTTGGATAACATATTTAGAATTAGGAGTATTAAATCTGTGCACTTTACATATTTAGTTTGCAGGGAGGATTTTTTTTCTTTTTTTGCCAACCAGTGGTATTCGAAGCACTTCTGTGTTTTCAAACTAAAAATTTTCTATTACAGTTAAGTCTGCAGCTTTTAATGAGCACGTAGAAAGAGTCATCAGAGTTTAGTCATATATGTATTTCTTGCTTTATAATTTGCATCCAAGTCATATTTTTTCCCTTTAGCTATTTAGCTGTTTAACTATTTTAAGTAACTATTTTTTCAAAAATTCCACTTCTTTCAGACTTTTTATTTAAAATTAACATTTTCCGAAAATAAAAGAAATACACAAAATTTATGCAAAGCCTATGATATAATTAATTATTCGTATTTCAAATTTGTATTTTAGAGATATGACTTTAAAAAAAAAAGTTATTTTACAAATTGTTTTATTTTACAGAAAACGTGTGAAACAAACTTTACTTTAAAAAAAGGGGGCTGGGGGTTCATTATTACCATTAAATTGATTTTTACACATTTTAAAAATTTAAACAATGTTTTATCTATTAAACTCTAATTATGAATATTATTATTATTATTATTATTTACAAAAAAGAAACTTTACAATACAATTTAACATAAATATTTGGTACTGATAAAAAGAAAAGGTAAAATACATTAGAAAATTCTTCAAATAGAAAATTTTAAATGAAGACACCCTAATTGCGTATTTAAGTTCCAAATCTATACAAAAACAAATAAGCAGTAAAGAACCATCTGCTCTGTAATCGTCTGCGTGAGATATAACCACAGAAAAATAAATACGGAAGACGCGGGAAGCTGGAAAGTTACTTGACTGTTTAGAACATCGCATCGATTCAGTGGCACGAGAGCCAAAATCGTTCAATCATGAGTGTGAGTTTTTAGGAGTAATTAGGAATGAATAATGATATGTGCTGAAAAATACGGAAGTACGAAACGCGAAAAACCAGACCGTTAAATACTCCATTTTCGGGCGGGCATTTGAGGGTTTTCACCCCTCGAAACACATGTCATCCTCTATCTTGAAAAACTCATTAAGATTTCTGCTTCGGTGCAATGAAAAATAAATTGACATACGTTCCCTGACTATGGTACGATTCCACAGCGAATACCTTTCTTATCTTGTTTTAAAGATTGTTTAGTCAGTTCTATTCTAGGGATAAATACAGGAGTCTTTTTCAGTGTATCATCGTGTTGTATTCACAGATGTGTAGAATAATAGTAAGCAATGAAACACGATTATTTTTCTGTAAAATTAATATTTAGTAAACAATATATTAGCTATTTTAAGATAGATGAAAAAGTGTATGCAACACGTGCTCTGCATACACAGATGTGTAGAATAATGGTAAGCAAGGAAACACGATTATTTTTCTGTAAAATTAATATTTAGTAAACAATATATTAGCTATTTTAAGATAGATGAAAGAGAATTTCTAAATAGTATTATTTCTCTTATTATTGGAGAGCTGAATCAAAATAATTAAAAGCATAAAAATTTAAACAATACTAAAACAAGTAAACAATATTTTAGCCATCTTAAGATAGATGAAAGAGAATTTCTAAATATGATTATTTCTCTTATTATTGGAGATCTAAATCAAAATAATTTTAAAAAGTATAAAAATTGCAACAATACTTAAAACAAGTAAACAATATATTAGCCCTCTTAAGATCGATGAAAGATAATTTCTGAATAGTATTATTTCTCTTATTATTGGGGAGCTGAATCAAAGTAATTTTAAAAAGCACAAAAATTACAACAATACTAAAGCATTTTTTTTTTTTTTTTTTGTTAATGATGATTATGAGTTACGATGAATTTAATTTAGTGTTTCAGCATTTATAGAAGTACTTTTTAAAACTAATTTTTATATCTATTATACAAAAATCTGCCTGTGTTTCCGACATAGTATATGAAAGGCAACACGGTGAAATTAACATCGGTTATTCAGATGAATTCGGGGATGTCTTAATGAATCTCAGAACTTTAAATTTTTAATTAGTGTCCGATATATTAATTTTATTTTGAAATTGTAATTTTTAACTGAAATTCTGAAAAATACGACTAAAATACCTTAAATTCTAAGAAGGAAAAAGGAAAGAAATGTAAATACTATCCGAAATTCTGAATAAATATCATTTTTGTTTTGATGAAATATGTCGATTTTACGGTTTTTAGTTTACGCTTTCCGAAAAAAATGTAATGCCAGCATGATGTGATTTAATTCTACATTTACAAAAAATTTTATTAAAAAGCGGATATATTTTCATATTATTAATCCGTATGAAATAATATTTTCCGAATTTGTTTAAAATGTAAGTAAATGTAGAACTGTGAATATCATGAAATGTAAATAACTTGAAATTTTAAGCATGGATTGAACATACGTACAGACAAGTTTTTGAACAATAGTACCTAGTTTTTAATCAACAGTAGATCAGCCCCCTATAGAACATGACGATACTCATATGATCGATTTCAAAAAATATTTTTCTTCGCTCAACTATGCGCAATTGTAAAATAAAAGACATCTTCTGGTTCACTTTTAAATATAAATGCATGTTACTTGCAGGCACAACTATTGAACTTTTTTGTAATCGAACAGTTTTCTTCTTTTTTCCGATAAATGACTAACATCTGGGGTTATAAGCAATTATTCTCTCAGGATGATGATTTTTTCTCCTTTCCTGCGTTTTCGTCTCTAGAAATTAGGTTCAAAACGCCAAATTTGACTGTATGTTTGTTTCCAAAAAAAGAAAAAAACAGTTCGATTGCATCGTTTCTGAATAAGGTCATCTGCCAATTTGATATGCTTGCGAACAAAAATGAATTTAAAACTTTGTCAGAAAATAGCCAGTTTGCATTTGAGAAAAGCCTTAAACGAGTTAGGCAAATAAACAAACATTAGTTTGATAATAATGTCAAGCTCTCGAAATTTTTATCGAAAATCATGTAGATCAATGATGCCTGCATGTCTTCATTTTACTATAATTGCTACAAAATCACGTAACTTGCAATGTGTATTTTTCAGTTAATTTATATTGTAAATTCTTAATATGATTACATGCTTATAATAAGAATTTAATAAAATTAATATTTTATAGCTTTTCTAAATGTAGAATTGAACTACTTTCTACACATTTAAAAACAAGAAAGATCTCATGCCATACAATGAGTTGCTACGACCGCTAGCATAACTTTGAAACATGTAAAAATATTTATTTTCTTATGTAGTATAAGCAAGTGTTATGTAATGTAAATGCATTTAATTAGTGAACTTTAAATTTACAATGCTTCCAGCTCACGCGATAATCAAAACACTACTAAAAATTACATTTTTAGATTTAAAAAATATATATATTATTATTATTATTGGTAGTAGTAGTAATATTTACTATTCGATGAGCTGAGCTAACACAATTACACTTCACAACAGAAAGCAAAAAGTTATATTCATTGCAATTTTCATTTGTCAACAACAGACATCAATATCTCACAAATAATATGTTTGAATTTTATGAAAATCGGAGAAATCTTCTAAATGTTAGGCGATATATAAATCCGGAGAGAAAAATTAAGGGTGTAATAATAATGCATTAGACGAAAAATAGACAATTCACAAATAATATGTTTGAATTTTATGAAAATCGGAGAAATCTTCTAAATGTTAGGCGATATATAAATCCGGAGAGAAAAATTAAGGGTGTAATAATAATGCATTAGACGAAAAATAGACAATTGAAAATGGTTTGTTTGTATAACTTATAGATTTGTCTACTGACCTCAAAATCCCGTTTTTCAAAAATCATTTTATTCATTGCCTGGTTTTCTTAACATTGCAATTAATTGGAATTATTAATAAATTTTTGAAGTGAAAATTCTATATTAAAAAGAAAAAGAGAAAAAAAAATCACTTGTGTTTTTAGAAATTGCAAATGCAAATACAGTAAACTCTATGTAAGGGAAATTCTGTGTAAGACAGAAATCTGTCTAACTCGAAAAGATTTTCAAGCTCCCGCGAATCCATAGGCATAGAGTAAAAATTGTCTAAGGCGGAATATTGTCTACTACGGAAAATTTTTTCGGTCTCGATCGATCCGCCTTAGACATAATTTATTGTATTTAAAATCAAAAGTTAAAGTTTAGATAGATTTTCAAAAAACAAATGGCAACTTAAGAACTAAATATATAAGAAATTATGACTAAATTCTATACATATTGTCAGGGAATTCGCTCATGAACCCCCCCTCCCCCAAACGTTTCCGAATGCTGTTACACTTAAAAAATTTACAAACTTAATTGGCAAATTTGTTTAAAACTTTAATAAAAGCTATAATACACATTCAATTTCCGGTAGACTAGGCAAAATTTTTAAATACAATTGAGAATATTATTAATTTTTTTACATATAAGAACTATATTACAATTTCTAATTGTGGTAACGTGGCAAAATTATAAAAGTTCCCGTTTAAACGAATATTGACGGTTCCACAAACAATATTCAATTAAGCGGGGTATTTGATTAAACGGGGAATCAAAACTGTAATATTTAATGCGTAGTAAAAAGGCAAAATAACCCTCTACGGCATACTTAATTAACAGCACAATAAATCGTTAATAGAATAACATAACATAAACTAACATAAATACAAATGCTAATATAAAGTAAATATACATATTAATTTAATATGTCAGTACATACAATTATATGGCTTACATCACACTTAATGCAGCTCGTTTGAATTTGGTAAAAAACTTTGCTACTTCTAACTTACGTTATTTATACTGCCTTAAAAAATCGTTTAAAGGGGTTTGTTTAAGTGAAATTTTAAAGGAGTAAATATAGCATTATTTTTCGAATTAATGCAAAATATCACAACTACCATCTCGAGTCTCGAAGTGACGGTACATTGCCAAGTTAACAGCAAGAAGTGGCGGTGGGGGGAGGGGGGGGATCGAGGTGGGGAAATCATTTGACCTGCCCATTATACATCAGCCGGCCGAAATTATTGCAGGAAGAAGTGAAAATTTGTTTTCAGCGTAAAGGAACCGAAAATGACAAAAGATGGAAGGAAATTCCAGCTGAAACGTGCTTTCCGCGACTATTTTCAAAAATCGGTCACACAGTTGTTATTTGATTAAGCGGAGACGTTCGTAAAAGGTATTTGGTTTAAGCGGTGAAAAATAACATAGAACCAATAGGAATAAATTCGGTTCCGGAGGATTCCATTCGAATAAGCGGGGTATTCGATTATCCGTGACTTGGTTAAGTGGGGAGGACTGTAATTACATTCTGGTGTCGTCACGGTAAATAAAAAAATAATTTTTATTGGCTTATAAAATCCACGTCTTTAAATATATTTACAGAAATTTAACAAGTCACGTGTCTGAGTATCTCATTAATCGAAAATAAATTTTTATTGGCTTATAAAGTACACGTCTTTAAATATTTTTACAGAAATTTAAGAAGTCACTTGTCTGACTATCTCATTTCTTTTTTCTCTGTAGACGTATGGATTGCCATCATTTTGAAGATGTTTTCTTAAAAACACTTAAAAAAGTAAAATGTAAAAATTGAAATATTTTCAAAAACATGTAGCGCAGGCTCATTTACAAATGAATAACTTTCACTTAAGGCTGTTCTCAAATCCAAAGGGTCAACTTTCTGGCATAAGTTTTAATTCATTTTTGTCCGGAAATGCACGAAACTAAAAGATTTCGAACTGTTTTTTCCGTTTTCTTTTAAACGCAATAGATCTTTCAGAAAATACTGTCAAAGTTGGCATTTTAAACCAAACTTCCGAACGAAAGAAGAAAATCCAGTCAATAAGGGGAGAAAAATACCGTGTCACGTGATTAAAATCGCTTATTACTCAATAGCTAATTTATTGATTAAA
Source organism: Maratus speciosus (assembly GCA_963932465.1). Lineage (NCBI taxonomy): Eukaryota > Metazoa > Arthropoda > Arachnida > Araneae > Salticidae > Maratus > Maratus speciosus. Next base: position 97,100,215 of record OZ010787.1, read on the forward strand.
AAATGGAAAAAACAGTTCGATTCCAAATCGCTTCCGCTGTCAGGCTTTCCAATTTTATATCTTTCCGTTAAAAAATGAATGTGTAAATGTGTCAAAACGTTTTGCGCTTCTTGAGCAGAGCAGTTGAGAACAGCCTTAATGAGATACAAAAAATAACAGTTAACAAGTGGGTAAGTGTGATCATACATCGCACAAAGGGTTTCGTTTAATATTCCTTTCAAAACACTTTCTTTCAAAACGTCCAGTACATTTATTGCCATGGAATACCTTCTAAATTTTGGCAAACACATCCTAAACTATGTTAAAGTTTCAAACATATTCGCCTTGTTATATTTCCTAATTTTGTTCGCCCCCCCCCCCCAAATGCTACGATATATCACATGACGGGTATCTGCCAAATTTAGAAAAGTGCCCCCCTTGGGGAGGGCAGATGGTCACCATGATTTTTGACGCGGCTTGATTTTAAAAATTTATGTTATGTTTTATAAGCCATATTAAAGTTTCAAACAGATCGTCCAGTTATATTTCCTAATTTTGTTCGCGCACCTCCCTCACCCCCCCCCTCCTCGAAATGCGACGCGCCCTTCTTCTTTATAATTTATTATCGTGTGTTATAAAGTATCTTAAAGTTTAAAACAGATTGAATTGTTAGATTTCCTACTTTAAATGAAATCGCGGTCTGTTAATTCCACACTCCACCACCAGAGAGCGCACTGTATTCTTAACAAAAGCGTATCTGAACGAAACTCCTTTACACAACCCATTAGTAGATATGTTACTCGAGGGGGTGACGGTCTTCAGCAAGAATTTAAGATAATTTTTGAAATTACTATTCGAAAATAGTGGTAATTTAACTTTTGACATATTTATATTTAATAAGTATAAGTAGCATGTATCTGAGGACTCCATCAAAAAACGCACCTGAAACGGTATGAAACAAAAAAGAAATATTTTGCCCCTCCCCCTCTCCCCACCTTCCCGAAATTTCACGCGCCATTTTTTATAAACTTTTTCTAATGTGTTATAAACTATCGTAAAATTTCAAACAGATCGCCTTGTTATATTTCCTAATTTTAACAAAAATGTTAGTTCCACATTCCACTACCAGGGAGCGCACTCTATTCTTAACAAAACTGTATCGGAAGAAAACTCCGTTAAACAACGTATAAGTAGATATGTTACTCGAGGTGGTGGCGGTCTTAATAAGAAATTAAGATATTTGCTGAAATTACTATTAGGAAATAGTGGTAACTAAACTTTAGACAATTTTATATTAAATAAGTAGCATATATCTCAGGACTACCTCAAAAAGTCACCTAAAGCGGTCAGAAACGCTATTTTTTTAAATAGAAATCTAGCGTCCCCCCCCCTCCCCGGAATTTCGCGTGTCATTCTTTCTTACACTTTATCTTATGTGTTATAAAATATCTTAAAGTTTCAAACAGATCGACTTGTTAGATTTCCTAATTTTAACAAAATCGCGTTATGTTAGTTCCACATTCCACCACCAGGGAATGCACTCTATTCTTAACAAAAGCATATCTGAACGAAACTCCCTTTACGCAATATTTCCGTAGATAGATGGGTCGGGATGGTGGCGGTCTTAAACAAGAATTTAAAATATTTGCTGCGGTAACAAACGCTAAGATTTTAAAAATAATTCTAGCTCCCCCCCCCCCCCCCTCGAAATATCACACTTCATTTTCATTCTTTTTTACACTTTTTTCTATGTGTTATAAACTATCTTAAAGTTTCAAACAGACTGAGTGGCGGTCTTAACCAATAATTCAAAATATTTCCTGAAATTACTATTAGAAAATAGTGGTATGAAGTAAACTTTCTGATGATGAATGAGTTATACTTATCTCATATCGCTGTTCAAAAAGCCCAGGCAAATTATTAGATTTCCTAATTTAAGTTAATTCGTGGTTAAATAAGCGCGTCTCTTCATTTTAATCGACGCATTTGATAGGAATAAACCGATTAATTAAATAATAATTAATATTTCAGCTTGTAATTAAGATAGGACTTAGATATGGGTATCAATGAAATCAGCGAGAAATTTGACATCGGGATGCCAAAAAATTTAATGAAAAAGTTTAATATTTAAAAAGTTAAAATTTCGTATTAAAATATGCTATTATGGAAAACCGCAGCGTCGTCATGTCTACCTGCTTTCCCGCCGAATTGAAATCTTTTTATTTCCTTGTCTTTCCAATTAAAGAAATTAAATTTTTATCGGTCGATTTTTAGTAGATATTTTAACTTATACACATCGCAGAAATGTGAACTTTATACCAAATGAAAGTAGATTTTTTTTCTGCGTCTGTCTATTCCATTTACAAATTTCTCGAACCAATATTTTCTGATATACGATTTCGCTTTAAAATCTCCACTTCATTTTTCGGCTTAATTTCCTCTGTGCTAACCGTGCATTCGGCTGATTTTACTGGCAAACCTTAAGAGAAACACGGATGATTTCGAGAAAGTCCGTTTGAATTTGCGTTAAAAAGGTGGATTGGTTAATTTTAGAAGTTAATTAGCCCGTAATTCGGTTAATTACCAACTTTTTCAAAATTTTATGATTTGTTGTTTGATGTGAGGTGTTCAGCTATAAGTACCCAAAATTTCAAGTCTCTAACATGTATAGTTTCTGAGAACGGGCTCTGTGACGGACAGACAGACAGACAGAGGAGCGAGACGAATAGGGTTTCGTGAGATGAACGAAACCCTAAAAATAGTCGTTCGTTACTCCAAAGTCTAAAGCGCCCTCTATCGGCATTTTTTGAACTTTATCTTTAAAATTTATTTTCAAGAAAATACTGACATAAAGAATAGTTTTAGTAAAAACCTCAAACGAATCACCAATTTTTCCGTTTTTTCTAATCTTTTGAAATTTTGAGCCGTAAACTGTAATCTCGCCCATATCCTTCGGAAGACGTTTTCGGAAGACGAACCCTTAGTTTCCTATTTAATATTGTTTGTCTTAATGTGTACTATCACCTCTTATAGTTTTGCCCAAGAGTTTAGATTCACCCTGTATATGCATAACTTTTTTATGGACACGATAATTTCCATAATTCTGCATAAGCCTCTTCCAAACTGATACATAAAATCAAGGGGCAGAAAATCTCGGTCAAGTTCGTTAATTGGCAAAATCGGACCAAGGTGGTGGAAATAAGGAGGGGTTTTGGGAAAAACGAAAAAACCCCATAACTTCTTAATTGTAATACGTATTGAGTCAGTTTAAAGTTATTAATACTTTTAAAAACAAAGCCAAAAATTTAGGGATGACAAGTTTTTGATAAAATTAAAAATGGGCTAAAAGGGCGAAAAAAATTGGGTTTTGGGAAGAAAAAAATTCATAACTTCGTCAATTCTTAAGATATCAAATCCAATTAAATTAATTATAAATCTTCTTAATATTATCGACGACTTTTATACTGACAAGTTTTTTGATAGGACCAATTCTTACAGAAAAAAAAATGGGGGTAGTTGAAGAAGAAAAAAATCCATAACTTCATCAATTCACACAAGGAATTTATGTATGGAATTTATGGCGCATGGAATTTATTATATATATTCTTAATACTATCTATAACTTTTATATAGACAAGTTTTTGAGGGGACCCATCCTTACAGCAAAAACAAATTATAAATACATACAGGTTGAAGAAAAAAATATCGTATTAAGGATGTACTCAAATCCAAACTTCTTATTTTCTAACTCATTTTTGAATTCATTTTTGCTATCAAACGCATCCAGTTGGTAGGTTCTCTTAATCAGAAACTATATAATGTGCCATAATGGTCGATTTTTTAATAGGGGCAAAATATATTTCAAAAAATGATGTCAAAGTGGGCATTTTGAACCGAATTTCCCGAAGCGATTGGGTTGGAAACGAAAAATATGGTCCTTCTGAGAAAATAATTGTTTATAAATCAAGTTCTGATTAATTGAACAAAAAATAAAAATACAAGCCGCTTATAAATCTCTTCAAAAATCACGTCAGCAAGTGTCATATTTTTTCTTTTAAAAATGAATCTGAAAATGTGCCAGAAAATTTCGAGTTGTTGAGCATGGAAAAATATTTTTTGAAAACTGCCTTAACATGATTCTGATAAAACTAGCTCTTATATAAAAATGAAATTAAAAACTCGTCAAAAGCGGCAAGATAAAATTTTTAAAGAAGATTTATCTCTAATCATGATTTAGTTTTTGTTGGTGAAATTAGTACTTAACTTCGAAATCTACCTGCGCCTGTAGGCCGAGCCGGCAGGGATTTTTTGTTATTTTAGCTCATTTTTGTTTTTAACACTTTATCTACTGACGATGCATATAAGTATCATTAAAATAACTTGTTATAAAATTCATTTAATACATCGATTAGTTGTAATACAGTTTGGAATAAGTTATAGATACATTATTTTATCTTGTTCAAAAAGCATTATGGGTTACACAAAACAAAAATATTTTTTAAAGGATGATTTGTTTTGCCTTTGCATCTTTTCAGCTTTCTTGGCGTTGGGGTTGGAGGGGGGGTTGGGGGGCGTGATTTTTCAATCCGGATATATTTCTATTGTAAGAACGTTATATTTGTACATTTCCTAATTCTACAAAATACTAAGAAAAAGATTTAAAATAACAGATTTGAGTGGGGTTATAAATATACTGCAAAAAATCCTTATAAATTCAAGTTTAATTAATTCTTCTAAATCCTTCAATCCTTCTAAAATAATTCTAAAATTTACTAAATGATTATATCAATCTTCTAATGCAGTTTAAACAATTCACAAAAAATGCTTTAGAAGATAAAATTTTCATGATTTCATAATTCACGTTAACTGATAAAATGCGCAATATATAAATACTGCATTTCCTGTTTTAAACTGCGAGTGAAATTTCCTCTTACAAAGTCCTTGGAAAAATATGACTGGATAGTAAAAATAAAGAATATTCTTTATGTTTTAATTGAAATAACATACCATTCCGAGTTACAGGAAATCGACTCGATCTATCTGAGTACATTATATAAAAGTATAAAATATAAATTCTTAAAATTTTCTATAAAAGTTATTTTTTTAAAATAAAAAACAGATTTTTTATAAGGTATTTTTTTTAAATAAAAACCTTTATTAATTCCTGTATTGAAACCTATATTATCTGTAAATATTAATACTAATTGAAGCCAAAATTAATTATTATTTTTTTTATGTCTGAACTTCCTTTCTGTAAAAGAAATTTGGTCAAAATGAAACAATTCTACAGCAGAGTGATGGGATTTTGTTCACATGCTAGTGGGAGCTAGTAGTTCCTTACATTTTTCGAAATATGCTCTTAAAATACGTTTATATATATATTTTTAATGCTATTCAATACTAAAGAGCTCAAATACTATTACCAACAATGTCTACAAACTTCATGCACATATAAAAATGGCTTTGTTAATGAGGGAAGAAGTTTCACACTATTCAGCAGTATTATTATTATTATTATTTTCAAAAACAGCCTTAAATAAATTTGATTCAAAATATTGCAGAATAATAATTCAGTATATGAAATAGTTTCCTACCACTGTTTCATTTTTAAATTCTACATAAAAATCCTTTTTAGTTTAAGTTTGAAATAACTGCAGATAATTACGCTATATAATTTAAAGTATTTTTCTTTCTGTACTGTTGTATGACGTATTTAAAGAAACATTGTAACGTTAATTGATAAAATGCGCAATATATATGCTGCATTTCATGTTTTTTCATTCGCTGCATTTCATGTCACTGTGAGTGAAATTTTTACTTACTAAGTCCTTGGAAAAACATGACTGGATAGTAAAAATAAAGAATATTCTTTATGTTTTAATTGAAATAACATACCATTCCGAGTTACAGGAAATCGATTTGATCTATATGAGTACATTATATAAAATTATAAAATGTAAATTCTTAAAATTTTCTATAAAAGTTTAAAAAAAAAAAATAAAAAACAGAATTTTTATATGGTTTTATAATGATGTAATATTACTATAATGAGTTCCTATTTTAGCTAAAATATGTATAAATTATGTGTGTTTAAAGATAAAATTATGCTATTTGTAAGTCTTGTTTTATTAATTAGCATCGAAGTGTTTGAAATATTACAAACAGCTGTTAAATCTTAAACTCAAAAACTAGAAAGTTTCACGTTATTCTAGAAATATTTGTTTCAGAACCGCTTGTTTTTCCTAAAACATTCTAAAACTAAGTAAGTACTCAAAAGTACAGAGGTGATTAAGCATCTGGTTTCTTGAAACCACATGTTCCCAAGGCAGTCTTTCGTAAGGGGTTGGCCATTCAATAAATAATGTAAAAACGAAGGCCGTATTGCGTGCTTTCCAAAGAAGTAATCGGTTATCCTGAAACGACGCATTTCCGCTGATAAAAAGAAAACGGAACAAAATGGCGTTGATTTTGCTTTTATGAAAAACGGAAGAAGAGGAGTTTCCTTTCAGTCTCAACTGCAGAAGAGGCGTTTCGTGGCTGTCTCATTTATATTGAGATTAATGATGTTTGGCTCTAGCGGGAAGACTTGCATCGCACCGCCACTTCGCCACTTCTAAAACAGTTTCTTTAAGATAAGAGAATGAAGGTCACCATTTTAGGACACACGGATATTATTATAGAAACATAAACGCAAGTCTTATTTAATTTAAATCTTTTATTCCTAATGTGTTATGAGTTAAATAGTTTTATGTTATATTAATAAGAGACTGATCTTGTTTTCAGAAGCAAAATTTCCTATTCGATAAGTTAGAGGAAAATATCTTAAATTGTTATCGCTTGAAAAAAAAAATCTGCGCAGAGACTGATTTATGATTACATTCATAGGGAAATTAATGAAAACATTAATCTTTAGTTACTTGAGATTGAAAATGTGTTGAAACAATGATTTGGAGTTTTTTTTCAGCATCTTACTGTTTACTCAATACTAACACTTATAGATTATATAGATATTCGATTATTATGATATTACGAAATTGTTTCAGATTAGAAATTAGCATTACACTGGGAAAATGTACTTTTGCATATTACAGTAGTGATACTTTTGAAAGAGTTTTCTTTTAATGCTAATAGTATTTTAAATTATTTTTTTAAATCCTAAACCTTCATACCAATGTTTTCAGATTTAACATTTGTCAAAATTATAAAATAATAGGAATTCCTTATAACATATGGAAAGATTTTTGAGATATTGTTAAATCTATTAATGCATTTAATTCATCTATAGTAGTTTGTTGTTGTTTAATAGTACAACTATAAATACTAATTATTATTTTTAGTGTTGTTCAAATTCGTATATTTATTTTTTTAAATTGCATGTAAGAATTTTTTTTTTCTGTTTGTGATTTTAATCAAACATTTAATTATAGACATTTTAAATCGATTATTAAATTTTCTTCTATTATAAACTCATTTTCTACGATTATGATACACGTAATTATTGGCACTAAAAAGTAAAATATGATATTTAAGCATTAAAATAAAGTGTTTTTCGTGCCTGATAGGAAGTTATAGATTAAACTGCTTTAGTATATATATTTTTTAAGTTCATATAATACAGGATACATAATATAGGACACAAAGTTGAAATGTGCTTATGACTTCGGTTTGTCTCCCCGTCTGTCTGTCCGCGCTCTAACTCTCGTAAATATACTCGGATTGCCCTGAAATTTTTGGATGTTATTGACGTTTACAATAGCACGGTCCCTATTTGTAATGAAGTTTGTAGCATGTTTATTTCATTTACAAGACAGCTAAAAGTATTCCGTTACATTACGGCCTATGGGAAAAAATCGTTTCAAATGATTTTTAATGATTTTACGCACGCTTTAAAACAGAACAAAATTGATATGCATTTATGAAGCGCACTAAAATATGCATTCTGTTTACTATGCGATGCAAAGAATAGTTATTATTCATTTACAGGGCTAAAAAAGGAATTCCAATACATAATGATATAGGGGTGGAGGGAATTGTTTGCTGCGTACTTTAATTATGTTAATCTGCTTCATATATAAGGAAACTTATGTACGTCGCTGAGGTTTACATACTATAAATTATTTCATGTATAATACGAATAATACGTATATAGCATTTACAGGGACACATTATATAAAATATTTCAGATACTATATTGTATCCGAAGTACTGTACATTAGCGATGACGGCTGGAAATGCATTTTTAATTATGATATGCGCTTTTATGATTCACTATATTTATGCATAGTATATGGTGTATATAAATGCTATAATTCCTATACAGGGCTACACAAAAGCATTCGTAAGGGTTACTGGATATGGGCGCATATTGCTTAAAGGTTGTTTTTAAATGAGTTATGCTTGTTTTCGCTGAACCGCATTTAATTTACTAAGAAATGTTTGTAGAATATAGATAAAATGACATACAGGGTCACGTAAAGAATTGGATACATGGCCGTCTATAAATTATAATTTCTGGAAATGTGATTTCAGCAGTTTTAAGAATGTCTTAGTTTGAATTAAATTTTAACTAAATAGTGGCGTGTAATAAAGATTCTAGGTAAACTACAGGATTGTACAAAAGTATTCAAGTATGTTTCCATGTAATAGTATAAATTGCTGAAAGAGAATTTCAACCTGTTAGGCGTTTTCTTGCTAAACTAAATTTTCCTATTATATAGTATATATACACTGAAAAAAATGGATACTCAAAATTGAGTAAAAAGTACACAATTTTAAATGCGTCACATACTCAAAACTGCTCCGATACAAATGTACTCAAAGTTGAGAAACACATGTACTAATTTTTTATTCCATGGTTGTAATCAAATATGAATAGTTATGTACTGCCCCCCCCCCCCCCCCCACCAAAAAACCCAAAAATTTAACTGACCAACCAAAATGAACCATAAAAACCAAAAATGAAATGAACCATTACAGGGTACAAAATTATTCGTTTGTTTGGGTTTGATAACATGCGATGTTTCAAAATAGAGAAAGCATAGGTTCATTTTTGATCCAAAAATATTCAATTCGATATGAGTACATCGGTTTACTCATTTTTGAGTAGTTGATTTTTTTCAGTGTATCAACCTACAGATCAAATACAGGGCTGTTCAAAAGAATTGGAAAACATTTTTGGCTATGGATGGTAACTGCTGAAATCAGTTTTTCAAATGTTTTATGCGTTTTCTAAAATGTTTACTTAGTTATCTTATTTACGTTATTTCCCTAAATTACGATATCTTGTTAAAGCATTCAGGAAGTGTTGGAAAGTATTTTATAATCTAAGCTTAACGCATGATTTTTCTTACTTGTTTTTTCTATTTCCCAGATCAGTCTTTTCCTATGAAACATACCAAATCTATTTAGCTCATATTCACAAAATACAATATACACGGGAATAAAAAAATTTAAATAAATATTGCTTACCATACCGTTCTATATACAATAATTGTATTAATATCCGTTAGACTCCATGTTCGTATTTAATAAAGCAATAAAAAATCACAACACATAAAAGAACTTACACATTCAAAATATCAAGCTTGAACTCAATATCAAGTTTAGAACTTAATAAAACAATATGTCAGTTGATAAGCATTGTTCTTTAAGTGGAGAAATTAAAAATGTTTTAGAGGAATATGGCTCCAAAATAGCGATATTCTGCTAAAAAGTACGGTAAAAAGATAAGATTTTTTATTTATAACCAAAGTTTACTTTAAAATTCATCGCAGTATTAATACTTAGACATTTTTCCAGAGAGAAACATTCGCCTTATATACAATATTTCAAATGAAAATCAAATTTCAAATTAATTGCTTAAAAGGCGCAAACGCCAACATAGTGAAAAACATTCCATGCCGGGACTCGAACCCGGGCCGTCAGTATAGCACACTGACATTCTATCGACTAAACCACATGAAACGACAGCCAGCCTGTAAAATTTCTCACTATTACATGTTGGCAAGGCTACAAACGCAGCACAAGATGGAATATTTATCGTGAGCCACCGACATGGGGTAAACACGAAACTTAATTAAATCCAGCATCGATTGAAACTATATTAATACTTGGAAATTTTTCCAGGGAGAAACCTTCGCTATGCATACAATATTTCAAATTAAAATTGCCTTTTAAGCAATTAATTTGAAATTTGATTTTCATTTGAAATATTGTATGCAAGGCGAATGGTTCTCTCTGGAAAAATTTCCAAGTATTAATATAATTTCAATCGAGGCTGGATTTAATTAAGTTTCGTGTTTGCCCCATGTCGGTGTTCACAATAAATATTCCATCTTGTGCTGCGTTTGTAGCCTTGTCAACATGTAATAGTGAGAAATTTTCTAGGCTGGGTACCGTTCCATGTGGTTTAGTCGGTAGAATGTCAGTGCGCTGTACTGATGGCCCGGGTTCGAGTCCCAGCACGGAATCTTTTTCACTATTTGCGTCTTTTAAGCAATTAATTTGAAATTTGATTTTCATTTGTAATCACAGTGTTTATGACAAGTTCGTCACAAATGACACATATTTCTCAAATTGGTCACAGTGTGACTTCAAAGCATTGTCACTTTCGTCACAGGTTCGTCACAAAGTTAATGCCAAAATAGTCACAAATGACACACTTTTCACAAATTTGTCACACCGGGACTTCACAGAGTGGTCACAATGTGACGTCACAAACGACCTCTAAATCGGCGATAACGACCTCGCATTCTAGTCACTATGACGTCAGATCGACGTCACGTGAAGTCACATCGACGGTCACAAAATCACAGTGTGGCTTCACAACGACGTCGTCGTGACGTCACCATGCCTTACGGGTATGTTTTAGCCAGTGTTGCAAGGTTTTCGAGGCATGACAATTTTTACCTATTTTAACCCGTTCAGTTCAGATTTTTTTTAAGGAAAAAAAATACTTTTACATTAAAAATCTTAATAGTAGCTATTCAAATAAATTTACACAAGTTTAAAGAATATGTCATTGTCTGAAATTTAAGGAATTGCACTATTTTGCGTACTATTCAATTCATATTCATATGACAGTAAGGTAAGTAAGAGCTTCTGAGACGTTTGGAGAATATCCTATTACAGCAGGATTTAACAGCTACACAGGATTAACATGACTAGAACTTTCTAATTATTTTTTTGCGTTTTATCACACACAATTCGCTCAGAAAAGTAATCTATATTTTAAATTTAAAGAGGGAAATATGTGCTTAAAAGAAAAGAATCGCCAAAGAGAATTAAGAAAACTTTTGTTATTATTATTTTTACTAAATTCCAAAACAGAAATGAAGTCATAATAAGAAATGCATAGACATACACTACCATTACTACATGTAGATAGTAACAAAAGTAATTGTTAAGACAAAATAATACTCGATGAAAATACGGTAGGCGGAAAAAAATCACCACGGAAAAATCACCATTTAAAAAATCACCCCGGAAAAAATCACCATGGTAAAAATCACCATCGGAAAAAATCACCACGGTAAAAAGCTCCAACGGAAAAAATCACCATGAAAAAAAAATGGGCTCACATTCACTAAGGTGGAAACGGCCCAGTATTCGTTTTTTACACCGTTGGGGACGGGGGGGAGGGTACAGAACTAATAGGTTAGAAATTGCGCACGAATAAACTTTACATACAAAGATGTAATGAAATACAGATAAATAAAAGGGAAGATTTTTCATTACCTATTTTTTGAGGCGAGGGAGGGGTAAATTTAGGGTTGGTTGGTTGTATGGGGTTTTATGGCGCAAAATCCCTTAAGGGACATGCTGCGCCAAAAAAGTAGACTAAAACATCAAAAAAGTGAGAGATAGAAAAATGAAAAAATAAAGGAACAATGAGAAGAGCAATCTGGATGGGGTATCCCATCCAGATGTAGTCGAACAAGAGTAGAAAAGACTAACTTTTAAATACTATAAAACAGTAGAGTAAAAACAAAAGAATAAGTCAATAAAAAGTGCAGTCTGGAAGGGGTTCCCTTCCAGATATCACAAAGGTGTAAACAGAAAATTTAATCGGTAAATTTAGGGGGACGTAAGAGAAAAATATGACATAAAATCTTGATATTTGGTCAGGAGGGTGGGATTTTTTGTGGGGGGGGGGGCGGAGGGAAGGGACAAGGGCTAATTTAAAAGAAAATGCAGCTTGCAGATTCTTTCACCATCTCTACATCTATAGCATACATATATAAATAAATTGAGGGTAATAGAACAGATAAATGTGATATAAAATTTTGAGATAAGTCTACTGACATCAAAGTATGACATTTTACTCAGAGATTCCTCAGGTTTTTATCCTGTACTTATCTATTGTCTCTATGGGTGAACGTGTCTGGACAACAGGGGCAAACTACACCCCTTTAGGTTTGGGTAACAAAAGAGCTTGGGTTTGAGTAGCAAGAATGTAAAATTGTATTGTAATTTTGACAAGCTATACCACATTCTAAAGACCTTTAGAATAAAAAATATGAACTTCATTCCTACCTCTTTGTATTTAAAGTAAGGAAAAGTGTTTGTAAACTATATCAAAATCCAGTAATGTGTTCCTTGAATAGGCTTCAGTTCGAAACTTATTGCACCTAGGAATGCAATAAATGTTGAAATATCCTGAAAACCTCCTTATTTGTCACAAAGGGTTCTATTGCAGATTTTTTGGATGCGGTATCTCACCACACAATACGATTTTTGTAATAATATTGTGTAAAAAAATAAAACTACATATTTTCAAATAAATTTGCTTCTTTTTTACTTATATCTAGAGATTTCAGGTTTAATAAGTACTGCCATTTCAATCTAAATCTCTTATTTTATACAGCGTTTTAAATTAAATAAGCATTCCATTAGCTTTTACACTAAGCACTGTCACGAAAAGTACCATACTTTGGAAACAAACTTTTTTGTTGTTGTCATTTTCGGTATTCGAGAGCGTCTATTATGGGGGTTTTACTGTACATATATATAATTTTTTTAAGGTTTTTTTTATACAAATTGATTAGCTACTGCTATGCATATTCTTTTTGTTATGCATTTTCTTAATGTTTCTACATTTTCTACTATAATTAACTTCTATTATTATTTTGAATTATCAGTATTAATATCATAATTTTATAGTAATTGCATTATTTTAATTTAATTATGCGACCACAATGATTGCTATAACACGTTGATTGCCACGGTGACTGACACTGAAGCTGAAAAATTTACAATTTTTAAGGAAGTATAAACCTGTAATAAATAAAAGGTAAGTAAATTTTAAATAAATTTTCAGTAATTACTTAAGTAATTTTCAGTAATTACTTAAAACAATACATATATTTTTATATTTATATCATATTTTAGACCGTCAGTCATCGGTGAATAACGCGTTCTAAACGGAAAGTTCAGTGTCAATCACCGGTGACTGACGTGGCACTTAACGTGTTAAGGCTGTTCTTAACTGCTCTGCTCAACAAGCGCAAAACGTTTTGACACATTTGCAAATTCATTTTTTAACGGAAAGATATAAAATTGGAAAGCCTGGTCATGGAAGCCATTTGGAATTGAACTGTTTTTTCCATTTTTTTGATCAATCAATTACCTATTGAGTTATAAGCGATTTTGATCACGTGACAAACACGTTTTTCACCCTCAATTGAGTGGATACTCTACTTTCGCGCAGAAATTCGGTTCAAAACGTCCACTTTGGCATTATTTTCTGAAAGATCTATTGTGTTTGCATAAAAATGGAAAAAACAGCTCGATTACATAGTTTCTGAAGAATAACACCAGCTAGTTTCATGCATTTTCGAACAAAATTAAATTAAAACTTATGTCAGAAAGTTGCCCTTTTGGATTTGAGAACACCCTTAACAATTGTATTAACATCATTTTATAATAAGGGTGCACAATCTGTTTAAGATAAGGGGAACTTACAAATGTGTTTGGGTTCTTGAGGGCCGCATCCACACAGAGAGAATTCTATTTCGGGGGGGAGAGGATCTGCGGCCGATAAACAGATAAAAAACATGGTTTCAGAGAGGGGGCAGTTTTAACCCTCTAGGTTCCCTTACCCAATTCAGTTGGCAAGGGTATATCAACAGTTTATACACTGGTGAAAACAATTAAAGGGACAAATGGTTTTTTTGCTATTAAAAAAAAAACTAACAAAGCAAATAAAACCAAACTTGGCCATAATATCATTCCATATAAGACTAATGTATGGGAAAACAAAAATGGGCACAACCTGCACCCTAAATAAGGTAACTGGTCACGTGTCCAGTACAGCAACTGACCGACACCCTCTCAGTCAGAGAAAAGCATGTCTAATAGAGTGTATAATCGTCTGTAACAACTACACAACTCTCGCATCGGCGTTTCATACTGCTTACCAGGATCCTTATCAATTTCTATGGCAACTGCACCCACTTTTACACTAAGGCACCCTTGAGCACATTGATGGTCCTTGGAGCTGGTCTTCGAGCTGCAGTTGATCGTCCAAGGGCGTCCCATATGTGTTCGATGAGATTAAGTTCAGGGGACATCGCAGGTCACTCCATTCGTTGAACATCCTACGATTCAAGGTATTCGTTCACCATCTGATCCCTATGTGGACGGGCGTTATCGTCCATAAAAACGAAATTTGGTCCATATGCTCCGCGGAAAAGTCTCAAAGAGGGTGCAAGAATCTCGTCCCTGTACCGCTGACCTGTCAGAATACCTCTATCAAACACATTATGGTCGGTACGCCCGTCTACCTTGATGCCTGCCAGACCATCAGACCACCTCTAGAATAAGGATTATTTTCGACAATGTTAGAGGGGCGATATCGACTCTCGGGTTCTCTCCAGACGAGAACACGTCCCGAGTCGCTGTCCAGACTGAATCGCGACTCATCACTGTACAGAACCGCCCCAAACTATCCTCTGTCCAAGACATGTGTTCTCGGTACCATACTAGACGGGACTTTTTGTGGTTCACAGCCCAAGGGATGCAGACTACAGGGCACCTGGCATACAGGCCACCTGCATTAAGTCTCTGGGTGACTGTTTTCCGTGAAATGGATGTTCCTGTAGCATTATACAGGAGACGAGACAGTTGTTTCGCTGTCGCGGACCTATCCCTTTTGGTTAAAAGTCTCAAATAATGGTCTTCATCGGGCGTTGTTGCCCTTTTTAGGCCTTGACCAGGTCCGGGGATCACTGTTTTGGTCTCTGTGAACTGTTTCCACAGAGTAGACACCACATTTCACGGAACCCCGAGGTCCTTAGAACAGGTAGCCTGTAATTGGCCGGCCTCGTGTCTTCCAACAATCTCCCATCTTGTGGCATCATCTAGACGATGTCGACTAGCCATACTAACGATGGGTAAACAAAGAAATTTAAAAAACAAGGACTGGGTTATGCTACGATGCTTCAAAACGCCCTTCCGCTACAAGCTTCGGTGGTCAAATGAGGCACCTCTGCACAAACGCTATCACAGCGCCACTTTCTTATGACCACACATACCACTTGTGTGGCAGGTGTGTCCGCGATGAGCTTAACTATCATCTGATACCTTATTTGCGTATAGGGATAACTTATTTTGTTTTGTTTTGTTTAAAAACCGTTTCTCCCTTTAATTGTTTTCACCAGTGTAGTTGTATATATAACAGAGATACAGCAAGGATTATTTTCAAGGAGTGAAAATGTTTCTTCACTTTATTCGAGGAAGTAAATTTTGCTTTATTAAAAGTGCTAAAAAACAAACATAGACATAAAAGTGGCAAATAAACAAAAACAAATGTGAACTTTATGAACAAAGTTGGGGAGAGGAGAAACATTATTGTAAATTGCGCTTCTTAACATATTCAATCATCAAATGTTGATATCAAAACGAGGCAAAATCTTTATAAGAGAAGGACAAGTCACGAGCCAAAATTTGGCTTCGAGAAACACGTGTGTGTGTGTGTGGGGGGGGGGGGGGGGATTGGCGGCCTATAATCTCAAAAATGCCAATTTAGAAAAAGGGGAAGAATTTTATCCTTCTGCACTCAACTTATATTTCCCAGTCAACGTACAGTTTTGCTTGCATATACAGCTGACATATAGCTAAGATTTTTAAGGTTTTTTCAAGCTGTGAAAATATTCGCTGACTTTATTTGGAGGAGTAAATTCAGCTTCATTAAAAGTACAAAAACAAAGATAAACATCAAAATGTCTAGTGCCAAGAAAATGTTTCATGAACAAAGTTGGGTAAGGAGAGGGGGCTCATATACTATTCTAAATTGCAATTTTTAACATATTCAATCATAAAATATAGATATCAAGTTAAACTACAGAAAATGACCAATTTTAATAATAGTAAATGTAATATTTTTATATTATAATTCGAACCTCATAATATACACTAAAATATTCACCTTACAATTTTTTAAAAGGTGGAAGAATCTCAATTAATGGTTTCTTAATTAAAATAAGTTTCCAATAAAAATTTTATATATTTCCTGATATTAAAATTATTATTGATGACAGTAATATACATAGTTCTTTTAAACATGAATATATTATATATGTGTTAGTTATACAAAATTTTGTAAAAAATAATTCTTTATTCTTTATTCTATCTGTTTATTCTAATGATTTTTTTTATATGAAAAATAAATAGAAATAAATATTTGTATACAGAAGGTAGGGCTTCTTCACATCTGTATGAACAACCATACAACACTTTATGAAGACTAGCCGATCCTTCTTGATAAATAAAAACCTCAAGAAAACAAATTACACAAAAGTTCTAAACAATTGAATGTTATTGACAATTATGCAATTTTTTTATTGAAGAATAACTTTATTAAAAAAAAAAAACTTATTTTTGAAATAACAAAGCATGATGGACTAATTACGCTACTTACATGCGATTTTTTTTGCAGTTATAAAATTACGATATTCGCGGGCAATAAGTATCCCGAACCACTTTTGACCCGCTGGACTGGTTGTGCATCCTTATTTTATACAGCCGAACCCCGTTAATACGCGAATCTGGGGGCCTATAAAAATTCGCGTATTAAACGGGTTCGCGTATTAACGGAAGTTCGCGAATTTTCATCCAGTGGTCTAACTCTAATCCATGCGGATAGAACACATCTTTTTGACAATTTTTAACGTTTCTAAAACATAAAATGACATTTTATTTGTTTTAATAATTTGTTCTTATTAAGCAGGAACATTCGAAAGCTGGAAATTCAAATAAGCGTTATTGTCTTATGTAAAAATTCTGCGTTTTTTCAAATTTAGATATATTATGTATGACACATAAATTTGAACAGAACGAACACAAAAATTTCTGCTAACCTTTTAACTAAAACTAATATTATCAAAATTAAAATCCTTGTTAGCTATACAGAACAAATAGAGAACAGTGTTGATAATAATAAAAAAGTCAATATAAGAAAACAAAAGTTAAAATTTAATAAAATCAATAATGACATAAAAATTACTTTTTGGCAAACTAGCTATCAATGTTGGCCAATTTGACATAAGGTCACATGAGGTTTTCGACCTATTCAGGTGATGGTAAAGCTCGCTCGTCCAGGGCACTTCGTCCAGTGACGTTGCATACTGTCTGAGAAAACTGAACTACGTAACATTGGAGAACGAGAACGGATATGGTACCGAAGACGCGTGTCCATCATCTTCCACCTCATCTGGTTTATCTGTCGCAGTTACATCGGCAATGATGTCATCCAGACTTCTATGCTCGGAGATGACTAGATCTTTGTCGATATTATTGAACGTGTCTAAATCGACAAAATCTTCCCCTACAGTTTCTTGTGCATCCAGCCTTCTTCAACATCAGGGTGCGAGATTGTCTCTTTATAAATGATGTCATCATTACTTCCAAAACCAGCTTTTCAGAAACAATTTGCAATTGTCATTGGTGTGACACTCTCCAATGCTGCGGTAAGCATTGTACATAGCGTCGAGGACTGTAATAGGACGACACTCGAAGAAGTGTTGTGGAAAACGTTGTGTGCAAGAAGTGTTGTGGCCGTGTTGTGTTTGGTTAAGATATAGTCGTACCACAAGAGTCTTGTAATTTACTTTCGCGCTGTTAATTATTCCTTGGTTCATTGGCTGAGTGACACTAGTCGAATTTGGAGGTAGAAATTCCACTTGGACATTCTTAAAGTATTTGTTATATTTTGGATGGCAGGGCAGTTGTTCACAAGCAATAACACTTGGCGCGATTTTTTCCCATACGCCGGTCAAAATTCGAAACCATGTTGAAAAAAGTAGCCCGTCATCCACACTCTGCGCTGACTTTCGTACAGGCAGGGAAGATTCTTGGCATTTTTAAAGTATCGCGGGTTGTGTGATTTCTCTAAAACCAGTAGCTTTAATTTCTCTGGTCCATCAGAGTTGGCGCCGAACAGAATAGTAAGACAGTCTTTGCTTATTTTACCCTCATGACATATTTCTCCTTTCATAGCCATTGTTTTCTTGGATGTCATTTTGCAAAAAAGCCCAAATTCGTCCACGTTGTAAATATCGCGGCTTGAGTAATTTTTTACAAACTGCGGAAGCACATTTGTTTCCCAACAATCATTGTTGACAGCAGCTGACTCATCGCACACTTGCTTGAACTTTATTCCGTGGCGAGCTTTAAATCGATCAAGCCATCCATTTTTCGTAGAGCGCGCTTGAACGAACCGCTCGTGGATAGCCTTCTCCATGTCCTCAAACTTGGTGGTTTTTATTTTCTTGTTCTTTATCCCCCAAAAGCAGTTTGTTTAACAAAATCCTTACAGTTGACTCCGGTATGTCTTTTTCTTTGGCGAACACAGAATTATTCGAGACAGCCTTGGCATTGTACTGATTTATAATTTGTAACTTCTCAGTGATGGGAGACAGCCTTTTTTTAAATATGTTTTTCTCCTTCCGCCATGCATGGTATAGACTAGATTATAATTTTAAAAGCACAGGTAGCTATCGTGGACTAAATCCTACCGGGAGTGACAAGCGACCCTCTTCCTTTGTAAATATCACAGCATTGACCACATAGCTAATAGGAAGACTCACGTGTTTAATTGCGATTTGTGAAAGAATCTTCCTTTAACCGGGAGAGGTTGAAATTGATATTTTTAGTAAAACTTATTCATGGTTGCACTAAATTTTGACAGAAAAAAGCATTCATCGTTTAAAGAATTGTTGTATAAAATACTTGGGAAAATATTCTCTCTAAAACCTCGTCTGTTTCGAACCAAGATCATTCGCAAATTAAACGTAGGTTTTTCTTGCTAGGGACTAATCGAATTTCGCTTATTAAACGGGTTCGCGTATTAACCGGTCGCGTATTAAGAGAGGTTTTTTGTATGCATAAGATAGGCGTATTTCAAGGGACCGAAGAAAATTCGCGTATTAAGCGGTTTCGCGTATTAAGTGGGGCGCGTATTAACGGAGTTCGACTGTAATATAAAACAACTGAATACATTTATAATGAATTATTTAGTTATTCTACCTCTCTTTTGTTCCCTACTTTTATTAAGGTTTATCTCTTCATTTTATCAGTATACAGTATATGTAGTGAAAAATTATATTCCCTGAGAACAATGGAAAAGTTTATGAAAAAAATTCAAGTTCACTACATTAATAAAAATGTAATGAACTCGCATTTTTTATTAATATCTCTAATTTTCCTATCAAATGAGTAATAAGATTTTGGAAATTTCATAAAAGATACTTTTAGTTAAAAATTAAATAAAATATTTTTAATATTGCTATTATAAGTTATTTATATACATATATATATATATATAACCATTAAATAAATATTATTACCGACCACCAAACAAAAACTGTGAAATTAGGAATAAAATGACATTCACAAATTGACAAAAATACAGTTCACACCAACACACTCCCCCCCCCCCCCACACAGAAAATTCCACCCTTCTGACCAAATCTCAATATTTTGTCATATTTTTCTCTTACGTCCCCCTAAATCTACCCCTCCCTCGCCTCAAAAAATAGGTAACGAAAAATCTTCTCTTTTATTTATCTATATTTCATTACATCTTTGTATGTAAAGTTTATTCGTGCGCAAATGTCTAACCTATTAACTCTGCATCCTCTCCCCACCCCCGTCCTCTACGCTGTAAAAAACTGGACCTTTTCCATCTTAGTGAATGTAAGCCCATTTTTTTTTCATGGTGATTTTTTCAGGGGTGATTTTTTCCGATGGAGCTTTTTACCGTGGTGATTTTTTCTAATGGCGATTTTTACAGGGGTGATTTTTTTTCCATGGTGATTTTTCCGGGATTCTGAAAATACATGTACTATTAATAGTAGGGGAGACCAGGGCAAGATGAAGAGCGGGCCAAGATGACGAATGTCTTAATTTTTCCGTTTTCCACTAAGTGGCAGCATCAACCGGACACTACTGGCTTTCCTATCGGCCGTTCGTTAAACAATAGTAAAGAGACGCTGAAAATCGCCATTTTTGTGTTAGTTGTGAAGCTTTGATTGCTTACCGCTGCCACGTTATAACTTTTATGCATGTGTAAATAAGCTCTGCTACAGATACAGGTAAGATATATCGTTTCTCTTTAATATTTATGAGTAACTTAGTTTAAATACTACCTATTACCATGAATAAATGTCAATTAATCGCCTTCCTTCATGGCAATGAAAACGAATATTTTTAAACAGGCAGTCCGGGGCAAAATGACGAGCTCGTTATCCTCAGACCCTGGTAGTAGAAAACCAACGTATAAACCCTCCAGAAGAACCAGAACTTATGGCAAATGCTGATTTCTATGCACCAAAGAAGCCTGTTAGTGTTTTTGATTCCAAACCATTGCCTAAAGCAACACAATGTGAGAAAAGAAGCAAAACACTGAGCTCAAGCATTCTTACAAACACACCCATCAAAGAAACGTTAGAACAAAAGGAAAAGCAGAAAGAAGAACAGGAACGTTTAAAAAACAGAGAAAAGAAGCTAGTGAAGCTAAAAAGGGAGTAAAAAAACTCAAACTAAGTTCCTGTAAGCCTAAGTCTATTAAATCTAGCCAAACAGTCCAGTTGCATCAACTTCAAATGATGGTGTTTTCTGGTGTCCTGCTTGTGACGAGGAATATTGCGATCCACCAACAGAAGAATGGATCCAGTGCTGTAAATGCCAAGAGTGGTGGCATGAGGAATGTTCCAATTAGGAAAATGGCATTTTTATTTTTGACTATTGTTAGCTGCACAACTAAACACTTCAACATTACGTTACAATGCATTATGCTTTGTTTGATACTTTGTAAGATGTAAAAACACAGTTATCATTTGTTAAACCATGTAACATAGTCAAAAGATAAAATATGTTCAACCTTTTTCAGCGTTGTCATCTTGCCCCAAGGCCAAAGTCATCTTGCCCCAGTACTGAAGCAAGATGACGATTTGTTAATGTTATAAAAAAATAAAATTATCCTTTATTTTTTTGAAAAATTAAATGGTAATATATTTAATACTTCAAAGGAATACTCTAACAGTTCATGTAAAATTATTTTTTTATGCTTAAAAATAAATTAATAAACAACAAAAATTGTTAACATAGTCATCTTGCCCCGGTCTCCCCTACGCCAGACCCGAACAGGTTAAGCATGGTTTTTACAGAAATGTAAAAAATGTCAAAAACTTTCCTTAACCCCTTCGTGATGAGCGTATTTAAGAGAATTTTTAATACTTTATCATCTGTTTTTCAAAACAAAAATTTTTGCCTAATTGAGTCGGGAACATGCCCTGATTAAATAAAGTAAAATTTACAATAAAAAATAACTGGTGGCAAAAATCAAGGATTCTAAACCCATTACGTGTCACGTATACGTGACGCTCGTCCCGAAGGGGTTCAACCTGATCAAAATAATTTTTTAAAGATACAAATTATTTTCATAAATGTGATTTTTAATTCATTAAAAGCTTTAAATTTGGATAGATGATGCGTTTTCTTGCATGTTTTTATGGCAGTTTTAAATTTTGATAAAAAATATTTTAAGACTATACAAGTATTCAGGAATTAATTTTTAAATACTATATAGATATCGAAATGCTTTATCTCAAAAGTTCGTATATATTTGTGATGATACCTTTAACAAATAAAAATTTTATTGTAAATACGAACTATAGTCTGATTTTTCTTAAACATTATTTCTGAGATTGTTTTACATTTATTAAAGTTTGAATCTGAGAGCTTCCACTTTAAATAAATTCTTTCAGGTATGTATAAACATAATTTTTAAAATTACATATATTGAAAAAAGGAAAATGAAAAATTTGCCTATCTAAATATTAACCTGAAAAGTAACAATTAATGTAAAAAGATGCAACGAAATTAAAAAAAATATTTCAGAATATCTTAATATGTTCAATAAGCAGACATTGCTTAAACTTTCTGTTATGGCATATAATATTACCTTTTCATTAATAAAATATTTAATTTATAACGTTAAACGTTTATTCCTAAATGCTTTTATGTAATTGTTATACCATTTAAATCATAGTTATTGTTTTAAAATGAGGAAAAAATTACTTATCAGAAATACTTTACTAATTTGATAATGTTTTACTGATGTTTAGTACCAATCTTTTATTGATTTTTAATATTTGACCCTTTCGGATCCGTTTTTTTTTTTTCAATTTTAAGAGCAAAGTTACTTCTATGTTAATAATGTTAATCGTAGCTATCCAATTAGATTTACTGAAATTTAGAGAATATATCACTGTCTGAAATCTAATGAATATAGTTATTTTGCATACTATGCAATTCATATTCATATGAAAATTTTGCACGAAGTGTACCATTACATGAAAAATCACATTATGAAAAAAAAATCACATTTTGTAAAAAATACCAAAAAACACTTGTCCCTTTAAATGGAATTTAAATGTTTGTTTAGACTTTTAAGCTGGTAATAATCAGTGTTAGAGAGTTAAAAGGTACATAAATTATATATATTTGTAATCTGTAGAATCTGCTCTATTTTAAGACACAATTTGAAAAATCGATTTTTGATGGAATTTGACGTCCGAGTCCCCTTAATATCCATGTTTAATATTAAAAATGTTATCGAAATTCTACGTTACTTTAATTGAAAAAAAATATTCATTAAAATCTCAATTAATTTAGCATACACATTTTTAGTATTTTATTACAGACAGATATGATCTTTCATTGCCAGTATTCGGTTTAACCCTTTATCTACTGACGGTACTTATAAGTACCATTAAAATAACTTTTTATAAAATTCATTTAATACATAGATTAGTAGTAATACAATTTAGAATGAGTTATAGATGCATTACTTTATCTTATTCCAAAAGCATTATTGATTACTCAAAACAAAAATATTTTTTTAAAGGATCATTTATTTTGCCTTTGCATGTTTTCAGCTTTCTTGGCGTTGGGAGGGGGGGGGGGTGAATTTTTCAATTCGGAAGCATTTCTATATTTCTATAGTAAGAACATTTTATTTTTCCTTTTTCTAATTCTACAAAATACTAAGAAAAATATGTAAAATAAAAGATTTGAGTGGGGTTATAAATATTGCACAAAATCCTTATAAATCCAAATTTAATTAATTCTTCAAAAATCTTTCAATCCTTCTGAAATTTATTAAATGATTATGTAAATCGTCTAATGTAGTTTCAAAAATTCACGAAAAATGCTTTAGAAGAAAAAATTTTTATGAAATCCTAATTCAGTACATAAAGGGTTAAAGTCTTTGTTATTTTATGGCGTAAAGGATAAATTAAATAAAACCACCATTAGTACGTCACGAGTCGAACAAATTTAAATATGTCCTAATCAGATAAGCAGTAGCAAAGAGATGAGATGGATAACCGAAGAAGCTAGCATAACAACTTCTTTGTCATATTTCTTTTGGACTCATTTGAGAACCTAATGATCTTATCTATAAAGAGAGAGGGATTCTTTTTACAAATAGTTTAAGCATTCGTCATTTTTTTAAATCCTTTTTCGATCATTAAAATGCTTTTTAAAGAATTCTTTGCATTGTGTTTCAAAGTAATCTTTGTGTGAATGTTGAAGAACAGGTCGTAGGTTAAGTCATTAGTAAAAAATAATCAGTTCAAAGATTCACAGATTAATTATAAATTTCTTTAAAAATCTTTGACACTATATAAATTACATCCCCCTATCCCTTCAAAAACATTACTTCATTATCTTCCATCAATCAGTTTTATACAATATGCACATATTATACATTAAAAATTCTCATCAGAAAATAAATATACAAATACTTTCAATCAATACTTTCAAATACTTTCCATCCTCTTGGAGGTCTGCACGGGCCCGGACTTGGCCCGAGGTATCTACCCGGCCCAAAATGAGGAGAAAATTTCCAACATTCCGGGCCGAGCCGATGAAAAAATTCGGCCCGATATAGAATTTAAAAGGACCAAACTAAGCCAATAAAATGTGAACGATTTTCAATGGACATGACTGAGACGAGGATAAGCATAAATATGCTGCCCGAACTGATGCTAGATTGACACCCCAGTGCAAACATGTCCACTGGGGCAACATGCCCAGTGCAGAACAGCAGTTGCATCGTGTCTGAACCAGGGCTTAATTATTTCAGCAGACTCGGTCCAGACCAGGATCAATCAGGCTTACATTTTCTTTCTACATACTGGGCATACATGGAGAACGGTACTGATGCTATTCTGCATTCTATGGCTTGCGAATATATAGTAATCTATAATGTTAAATTTTCCCATAAATATCTATGCACTATTCAAGAAAAAAAATCTTAATTGTATGTTGAGAAAAATTGGTATTTTCTGGGGAAATTGAGTCGGGTCTGTTTTCATTAATTTTTGCACGGGCTGGGTCTGTTTTGACTAATTTTAGCACGGGCCGGGCCTGTTTTCACTAATTTTAGCACGGACCTGGCCGGGCCGTGAACTGCGAAAATACAAAAGGGCCAGGCCCGGACTGAACTTTTAGTTTTTGAAACGAGCCGGGCCGAGCCAAGATAGCTTACGTTGGGGTCGGGCCGGATCCGGACCATGAAATTTTGGCCCGCGTAGACCTCTACCTCTTTCTCAGTATTTCTCAAAAATTTGTACAGCGACACATCTTAATTTTATTAAGGCGTATCGCTAAGGAATACCACAATTTTTATATTAATATTACTAGAATACATAAGTGTGTTTATATGTTATATTCATTACAGAATAAACATTATAAAAATAACAACATGCTGGAATAATATCATTTATTAACTTAATTCGAATAATATTTTATCCTTTATGAATTCATGAAAATTTCATCTTCTAAAGCATTTTTAGTGAATTTTTGAAATTAGATTAGAAGATTTACACAATCATTTAATAAATTTTAGAAGGATTTTTCCAATTAAAATTAATTAATTAAATTTGTATTTATAAGGATTTTATGCAATATTTATAACTTCACTCAGTTTTTTTTTATTTAATTTTTTTTTTTCGTATTTTATAGAATTAGGAAATGTACAATTGAAATATAGGAATAATTCCGAAATGAAACTTTTCACCCGCAATCTTTCAACGTCAAAAAAGCTGAAGAGATGCAACTGAAAAAGAAATCATCCATTTAAAGATATTCTTGCTTTGTTCAACCAATAATGCTTTTGGAATAAGATAAGACGGGGGTCCCATCTCCCGGTCAAAGGCTCTTGCAGGCCCATGTGTCTACGTGCGGAAAGATCCCCGTTCCAAACCCCGCGGCGTGTCCCGAAGGTCGCCGCCAGGAGTGGCCCGTTAGGGCCGATCCACACGCAAACTCCGGTCAAGCCGGTGCACTGCCCAGCGCACGTCACACCGGTTATTCCCAAGAGGATGATTGGTTGCGTGCGACAGATCCTGCCACTTAGCTAGAGGAGCCAAATGGTTCCTTCTCTTGGTTCCCGACCCGGGACGCCCCGATAGCCCGCAGGAACCGAACACCTATAAAGGAGTTAGGCCCACGAACCGGTTCGAGGTTACCGAGCCGGAGTTGATGTACGGAGGGCCCTCAAGATCAAATACCATTCTACGGCAAAGACATCTTGGAATAAGATAAAGTAAAGTATCTGTAACTCATTCTAAACTGTATTGCTACTAATCGATGCATTAAATTAATTTTATCACAAGTTATTTTAATGGTACTAATAAGTACCATCAAGGCATACAGGTTTAACTGATAATTCCCATCGCTGGGTCCCGGAAACTCCTATGCATATATTTCACAATGCACAAAATGTTGGCAATGCAACTTCAGGGGTTTTTTTTTTCCTTTTAATTAGTATACCAGATCTTGGTACTAATAAGTACCATCAAGGCATACAGGTTTAACTGATAATTCCCATCGCTGGGTCCCGGAAACTCCTATGCATATATTTCACAATGCACAAAATGTTGACAATGCAACTTCAGGGGTTTTTTTTTTCCTTTTAATTAGTATACCAGATCTGAGAAGTGGTAATCTTAAAAAAGAAATGAAATCTCAAAATAAATTACATATAATATACAATACTAATTCATTTCTTACTTAAATTCTTTTTCAACTTAAATTCTTAGAAGCAAAACTCATATTTCTTATAACATAAGTACAGAAGAATGAAAAACAATTAAGCCAATATGTAAATAATTATTGTTAGTTTGTGTTAAGATAAACCATATTGTTTAAAGTTAGTTTCAAAATGCTAATAAATATCATAATCCTGATTATTAAAATTAATTATGCCACAGAAAATTCCCTAAGTTCAAACACTTAGAGAATATATAAAATATAGCACAAGGGCCGCTACATATATTTATTCATGTTTTTAATACGTTAAAGCTAAACGAATTAGGGACATTCACTTTTTCAGCAATATAAATATGGAAGGTAAATGAAAGTTTACTTTCAACTACATTAAAATTTCAAAAGTTCAGCTTAATATTTCACACGATTAGTCGTGATTAGTGTTGTAAGTTATCCCGCGTAAATCACTGCTCCAAATGCTCTGGACACCGCAGTATTTATGAGTACAGTATAACCTCGATTATCCGAAGTAATTGGGACCGACCCTCTTTCGGAAAATCGAAATTTTCGGATAATCGAGAATGCTTTAATTTTAAGATTAAGGAGAAATATATGCAATATTTCTTATTATGGTAACAAGTGCTTAATGAAAATAAAGCAATAGCAAAATAGAAACAAGAATAAATTACCTGAATTTTAATTTTGAAATTAAGTACCTTTTACATATATCACAAGGGTTTGAAAAAATGTTTTGTTTCTCGCTTTTTCGATTGCCTTTCCTTTGAAGCTCTACCAAGGAATTTTTTAATATTATTAGTTCACCAGTATTACAGCCTTTCTGCTGTTCCTGCCATACGAAACCTTTTGCAAAACATTCAAAAGATTCAGAATTGCAATTGCTTCGTTTTTTTTTTTTCGTTCCACTCTGCAGCTTATGGGAGCTCATGTTAAATTCAAAGGAACTCTAAAAAAGGGAATCGAAAATATTTATATGTACTCTTAGGACCGCTTGCACACAAGGAATATGATAGTTAAAAAAAAAAAGCTTTCAAAATGGATTTTGCACACAAGAAATGTGATATATATATATATATATATATATATATATATATATATATATATATATATATATATATATATATATAAAGTTTAAAAAATGGATTTCGGTTAATCGAGAGTGTCGGTTAAAATAGTTTCGGATAAAAGAGTTTCTACTGTAATTATATTCGCCTTATCTAATGGCAGAATTATCTGCGGTTAAAGATGGCGAAATAAACTGCAAGAAATTAGTGGCGTCCAGAATATTTGGAGCCCTGATTTACACGGGATACTTGACAACATTAGTCGTGATACACCTACAATACCCTAACAGCGGTAGTAGGAAAACAGGGCTCCGGGGACAGCGGTAGGGTGCACGGGTGCACATTTCCCCCTCTGTGCAGCCCCTCCTATGCACCCTCCGACACCGCCTCTGGTGCCTCCTCTGCCACCACGGCACCGTCCCCTAGCGGGGAAAAAATAAATTTCTGCACTAACATGAGAGGTGAATGACCCTCTATTCAATTATCACCATTCGCCTCTCAAAACGGTCAATACCTCTCTTTAACACATTCCCTCCCCAAAACGGACATTCCCTCTCTAAACGGACATTGCCTCTCTAAAGGACCATTTTTAGAACTATATAAATTGATGTTTTCCCAAAATATTTTTTTTAATGATGTTAAACGATGAAGTGATCAGCGCTTTATGTGCTTGTGTATTGATGTTTAATTTTAATTTTGAACAAACTTTACCTTAATGAGTATTATTTATTAAGCAAAACAAAGAAAAATATCAATTTTTAATTAAAAAAGCTGATTTCTGTAGATTTTTTTCATTTATAAGATCAGAATATCAACTTAAATGGGGAAAGTTAAACATATATTTGAATTTTGAATGATTAACATCTTAACGAGTATTATTAATTAAACAAAACAATTGAAAATAAAAATTTTCAAGGGAAAATAAAAGCTGATTTATTTAGATTTTTCCAGCAATAAGATAAGAAAAACAACTTAAACGATAAAAGTGAATCATATATATTTGAATTTTGAACAGCCATCACATTAATGAGTATTATTAATTAAGCAAAATAATTGAAAATAACAATTTTTAAAGAAAAAAGCCGATTTGTTTAGATTTTTCCAGCTATAAGATAAGAATATCACCTTAAAAGGGAAATTTAAACGTATATTTCAGTTTTTGAACAACCATTACCTTAATCAATTTCGATAATTGAACAAATAACAAAGGATAATATCGAATTTTTAAAGAAAAAAGAGAAATTTTATTAACTTTTATACTAGTGTGGGGTTTTACATACTTTTAAACACTAGTTATGTAAGATTTAAAATCTTAGATAACTACATCCCAAGATATATTTGAATTAAACAAAATAAATTCATTTTTAGTTTAATCAATAACTGCAAATTTCACATTTAAAAAATATATTCATGATTGTACATATAAAAAATAAGAGTTATAAGAGAACTAGTTTCCTTAAATTTATCAGATTCAACAGAATTTTTTCAATAGGGCTAGTATAAGAAAATAATTCTAGCTCCCATTCACTGCACGTCAACCCTCGCATTCTTCAAACTTGAGTGGTATCACAAACGTTCTCTGACATCATATTCGAACCAATTTTTAGTTCGTGTTTTCTGCACCTGCCAATCTACAAAAGGTATATCAAAAATATTTCCATTCAAGAAAACTTTCCACTTAAAGAGGAAAGATAAGATGATTTCAAATTAAAAGGGAAAATTAAACATTTATTTTAGCTTTTGAACAACCATTACCGTAATGAATTTTAATACTTGAACAAATGACGAAGGAAAATATAATTTTTTAATGAAAAAAGACGAATTTAAGCGAATTTGATAAATTTTTCCACTAGTTTGAGATTTTATCACCCTTTTAGATGCTAGCTATGTAGAATTTTAACCTTTCAACGAGACATCTTCAAGAAATACTAATTACTAAACAAAATAAATTAATTTTAATGAAAAAAGACGAATTTAAGCGAATTTTATAAATTTTTCCACTAGTTTGAGATTTTATCACCCTTTTAGATGCTAGCTATGTAGAATTTTAACCTTTCAACGAGACATCTTCAAGAAATACTAATTACTAAACAAAATAAATTAATTTTAATCTAATCAATAACTGAAAATTTCACATTATAAAAATATTTTCATGAATTTACATAAAAAATACAGTTTACAAACTAATATCCTTATTTTTATTACATTTAACTGGATATTTCTACATTCGAGCTTAATTTTTTATACAGAAAGCATTATTTAATCAAATCCAGTACTTTCAGATTTAACGAAATTCAGCGATTTTTTGCTTTTTAAACCAATCCCATGAGTTAAAAAACAACAGCGCTTCCTATAATTTCATAGCTTTGATAGAAACGAGTCGAAATTTTCATACTGTTTTCTGTTTTCGTTAGATGAAAACGTCAGCTTATATTCTGTAGTTTAACTAAAATGTGTAATATGCAAAAAATTCCTTTAGCAGAGAAAGATTCAAGTCAATCTTACTTAAAGGATATGAAATCAGCTATACCCAACTAAGAAGCACATGCTTCAAACATTGAAACAATATCCTCTTCAGCAGAACAACTAAAACCGCCCTTTTCTTGCAATCAATGCGATAAAATCCTATTCCAAAAAGAATGCATTAAACAGATACCAAATATCCCATTTGGAGAAAAACCCTTCGAATGTGAAATATGCTCAAAAACATTCATTCAAAGTAGTGATTTAAAGCGACATAGTGTAACTCATTTCAAGACATACACTACATATAAATGTGATCAATGTCGAAAAGACTATTTACGAAAGTTTCTGTTAAGAATCTAGAAGAGATCTCATAAGAAGTTTTAGGATTGTGATAAATGCTCCAACTCGCTTTTAAAAAAGTCTGCTTTAACTAAACATAAAAAAATTCATCCCAAGGAATATAAACGTAAACACTGCAACATTAAATTGTATGACGAGATTGAGTTTTTACAAAAAAGTTCATCCGAAGAAATATAGATATAATCAATGTAACATTATCTTTTATCTCCAGAGCGAGATTATTCATCATCTGATCAACATGCATAAATGAAAAAATTCAAACTTTGTAAAGTTGTTGTGGCTTAAATTTATTTAGTTTTGTTGAGTTGGCAACAGCTCAAAAGTTTCAGTTTTTGTTTTGTAAAAATAAAAGATGTTCGACGAATAAATAAGTGGGATTTGTGAATCATTTTAAATATATTTAATCGTAAGATTTATAATATCTGAAAATACGAATATAGTTTAAACATTGATGTTAAAAGCAGCGCCCCAACAAACTGGTGACCCGTGAAGCTCAAAAATGTCTAAAAGTGAATCGCCGAACAGTAATGATCCTTCTGTGAAAGAAACGCCGGAACTAAACAAGGTGAGCATAAAAATTCCTCCATTTTGGACTGATAGACCAGAAATATGGTTTTTTCAAGTTGAAGCACAATTTAAAATTAATGATATTACTAAGGAAGAGACAAAATTTAATTATTTAGTTGCTCAACTTGAATCTAAATACGTAGAGAATGTATGGGATATAATAAATAGCGACAGTTTAACCAAATATTCCGATTCCAAAGCTAGTTTGCTGCATTTATTTAGAGAAAGCGAAAACGTGCGAATTAAGCGATTGATAACCGGAATTGAACTAGGAAATATGAAACCTAGTCAACTCCTTCAAAAGCTAAGAACTATCGCTACTTCTGACGTTTCTGAAAACCTAATTAAAACATTTTGGCTTGAAAAATTGCCCGACGGTATAAAAAATATATTGCTGGTCAGCGAAGAAAACTTAGAAAAATTAGCTGTAATGGCAGATAAAATCAGTGATATGAATTCAAAACCTGAAATTTTTTCTACAAATAATAAATCTGATATTAATGATAATGCGGGATCTCACGTTAATAATGAACTTGTAAATCGAATTGCTTCTCTGGAACAGCAAGTTTCGCAACTGTGCGTTTCACGAAACTCCAGAGCTAATTCACGAAATAAGGAATACCGTTCTGGCTCGCGAAGCAGATCTCGTAAGCGCTACAATCCTAATGGCAAACTGTGTTATTTTCATTTCCGTTTCGGCAATCGTTGTTTTCCTGATAAATGCACCCAGCCTTGTGCCTGGAATAAAAAGACCGATTCTAAACAGGAAAACTAAGATCTGCAGTAGATGTAGCGACAGATTCCACTGCAGATAGATTTTCGGATTGTCGCAAATTTCGCTTATTTGTTAGAGATAAAACATCGAAAGTGCGTTTCTTGGTGGACAGCGGTGCAGATGTTAGTATTTTACCAGCTTCTTCTCAAGATAAACAATCCGTTGATTACAAACTATATGCTGCAAATGGCACAGAAATTGAAACGTATGGTATAAAGATGCTAACACTTGATTTAGGACTTAGACGAGAATTCCAATTTCCTTTTATTGTTGCTAAGATAAACAAAGGTATTTTGGGCGCTGATTTTCTAAACAAATTTAACTTGTTAATTGATTTACATAAGAAGAAACTAATTGATGGAGTAACTCAACAAAGTATTAATGGCGAAGTTGCTTCCATCAGTGAAGATAGTAATATCGGCACAGTAAGTAATTCCACTAAATTTTATACTCTTTTACGGCAATATCCAGAAATAACCAAACCAAATTTATTTTTATCAAGTATAAAACATAATGTTCAACACCATATTATAACAAAAGGTCAACCTGTCCATTCTAAAGCAAGACAGTTAGATCATCAACGACTTGCAATAGCGAAACAAGAATTCCAATTTATGCTCAATAATAATATAATCAGGCCTTCTAGTTCTCAATGGTCGAGCCCTCTTCATATGGTTCCGAAAAAAGATGGCACTTTTCGCCCATGTGGAGATTACAGACAATTAAATGCCAAAACTATTCCTGATAGATACCCTATTCCGCGAATCGAAGATTTTCATCACATTTTGAGACATACAACTATCTATTCTAAACTTGATTTATTTAAAGCCTACTATCAAGTTCCCATTGCCGAAGAAGATAGGTGTAAAACTGCAATTATCACGCCATTCGGCTTGTATGCATTTAATGTGATGAGTTACGGCTTGAAAAACGCACCAGCAACGTTCCAAAGATTTGTACATGAAGTTTTTTCAGGTCTAGATTTTGTTTTCACCTATTTAGATGATATTCTTATTGCATCTACTAGTGAAGAAGAACACAAAAATCACCTCAAGTTAGTGTTTGAAAGATTAAATGATTACGGTCTTCGAATAAACGTTTCCAAATCAATCATGGGAGCACAAGAAATAGAATTTTTGGGATATTTAATTACTCCTCAAGGCTCACGCCCTTTACCTGACAAGGTTCAAGCCATTCTTAACTATCAACTTCCAACAACTATTCATGAACTTAGAACATTTCTAGGCATGATTAATTTTTATCGTCGATATCTAAAAGATGCATCTAAAAACCAATCTCTTTTACATGATTACCTCAAGGGAGCAAGAAAGAAAGATAGAAGAAAAATTCCTTGGACAGATGAAGCGAAAAAACAGTTCCAACAATGCAAAGATGATTTAGCCAATACTGCACTCTTATCATTTCCGAATTCTGAACTACCTCTGTCACTATGTACAGACGCTTCAGATTCAGCAATTGGAGCAGTACTTCAACAATATGAAGATAAAGGATGGAAACCTATCGCATTTTATTCTAAGAAACTAAATGATGCACAAAAGAACTACAGTACTTACGATAGAGAATTACTTGGTATTTATCTCTCTATCAAATATTTCAAGCATTTATTAGAAGGAAGAAAATTCACGATATATACAGACCACAAACCCATAACCTTTGCATTCTTACAAAAACCTGAGAAAGCATCTCCTCGCCAACTTCGTCACTTACACTACATTTCACAATTTTCAACAGATATCCAACATATTAAAGGTCAAGAAAATATCATTGCTGATACACTATCTAGAGTTGAAGAAATTTCTTTGATCGATTATGATAAAATAGCTGATGAGCAAGGTCAAGATGAAGAATTCCGAAACTTGAAGACATCCAAAACTTCCCTGAAATTCAAGCAGTATCCGCTACCTTCTGGAAAGTCTTTGTGGTGTGAAACTTCAACAAGTAATATAAGACCATATATTCCTAAATCCTATCGCAAGAAAATATTTCATCAAATGCATGGAATGTCTCATCCTGGGGTTAAATCATCTGTAAAACTCCTGACATCAAAATTTATCTGGTCAAACATCCGAAAAGATGTACAGCTATGGACCCGGTCATGTATGGTCTGCCAAAAGAGCAAAATCAATCGACATACCAAATCAAGCTTCGGTGAATTTCAACCTCCATCGGAAAGGTTCAGTGATGTTCATATTGACCTGATAGGACCTTTACCACCATCAAACGGTAATACCTACTGCCTGACCTGCATAGATCGGTATACTAACTGGATGGAAGTGATTCCGCTGAACAACATTTCAGCCGACACAGTTGCTAAAGCATTTTACGGTAATTGGATTTCTAGATTTGGAACTCCATATCGACTCGTCACAGATCGTGGTTCACAGTTTGGATCAGAGCTTTTAAACATCCTGACAAAAATGTGTGGGATAAAATTGCAGCACACGACTGCCTACCACCCCCAAGCCAATGGAAAAGTCGAACGATTACACAGAACTCTAAAGACCGCACTAATGGCACACAATAATGTAGCCTGGAGTGAAACACTGCCAACTGTTCTTCTTGGTCTACGCACTGCCATGCAAGAAGATTCTGCACATACTATAGCCCAGATGGTCTATGGACAAAACATACGTTTACCTGGAGAATTTTTCCATGAAAGTACAATTCCTACACCACCTGATAATTTTGCCAAACAACTTCAAAAAGTGATGGAAGAAGTCGGACCAAGAACTGTGTCTAAAAAAGTATGTACAAAAAATATTTGTTCCTAAAGATTTAAAAACCACGTCACACGTGTTTGTACGCAAAGACAGAGTTAAAAAGCAACTGGAACCCCCATACGAAGGTCCATTTCCAGTCGTTGATAGAAACGAAAAATATTTCACGCTCAAAATCAAAGACAAAACTGTAACTGTCTCTATTGATAGGTTAAAGCCTGCATACTTCTTGCAAACACCAGACTTTGCTACAAAGCAACCAACACAGAAAATACAACCTGCAAAAGCACCACATGACTCTCATATTCAAGACCAAAAACTTCCTGAAAAACAGTCACTTTCGGGACGAACGATTAAACTTCCTGTGAGATTTCGAGACTAGCACATACATATTTTTTTTAAGTAATGTTCAAATTTTAGTGCATTGTTATTTTTGTAATTAACATTTTTTGTATATATTGTAACGTAACTTCGTTACTGGGAGGAGAGTACTGTTGTGGCTTAAATTTATTTAGTTTTGTTGAGTTGGCAACAGCTCAAAAGTTTCAGTTTTTGTTTTGTAAAAATAAAAGATGTTCGACGAATAAATAAGTGGGATTTGTGAATCATTTTAAATATATTTAATCGTAAGATTTATAATATCTGAAAATACGAATATAGTTTAAACATTGATGTTAAAAGCAGCGCCCCAACAAAGTCATATAGCTTGATTTGAATATCTGCATATTTTAAAAATTTATGTCTTCCTATAACTATTGAAAATGATGAATAAATATTGTTTAAGTGAAAAAGCTTTAGTCGTTTATTTTTGCTATATTAACTTGTGATTTTTCTTGACTCTATCTCTTCAAGTCAAAACGATTTACTAAAATTTTAAATGCATAATTTTTTTAAAGTTTATAATTTCATTTTTTTTTAATTTCTTATCAGATGAAACATGAGTTAACTGTCTTTTATTAATTTCATATTAAAATCCTAAAGTTTTTCATATAATTTTATTATGTTCCAACTAAATTTTATATACCCAATTAAATTCTATAAGCCCTTCTTAGTAGCAAACATTGCTATTTAACTGGAAATTTCGCCTTAAAATTTTTTTTTCTTGATTGCACATATAAAAATAAGAGTTTACAATCTAATTTCCATAATTTTATCACATTCGAACTTAATTTTTATACTCAAAACATTATTTAATCAAATTATATACTTTCTGTTTCAGTGAAATTCGATGATTATTCAGTTTTTAAACCAATACTACAATATTTATCTTTATCGAACTTGATTCTTTCCCTGTATATTTTTACATTATACAATTAAGATAGATATAGACTTAGGGCAGCAAATGAGTTAAAAATTGATTATACACAATTTTCACCTTATATGAATTGATCCTACATGACATTTATTACTGCTACAATCATTTGACATATTAAAACTAGTCTGGGTTATTCTACTCATATTATTAATCAAATTATCATATGTTTCACCTTACACTTCGGAGATATCTGAATTATCATCCATCAAGTTGTGTAAAATATAAATACTATCTTTATAGTTTTAATGATGCATAGTATACACGACTAGTCTGAGTTATTCTGTCCATATTATTAATCATATTATCATATGTTCCACCTTACACTTTGAAGATTTCTGAATTATCATCCATCAAGTTGCTTAAAATATTAATACTGTGTTTATAGTTCTAATGATACATAACATATATGAATACTATCTTTAATTTTAACATTTCATATTTCAAATAACCTATTTTCAAAACCAAACTATATGATTTTTTACTACAACGCTTATCAACATCACAGAACGATTTATACTTCACACTTTCTAATAAGTATCAGATATATATTCCTCAGAAGTATTACTATCATATGAATGAATAAAGAAAATATAATATATATTAAATAACCTTATACACGGAAAGTATCACAGAAGGAAAATACTAATAATCAATTAAAATAATTAACAATAAAAGGGGGGGAGAGGATTGTACTTTGTGTCAATATATTAAAAAGAGAGAAACAACGTTTAAAGAACACAAATGTAAGTAATATTAAAAAGCATATTCGAAGCTATTTCGAATTCAAGCTATTTCGAAGCCTCTAAGGCACCATCATCAGTGCTTATAAATTAAAGATAAAAATAAAACTATGGAATAAAAGAGGGAGGAGGCAGAGCCAGAAGGCGCACCTCACATCCCGACCGTCAACAGCGAAATGAAAATCACTGTTGACAAACAGCCACGGAGTCGGTCTCACACGCACACAGGGTGACCAATCAAAAACCGGCCAGATGCTCCAGGAGAGTTCAAATAAAGCGGAGAAAAAGGGGGGGGGGAAGAGGACGAATTAAAGAAAATTAAACCATAACTTTGAAAAATTGGGCAAGCTGGACAAATCGTTTACTAAGCTGTTTGAATTTTTCCATATGTGGTAGGCGTTCCAAAAGTCAAGATCGTAAATTGATGAGCATATTTGTATAATTGAGGCTTCGGAAAATTTAAAATTATGATTGTTGGACCAGCAGTGATTAGCAATAGCGGAACGCTTGACGTCACAATTTTTGACACAATTTTTCCATTCATCAGTTGTATTCCATTCATCAGTATATAAATTACCAAAATATAATTTACAAAAGTGAAAAAAATTTACCTAAAGTTTAAAAAAAATTACAAAAGTTTAAAAAAAAATGACAAGTTATTGAAAAATTAAAAAAAAAAAAAGAAAAGTTTTTAAAAATTGCAAGTTTAACTCCTACCTGAAATGTCATTGCCACTATCTCTTCTCAGAATATAATAATCTGTGGTTTACTATAACGAAATTTCTTGATAACATTTATTATACTACTGGTTTGTACGCATGCGTGAACTGTCACGTGATCAAAACGCTTAAGAATAATGTAAATTTTCTAAAGCAGCGCAGCATTTCTCATTTCAACTGTTAGCCTTAGGAGAGAAGGTGACTTTAAGTGTACAGCTTTGATAAATTTCCAGATTTTATTCAAGTGAGGAATCGATTTCTTTGTTAGTGAATAAAGTAAGTTTTAGTGTATCATTGCAATATATATGTATTAATAAAAATAAATAAATAAATGATTATTTATATATTAAAACTTTCCAAAGTATATAAATACATTTCTTTTATTGTGCAGATGTTGCAGCAAGATGAATCAAAACAGCAGCAATCCTCTTTATCATAAGTGATGATCTAAATAATTCGCTCTTAGCACATGTAGAGTTAAAGAATAATAAATATGAAAGTACTTATATATATGAAATATTATAATTCATATATGAAACGTAATTAGAGTAAATTTAAAATCAAATATTTTATCGTTTTATTTTCTTTCTAACCGATGACCACGCCCCTACCTACCGGAAAGCCCCAGCTGAACGGATTTGATTCCTGGTATCGGGCCTGGTGACCGCCTAATCGCCGCGTAGCGGCAATAAACCTAACAAGCGCCTAGAACGTATCGGCAGTGCCTTTGCTTAGTCATGAACGGTGTTACGTCGGTTGCTTAACATTTATATCCTGTTGTTGGAATCTGCACATTGCTACTCGTGTTGATCTCGTAATTTGGAACCTTGGTCAGGTAACGAGACCTTCACCTGACAAGGCACCTCCAAGGGTATTATAATTCACAGGTAACTTGGAGGACTTTGCAACCACGACAGATTTTACATGCACCAGGCGCCATTAGCGTACATAGCCAGCAGAATTCCTCGATCCCGCGGCTTTAGCTGCGGATTGGATGCTCTGCCAACTGGACCACCGCTGCCCGAACTACTTCTGAATGACCTGGAGTTTTGAAGCCGAATTGTTGGTGCAGACTTGTCGTAAGAAAATGGAATTGAAGGGGGGGGGGGAGCAAAAAAAATGGAGCTCCGCAGATAGACAAGTTGCACCGAAAGTTAATTTTGGGCCGAAATGCTAGGCAAACATAACGATGCAGGGTGATGAGACTCCGCCTATCTACCGTACCCCACCGCGTAGAAACTGACTCCGTAGATTTCCCACTGGAGAGGGTCCGGTAGCTCGTGCAGGCTATAGCCTATGTGCAACTACGAATAATAAAGAGGCGGCAGTCATAAAAAAAAAACCTGAAAGGGTAAGAGGTTAGCTTGTACATGTTATTACACTTAAATTTTACGTATAGCTAGTTATACTTTAACAAATGTTTTTTTTTTTTAATTGATTTAAAATTTAAAATGGTTTTAAATTTACTCTAATTACGTTTCACATAAGAATTATAGTACTTCATGTATAAGTACTTGCATATTTATTATTCTCTACATGTGCTAAGAACGAATCACTCAGATCATTCATTTCTGATAAAGAGAATTGCTGCTGTTTTGATTCATCTTGCTGCAACATCTGTACAATAAAAGAAATATATTTATATACAGGATGGTTCAAAGTAAAGTATCCCTGTTTGGGACGCTCTAGAGAGAGAAGCAGTGGATGTAACGACTTCATATTTAGAGGATATACATATCAGACCACGGGAAATTGATTGGTGAAAAAAAAATAGTTGAAACAAAGGCCGCTAGGGGAAAATGAGGCGCTGCGATCGGTTTGGAAAATTTAATATGACCAAAGGTGTAAGAATCTAGGTGCCAATAAGCCGATTCCCACCAATAAATTTTATTAGTATTGTTCGTTTAAATTTTATTAGTATATGCTTCGATTAATTTTGTTAGTATTCTTATTCGGCGAAGAATACTAAAAATTTAGTGGTGGGAATTTTTTTTTAAATGTTAATTACCGACACCTTGTATTCTTTGCTTATTTGTTTCGCTACGTTTTCCTTACCTTAAGCCGATCGCAAAGCCTCATTTTCCCCTAGCGGTCTTTGTTTGAACTTTTTTTTTTTTTTTTTTTTTTTCACCAATCAGTTCCCCATGGTTCGATATGTATATTTGTATATCCTCCAAATATGAAGACGTTACATCCACTGCTTCTCACTAGAGCGTCCGAAACAGGAATACTTTCATTTGAACCACCCTGTACTTGGAAATGTTTAATATATAAATAATCATTTATTTATTTATTTTTATTAATACACATATATTGTAATGATATACTAAAACTTACTTTATTCACAAACAAAGAAATCGATTCCTCACTTGAATTAAAAGATGGAAATTTATCAGAGCTGCGCACTTAAAAAGTCACCTTCTCTCCCAAGTCTAACAGTTGAAATGAGAAATGCTGCGCCAAAGCGCTATAAGCGTACAACGTTAATGCTGGAATCTGCCGTAAATTGACACAGCAGCGTCATCTTGTGGATGGAATGAATAACGCAAATACGCGGGTTTTTTGTATGACGTCATATATGACAGAATATCTACCATTTGCGCATCTCGTGCGCAGGTCTATTTGAAGATATTTACAATTTAAGAGTTATAGGCGGAAAAGCAGACAAAGCTATTTTAGAGAATACCTGTTAAAATTTTAATCATGAATTTCAAATATTTACTCACTCATGGAAGATGAACCTTGTTTACCAGATTTATTGCAAAATATTTTTGTTACAGTTTGTTTTGATGAAAATATGTGTATTTAAAAAAAATCGCAATGTCATTTTAATTTCAGGAGAAAAAGCACTAATGCTACGTAAACAGTATTGCCTTTTGCCCCGAAACTACACTGACATTGCAACTATTTTTTAAATACATATATTTTTATCAAAACAAGCTGTAACAAAAATATTTTGCAATAAATCTGGTAAACAAGGTTAATCTTCCATGAGTGAGTAAATATTTGAAATTCACGATTAAAATTTTAACAGGTATTCTCTAAAATGGCTTTGTCTGCTTTTCCGCCTATAACTCTTAAATTGTAAATATCTTCAAATAGACCTGAATTTTATGCAAGCTATTCAGGCTAAAAGAAAACCATTTTTGTTAATAAAAGTTATAGGCGTAACTTTTAATTCCATGTTTTTTTCCACATTGGAAGAAACTTGCCCATCTTGGGTTTATGTTACTATTTATTAGAAAAAAATGTATTTTAAATATAATGAGCGAAAAGCATGTGTTTAAATTGATGTAATATACCAGTATGTATGTATTTTAAATAAAGTTATGTTTTCAAATGACGAGTATATTTTTAAAATGATGATTTTATATTTTGAATGAAATGAATGCAACATAAACGCTGGTGATAGGAAAATATTTGACGGTTTATGAACTGCGGCCGGCTAACATAAAAGTACTTTTTTACACTGTTTATTTAATCTAACCCTGTTCACATATATGAAAAGATAAAAAAAATTTAATCGATTTTTCCCTCCCAGATATGCTAGAAAAATAAAAATTATGTACATGGATGTGTTTCTAGTAACAATACAACATATTAGTATTTTTACAACTTGATTATAAATTAGCAAATTAATTTTACGTTATATAAACGTAGCTGATAAATCCTTAAACATTCTTTATGGTTGTTACAACTGTATATACAAGTACAACAATTGAGTAAGTTATGTAACAAACTACGATTTCTAAAATATACCGGCTGGTTGGGAAATTGCAAAAGAGAAATATTTAAAACCTTTAAGCATCTTAAACGTGATTTTCAGCCTTATAATTTTTTATAAAAAAGTTAAAATATTATTTAATACATATTATTAAATGTCGGGGATTTTAATACGTTCAATTGGCCCATCTCCGTCCGCAGCCTTTTTTCTACTACTTATTCCGACTCTTTTGCGGAAGCCAGATTGCAAAAAAAAAAAAAGTTAAAAATTGAAACCGGACAAAATTAAAAGGGAAATTTGAAATTATTGGCTACCGACGAACAACTGCTACGTCGAGCTTATTATTAGTCTATAGTTTTCAGTTATTGGCAATTGTTCTGTGTTTCATGAGCCTTTTTCAAATTTGGAGAATCCTCCGCAATTGGGTTATTTCGATAAAAGTTACTTTCATTTACTAACCATTATTAAACTTTTATACAGTTACAATTGTATATGTACTGTTTTCTCATTTGACGCCAATCATGGCTATCGGCCCGATTACGGAAAGTTATCCATTTTACCCCTGCGAAGGACCGGTGAAATATAATAAATGTTTAATTGAGCATACCACGTACTATTTGTAAATATTTTATATTTTATTCCAATTTTTGAAGTTTCTTCTATACTTTGTATGCTTTCTGCAATGTTATTCACCTGTGCGAAGTGCAGGGATCCCATGAAAACTATTTTTCCCGGATATGACACAATGACCGACATATTTCTAGATTTAAAAAAAAAAAAGTAATTTGTCGATTTTAGGAATTTTTTTAAATCTGTTGTCTAAAATTCTCAAAATATTTAAAACTATAAATAATCAATTATTGCTGGTTTAATAGTACAAGAATTACTGCTTGCATTTTAAATTAAAGTGGATCCTAATGTAAAATTAAATGAGTTTTAAATGGATTGAATGAAATGCTCTATTTTAAATATTATAAATACAATTCGATCAAGAGAATATTTGGCAATTTACGCCTGCGCCCGGTAAATAAAAAATATGCCTTAAAATTAATTAAATAATTTATACTTAAACTCTAAGCGTAATAAAACATTTAATCCTCATTGGAAATACACATGTTTTTGTAATTTTTATAACTTTATCTTATCAGGAATTGAATTAAAAAGGCTGCTGTAAAATTCTATCTTAACATACATTAACTAATTGTTATATGTCCTTGTTCATTGCATTACAAAAACATAATTCAAATAGAACGTATTAAAATCACTGACATTTAATAATATATATTAAATAATGTTTTAACTTTTTTATAAATTATAATAAAACACGAAACTAACCTGTTTTTCTCTTTTGGGAAGCGAAAAAAAATAAGTTCTCCCAGATAGAGAGTTATTTTTGCAGTTTTGAAAACTGCAATAATTAGAACGCCAACGTGGCATTTCCCCAAATGATATAAGTTCTTAAAAGAACTGATTTTGTTTAAATAATTAACTTCAATTAATAAATTAAATAATGGCGAATAAATAAATCGAATTATATCTGTACTTCCAACAATTAAATACTGCAGACGACAAACGAATAAAATCACGGCTGCGCGTGCGCATAGTTATTTCATAGATATCGAACTTATAGATCATCCACAAAGGGGAAAGAAGTTAATAATCCTCTTGTGCTTCACTCCGTCCGCTGGGTGGCATATGACCTTGATTGACGTGACCTCGCCTTTAATTCTGCTGTTACCTCTCCCATTTAAGATAGGACGCTTACTTATAGCGCTTTGTGCTGCGCTGCTTTTCGAAAATTCATATTATTCTCAAGCGTTTTGATCACGTGACAACCCACGCATGCGTACAAACCCATTGTATAATAAATGTTATCAAGAAATTCTGTTTTAAAGAACTTGTAATTTAATTTTTTTTTTTTTTTTTTTTTTTTTTTTTTTTTTTTTTTTTTTTTTTTTACTTTTGTAAATTATTTTAATTTTTCTAATTTTTTTCCATTTTTGTAAATTTTATTTCGGTAATTTATATATTTTTTCATTCATCAGTTGAAGTTTTATATGTAATAGATGGAATTTTAGGTGATAGTTAATTATTTTAATTGATTATTAGTATTTTCCTTCTGTGATACTTTCTGTGTATAAGGTTATTTAATATATACTACATTTTCATTACTTATTCATATGATAGTAATATTTCTGAGGAATATATATCTGATACTTATTAGAAAGTGTGAAGTATAAATCGTTCTGTGATGTTGATAAGCGTTGTAGTAAAAAATCATATAGTTTGGTTTTGAAAATAGGTTATTTGAAATATGAAATGTTAAAATTAAAGATAGTATTCATATATGTTATGTATCATTAGAACTATCAACACAGTATTAATATTTTAAGCAACTTGATGGATGATAATTCAGAAATCTTCAAAGTGTAAGGTGGAACATATGATAATATGCTGGCATTTGCTGGCAGGAATAGCATATGCTGGCATATGCCAGCATTGCTGGCAGCATATGCTGGCAGGAATTCTGCTGGCTATGTACGCTAATGGCGCCTGGTGCATGTAAAATCTGTCGTGGTTGCAAAGTCCTCCAAGTTACCTGTGAATTATAATACCCTTGGAGGTGCCTTGTCAGGTGAAGGTCTCGTTACCTGACCAAGGTTCCAAATTACGAGATCAACACGAGTAGCAATGTGCAGATTCCAACAACAGGATATAAATGTTAAGCAACCGACGTAACACCGTTCATGACTAAGCAAAGGCACTG
Source organism: Maratus speciosus (assembly GCA_963932465.1). Classification (NCBI taxonomy): domain Eukaryota; kingdom Metazoa; phylum Arthropoda; class Arachnida; order Araneae; family Salticidae; genus Maratus; species Maratus speciosus. Next base: position 97,144,003 of record OZ010787.1, read on the forward strand.
CCGATACGTTCAAGGCGCTTGTTAGGTTTATTGCCGCTACGCGGCGATTAGGCGGTCACCAGCCCCGATACCAGGAATCAAATCCGTTCAGCTGGGGCTTCCCGGCAGGTAGGGGCGTGGTCATCGGTTAGAAAGAAAATAAAACGATAAAATATTTGATTTTAAATTTACTCTAATTACGTTTCATATATGAATTATAATATTTCATATATATAAGTACTTTCATATTTATTATTCTTTAACTCTACATGTGCTAAGAGCGAATTATTTAGATCATCACTTATGATAAAGAGGATTGCTGCTGTTTTGATTCATCTTGCTGCAACATCTGCACAATAAAAGAAATGTATTTATATACTTTGGAAAGTTTTAATATATAAATAATCATTTATTTATTTATTTTTATTAATACATATATATTGCAATGATATACTAAAACTTACTTTATTCACTAACAAAGAAATCGATTCCTCACTTGAATTAAAATCTGGAAATTTATCAAAGCTGTACACTTAAAGTCACCTTCTCTCCTAAGGCTAACAGTTGAAATGAGAAATGCTGCGCTGCTTTAGAAAATTTACATTATTCTTAAGCGTTTTGATCACGTGACAGTTCACGCATGCGTACAAACCAGTAGTATAATAAATGTTATCAAGAAATTTCGTTATAGTAAACCACAGATTATTATATTCTGAGAAGAGATAGTGGCAATGACATTTCAGGTAGGAGTTAAACTTGCAATTTTTAAAAACTTTTCTTTTTTTTTTTAATTTTTCAATAACTTGTCATTTTTTTTTTTTAACTTTTGTAATTTTTTTTTAACTTTAGGTAAATTTTTTTCACTTTTGTAAATTATATTTTGGTAATTTATATACTGATGAATGGAATACAACTGATGAATGGAAAAATTGTGTCAAAAATTGTGACGTCAAGCGTTCCGCTATTGCTAATCACTGCTGGTCCAACAATCATAATTTTAAATTTTCCGAAGCCTCAATTATACAAATATGCTCATCAATTTACGATCTTGACTTTTGGAACGCCTACCACATATGGAAAAATTCAAACAGCTTAGTAAACGATTTGTCCAGCATGCCCAATTTTTCAAATTTATGGTTTAATTTTCTTTAATTCGTCCTCTCCCCCCCCCCTTTTTCTCCGCTTTATTTGAACTCTCCTGGAGCATCTGGCCGGTTTTTGATTGGTCACCCTGTGTGCGTGTGAGACCGACTCCGTGGCTGTTTGTCAACAGTGATTTTCATTTCGCTGTTGACGGTCGGGATGTGAGGTGCGCCTTCTGGCTCTGCCTCCTCCCTCTTTTATTCCATAGTTTTATTTTTATCTTTAATTTATAAGCACTGATGATGGTGCCTTAGAGGCTTCGAAATAGCTATGTGCTTTTTAATATTACTTACATTTGTGTTCTTTAAACGTTGTTTCTCTCTTTTTAATATATTGACACAAAGTACAATCCTCTCCCCCCCTTTTATTGTTAATTATTTTAATTGATTATTAGTATTTTCCTTCTGTGATACTTTCCGTGTATAAGGTTATTTAATATATATTATATTTTCTTTATTTATTCATATGATAGTAATATTTCTGAGGAATATATATCTGATACTTATTAGAAAGTGTGAAGTATAAATCGTTCTGTGATGTTGATAAGCGTTGTAGTAAAAAATCATATAGTTTGGTTTTGAAAATAGGTTATTTGAAATATGAAATGTTAAAATTAAAGATAGTATTCATATATGTTATGTATCATTAGAACTATAAACACAGTATTAATATTTTAAGCAACTTGATGGATGATAATTCAGAAATCTTCAAAGTGTAAGGTGGAACATATGATAATATGATTAATAATATGGACAGAATAACTCAGACTAGTCGTGTATACTTAGCATCATTAAAACTATAAAGATAGTATTTATATTTTACACAACTTGATGGATGATAATTCAGATATCTCCGAAGTGCAAGGTGAAACATATGATAATTTGATTAATAATATGAGTAGAATAACCCAGACTAGTTTTAATATGTCAAATGATTGTAGCAGTAATAAATGTCATGTAGGATCAATTCATATAAGGTGAAAATTGTGTATAATCAATTTTTAACTCATTTGCTGCCCTAAGTCTATATCTATCTTAATTGTATAATGTAAAAATATACAGGGAAAGAATCAAGTTCGATAAAGATAAATATTGTAGTATTGGTTTAAAAACTGAATAATCATCGAATTTCACTGAAACAGAAAGTATATAATTTGATTAAATAATGTTTTGAGTATAAAAATTAAGTTCGAATGCGATAAAATTATGGAAATTAGATTGTAAACTCTTATTTTTATATGTGCAATCAAGAAAAAAAAATTTTAAGGCGAAATTTCCAGTTAAATAGCAATGTTTGCTACTATGAAGGGCTTATAAAATTTAATTGGGTATATAAAATTTAGTTGGAACATAATAAAATTATATGAAAAACTTTAGGATTTTAATATGAAATTAATAAAAGATAGTTAACTCATGTTTCGTCTGATAAGAAATAAAAAAAATGAAATTATAAACTTTAAAAAAATTATGCATTTAAAATTTTAGTAAATCATTTTGACTTGAAGAGATAGAGTCAAGAAAAATCACAAGTTAATATAGCAAAAATAAATGACTAAAGCTTTTTCACTTAAACAATATTTATTCATCATTTTCAATAGTTATAGGAAGACATAAATTTTTAAAATATACAGATATTCAAATCAAGCTATATGACTTAACAAAGTTTGAATTTTTTCATTTATGCATGTTGATCAGATGATGAATAATCTCGCTCTGGAGATAAAAGATAATGTTACATTGATTATATCTATATTTCTTGGGATGAACTTTTTTATGAAGTAAAACTCAATCTCGTCATACAATTTAATGTTGCAGTGTTTACGTTTATATTCCCTGGGATGTATTTTTTTATGTTTAGTTAAAGCAGACTTTTTTAAAAGCGAGTTGGAGCATTTATCACAATCCTAAAACTTCTTATGAGATCCCTTGAGAAATCTTAACAGAGATTTTTGTAAATAATCTTTCCCACATTGATCGCATTTATATGTAGTAGATGTCCTGGAATGAGTTACACTATGTCGTTTTAAATAACTGATTTGAATGAATGTCTTTGAGCATATTTCACATTCAAAAGTTTTTTTTTTCTCCAAATGGCATACTTGGTGTCTGTTTAATGCATTCTTATTTTAATAGGATTTGTTGCATTGATTGCAAGAAAAAGGTGGTTTTAGTTGTTCTGCTGAAGAGGATATTGTTTCAATGTTCGAAGCATGTGCTTCTTAGTTGGGTATAGCTGATTTCATATCCTTTAAGTAAGATTGACTTGAATCTACCTCTGCTAAAGAAATTTCTTGCATATTACTCATTTTAGTTAAACTAGAGAATATAAACTGACGTTTTCATATAACGAAAACAGCAAACAGTATGAAAATTTCGACTCGTTTCACTCAAAGCTATAAAAGCATAGGAGGCGCTGTTGTTCTTTAACTCACAGGATTGGTTTAAAAAGCGAAAAATCGCTTAATTTCGTTAAGTCTGAAAGTACTAGATTTGATTGAATAATGCTTTCTGTATAAAAATTAAGCTCGAATGTAGAAAAATCCAGTTAAATGTAATAAAAATTAGGATATCAGTTTGTTAACTCGTATTTTTTATGTACATCCATGAAAATATTTTTAAAATGTGAAATTTTCAGTTATTCATTAGATTAAAATTAATTTGTTTTGTTTAGTAAAATTCTACATAGCATCTAAAAGGATGATAAAATCTCATACTAGTTTAAAAGTTAATCGAATTCCCTTAAATTTGTCTTTTTTCATTAAAAATTATATTTTCCTTTGTTAAATTATTAAAATTCATTACGGTAATGGTTGTTCAAAAGATAAAACAAATGTTGAAATTTCCCATTTAAGTTGAAAACCTCGTATCTTTCCTGTTTAAGGTGATATTTTTCTTGAATGGAAACATTTTCTGATATACCTTTTGTAGTTTGGCAGGTGCAGAAAACACGAACTAAAAATTGGTTCGAATATGATGTCAGAGAAGGTTTGTGATCCCCCTCAAGTTTAAGAATGCGAGTGTTGACGTGCAGTGAATAGGAGTTGGAATTATTTTCTTATAATTATACCCTATCAAAAAAATTATGTTGAATTTGATAAAAATTAACTAAAAATGAATTTATTTTGTTTAATTAATATGTATCTTGGGATGTAGTTCTCTAAGGTTTTAAATCTTACACAACTAGTGTTTAACACTAGAACGGCGGGAAATTTTACTCAAGTTTTATAAAAATATTTCACATCAGAATTTTTGTTTAAAAATATTTAACTTATTTATTTAAGTTATTTTTGGGCAGCATATATTAATCTTATATTTTAAAAAGTTTTCTGGTTCGAATCGACATATATTCACTTGGCAAGGGTCAAAATGACCCCTCGCCGCCGTTCTAGTGTTAAAAGTATATTAAAATCTCAAACTAGTATAAAAGTTAATAAAATTAATCTTTTTTCTTTAAAAGTTCGATATTATCCTTTGTTATTTGCTCAATTATCAAAATTGGTTAAGGTAATGGTTACTCAAAAACTGAAATATATGTTTAAATTTCCCTTTTAAGATGAAATTCTCATCTTATAGCTGGAAAAATCCAAAGAAATCGGCTTTTTTTCTTTAAAAATTGTTATTTTCAATTATTTTGTTTAATTAATATACTCATAAAGGTGATGGCTGTTCAAAATTCAAATATATATGATTCACTTTTATCTTTTAAGTTGTTTTTCTTTTCTTATAGCTGGAAAAATCTAAAGAAGTCAGGTTTGTTTTCCTTAAAAATTGTTATTTTCAGTTGTTTTGTTTAATTAATAATACTCGTTAAGATGCTAATCATTCAAAATTCAAATATATGTTTAACTTTCCCCATTTAAGTTGATATTCTGATCTTGTAATTGGAAAAAAATCTACAGAAAACAGCTTTTTTCATTAAAAATTGATATTTTTTATTGTTTTGCTTAATAAATAATATTCATTAAGGTAAAGTTTGTTCAAAATTCAAATTAAACATCAATAAACAAGTACATAAAGCGCTGATCACTTCACCGTTTAACATCATTTTAAAAAATAATTTTGAAAAACATCGATTTATATAGTTCTAAAAATGGTCGTTTAGAGAGGGAATGTCTATTAAAGAGAGGTAGTGACCGTACTGAGAGGCGATTGGCGATAATTGAATAGACCCAGCAAAGAAAGAAACAGTGGGCCATCAGCTGGAAAAAAGGTGGCAGCCAGCACTGCCATCAACGGTAAAGTGCAATGGTTCCATTACTTAAACCAATACAAAAGTGCCCGTGCGGAGTGAAGCTGACCCATCAGTGATAGCCAACAGCAGGTCAGCACTAATATGCCACCACATTACTTCAATTCGGTACTTTTCCTGCAGTGCTAGCACCTATCCGACTGCTATTCTTTTGTTGGCCCAGCACTTTCCCTTGCAAAAATTTCTTATAGAATTCTATAAAAACATAAAGTATTATAGAATTATGGCCCTTTTTCTATAAGCTAGTTTCAAGAGCTATAGAAATACCCCCAAGTACTAACATAGCTCGATGCTGTTTGGTTTTCGTGATCGGATATGAGCAAGTACACTGTAAAAAATAGTTGGAACGTTTAGTATTCTAACAGGAACGTTTCGGATAGCATCGGTTCTCTCAGAGCTATTTTCACTCTATGAAACCATCAGAAACGTTTCTGAATTTGTGGGTTTAGTTGGAGGGAGACAGGTCCCTTCTGGAGCATTCCAAGAATTTCCCAAATATTTCTCCATCGCGAAATTCTACGTCAGTTCGTCTGTATCAGTATGGCGTTAAAGAGCATTTGCAGCACGTGTTCGCTTTTATTTAGAAAAAATAAACAATATTATACTATTTTTTATATTGTGTGGGTAATTTTTATTGTGTTTTAAAATTTTTGGTAAAGCTTTATTATCGAATACAGAACGATCACAACTTTGGGTAAGTGATATTTTTAATCATCTGCTTTTACTTACTATTATTTATTAGTACTTACTTCTTTATTAGCTTTCTTTGTTACAATACACGGAAAGAAATTAATAATCTATTTATTTTTTAATATATCACACCTTGTTTCTGTTTCTATGTGTGCATGTAAATAAGATACTATAGTTAAACTTGATGTTAATACTGAATCCGGTATCGTATTCGCCTTTTCACAGCGTGTTCTTAATAAATTATTAAAAGCGTTATAACTTAAAAGAAAATTTATGTATTATATTTTTATCAAACAAGCTGAAGGTTCATTGACATTTTACTTCTTTATTATTGATTGCTTTTATGTAAAAAATACAGTATTGTGAGTAGAAATAAATAGTAAACTATTCTTTCAATTATAGGACTTATTTTTATAAATCTTATATTTAATAAAATCGATTCATTTGTTTTGCTGTTTCCTAAAAAGCTTTCAAAAATTCGAAATAGCGTTTATATGTCAGTAACAATACAAATATCAATAATTCAATTATATGTATATTTTTAGTGTAATAATACTTTACCTTTAATTACACATTTCAGTATATTTTGGTTTATAAATTAAGTTACGATATATGCATTATAAATGTATCGAATAATGTTAAACATATTCTGATAACCTAATTAATTTTTTATATTAACCTTTTTTCTCCTCAAATTTTGATAGAAAATTAAAAATAACTGTTTTAAGTTAATTAACTAGTTCAGTAATCAGGTCCAGATATGTAATCTCCCCCCCCCCCCTCTCCCGAAAACACTTTTTTTTTCAATGCTTCGAAAAAATTAACTATTGCATTTTTTGCGATTTGAATTTCACTTGCTTGTCTAAATGTTCTTGCTTGAAAAGAAAAATGTTTTCTTCTGATTTTGCAAGACAGAGTTGTAAAAAAAAAAAAAAACCAAAAAAAAAAAAAAACCAAAAAAAAAAAAAAAAAAACCTCTTGTTATTTAACTTATGCACTTTACAATAAACAAATTTGAAAATCTCTAGATTACTAACCATAAGCTTCTTTTATGAAAATATAGTACACAAAATTTCTTGTTTTAAGTTATAAGGCATTTTAATTTATTAAGATTATGCTCTGAAAGCATAATACGATATTTAGTCAACATATCTTATTTACATGCACAAATATTAATAATAATGCACAAATATTAATATTAATGTTCTGTATTAAAATGTCTGTGCAACAAAGAAAGGCTAATAAAGAACTAAAATAATAAGTAAAAATAATGCTATAAATGATTTAAAAGAAAAAAACCACTTTTCGAAAGAATTTAACGTTCCATTTTCAATAATAATAAAGTTCAGGAACTTATGTTACCTATTAATCCGCATGGTTAAAAAAGTATCACTGCACGATGTTAAAACACAATAAATTTTATCTACATTATGAAAAAGGTGTAATACTATGTTTTTTTTGTTTTTTTTTCAGAATAAAATCAAACAAATATATATATAAAAAAAGAAACTCAAAAGATTCATAAACCAACCTCCATTTAAAACTGACTCCTTCATAAAATTTCATTTAATAAAACTGGCTTCTTCACAAAATTCATTTTCCTAAACTAAGCCCCTTTCACAAAATACTCTTCAATAAATGAAAGTTAAAATACTAGTGCTAAATTCACCTTGAGTAAATAATTAAAATTCATATAAAAAGCATAAATAAATGTACTAAAACTACTTGCAGGTGCATTACACATAAATAAAATTATTTAAAATAGATAAAATTATAAAATAGATAGAATTATTTAAAATAGATTTAAAATATCTTAAGGGGACAGTACACGTTTAAAAATTTCAAAAATCGATATTTTTATTTTTAAATCAGTAGAAAGGATATTGTATTCTGAATAAGTTGATACCAATCTTTTAACTGTGTGATAATTATTTACTGAGATATTAGGGAAAATGTAGACATCACCCCTTCATTTCCGAACTAACAGCCTTGGGACAACTGTCATGGCGGCTAGTTTACACTTTGTTTTCTCGCTTTCAGTTTATCGTTACTTTGGAAATGTGCTAAAATGTGGCAATTATTATTGGTTAAATACCTTAAACAATAATAGTAAAGCTTTAAAATATTAACTTCAACTTCCAGTTTCGCCAAATTTGTTTATTTTCGTGGTTTTTCACAGTTTTATTTGCTATTAAGTGCTTAAATTTGAAACAAAACAGTTTTTTTTTTTTCATAGAGCAATACTTTCCTGATTTTGTAATAGTATTTTACTTCTTAGTATTTATTAGCTTTTTAATGCAAAATGTGCTTCAGAACAGCATCGAAGGAGTCACTTTAATGGTAATCGCTGTACAAAATGCGATCGTAGAAATACAGAGTTGTTATAATTAAAGTTCACCTATTCAGAAGGCTCTAGAGCCGGTTCTCTGGCTTCAAACGAAACAAAATTTCACTAGTACGTAGTTGAATAGATGCGCTCTGCGAAAATCTAAAAAAAAAAAATTAGTTAAAAGTTTGTCAATAGGTGGCGCGGCGCCAATATTAAAGCCGATGTTTGCAGATTCCTTTATTTTGTAAAAAGCTAAATACAGGAAATTTTATTTCACAGTTGGTAAAAGTAAACTTTTTCAGATTCGTTATATCAATTTCGGTCAATCCAGATGAAACACTCAAAATCACAAAATTTCATACAACGCTTGAAAAAGATCACATTTTATTCAAATTTTCGACGAACGACGTCAAAGTGACGTCGCAACTTCGAAAACTTGAAATACCCTTCTAACCACCTGACAATTCAAAACTTGCTGATAAAGTGTGTCTGTGACTGTGATTTCTTTGACACTGGAACAGTTGATTGTTTCTGGAAAGCATTTGAATCTACGCTTTGTGGAGAATGGTAACTTTGAAAGAAAAGGCATCCTGAATGAGAATCCTAATGTTGTCCAAGAAGTTCCATTGCATGCAGCTAAAGTGACGGTGTGGTGCGGTTTCACAGCTACGTTTATGATATGGCCATATTTTTTTGAGGAACTAACATCCACAGGACTCATTACATGTTCCGTATATGGGAGAAGGTATCTGAATATGTTGTCAAATTTTCTGATTCCCGAGCTGCAACAGCGAGGCTGCCTTCAAAATATCGTGTTTATGCAAGACGGTGCACCACCACACATTACTAGAGCGGTTTGGACTTTCTTAATAAGCCATTTTACACAAGACCGCATCATAAGTCGTTATTTTCAAACAGTCTGGCCACCACGATCTCCTGATCTAACACCATGCGATTTTTGGTTGTGGGTATATTTGAAAGAGTCTGTATCTAAAGACAGATGTCAGACAATCTCTGATCTGAAAGACAGTATTAGACTTCATATTCGCTCAATCTCACAGGACAGTTTACGCAATGCTGAAGAAAGCATAATTCTGAGAATGGAATGCGTTATTGAAAATGGTGGAGGATTCTTTAAGCATGCGTAATGTTATTCTTCGTTATTTCCTCGTTGCCGAGCGACATGTTTTATTTTTGTTGATGCAGATTACATCACATGAAATTATATTCATTTTTCTGTATTGTTTGGAGTCATAGGTTAGGCTCTAGAGCTGTCTGATTAGGTGAACTTTAATTATAACAATTCGCAGTTTCTCGAAGTTTGTTGAAACTTTTAAATTTGTGTGCTTCGTCTGGATTGACTGAAATTGATATAATGAATCTGCAAACATCGCCTTAAATATTAGCGCAGCGCCACCTACTGACAAAAAATGTAGCTATTTTTTTTTTTTTTCGATTTTCGCAGAGCGCATCTCTTCAACTACGTACTAGTTAAATTTTGTTCCGTTTGGAGCCATAGAATCGGCTCTAGAGCCTTCTGAATAGGCGAGCTTTAATTATAACAACCCTGTATATACTAAGGTGCTCATTCATCTTATAGAAAACTAAAAAGTAGTCAATTTGATATTGATTTTTGTTTCAATTGACAGTTTATAATACGGATTTATTGACATTAATAAATTTTTGTAGTAAACTATCCGGATTTTTGTGCAGCAAAGTATGTGAATCAGATATCGAAAAACGAGAATCCCTATAAAATGGCCTACATTTTACGTTAAAGAATTTAATTTTATAAAACATGCATACTTAATTCACTTTACAATCAAAGCTAAACAAAATTTTAAGTTATATGTTTAAAATAAATTTTTTGCAATAGTAAATGCAACATTTTTACAAATTACATCTATTTATTTTTACTTACTTCTATCTTTACAAGAAGAAAGTATTGGATTCGTGAAAATTTTCGACTTTCGGTTTTCGACGGATTTACACGTTTTAGGGGTCAGAGATTCCGAAAAACATGTTTTTACAAAATGTCTGTCTGTGAGTCTGTATGCCTGTCTGTCTGTCTGTCTGTCTGTCTGTATGTGACACAAATTTTGTGGGCGCTGTATCTCAAGAACTAATGCACGGAATTTAATAAAAATTTACATTCAGTTAATCCCTGATATAAATTGGTGCTGATTAGTTTTTGGTGTAAATCGCTTAACAGGTGGCGCTGCTATGCAGCCTTTTTCACGATTTCCGCAATAGCTCAATCTCCAGAATTAATGCATGGATTTTCATTAAAACTTCAGATTCAGTTAGTCCTTGACATGAATTAAAGTTTTGTACATTTTTGTGTAAATCGCTCAACAGGTGGCGCTGCTATACTGCATTTTTTACGATATCCGAAATAGCTCTATCTCAACAACTAATGCTTGGATTTTCATCAAACTTCAGATTCAAGTATACTTTGATATGAATTAGTGCTGTTTGTGTTTTGGTGCAAATCACTCAACAGGTGGCGCTGCTATGCTTCACTTTCAGAATTTCCATTATAGCTGTATCTCAAGAACTAATGCAATAATTTTCACCAAACTTCAGAATCAGTTAATCCTTGACATGAATTGACATTTTGTACATTTTGGTGTAAATCGCCCAGCAGGTGGCGCTGCTATGCTGTATTTTTCAGAATTTCCACTATAGGTGTATCTCAAGAACTAATGCACGAATTGTCATCAAACTTTAGAATCAGTTAGTCCATGACATGAATTGACATTTTATACAGTTTGGTGTAAATCGCTCAATAGGTGGCGCTGCTATGCTGTTTTTGTGGTTTCCGCAATAGCTCTATCTCAAGAACTAATGCTTGGATTTTCAACGAACTCCTGATCCATGTATACCTGGATATCAATTATTGCTCTTTATGTAGTGGTGTAAATCACTCAATAGGTGACGATGCTATGCTACATTTTTCAGAATTTCCGCTATAGCTCTATCTCAAGAACTAAGGCACGAATTTTTATCAAACTTCAAATTCAGATACACTTTGATATGAATTGGTGCTAAATTGATGTAATTTCTTGTACTATTTAAATGATTTAATTGATTATATAGAAGAAAGTTTTGTGATGGCCACAACATACTAGTTTAAGCATGTTCCTATATTCTGCAGCATTTTACAAATAATATTAAATTTATCATTTTAAACTAGCATCTAATTTTATTTTTAATACAGAATACGATATATAATTAGTAGTTTTGTTTCCTTTATTATATATTTTATATATAAAAAATACAATTTAATCTTTAAATGGATTTTTCTCAAAATGGCATTTTTTCCTTTTGCGCGCATGATATCTCCAAAACTATTTAAAGTAGAGGTTTAAAATTTTGCCTTACATAAATATTTATATTATCATGAAAATGAACTAGGATTATAAAGCTGTGTTCAGCATGAAAAAAATTATGCGATTGAATGCATGTAAAAATTCATAGTTTTTCTAATTTTTCTAATTAAATATTAATTACCCTTTATCTAATTAACCGATTACGGATATCCTAGTTCAAATTATAAACCATAGTTTTATCTTTAATTTAAGATAAAGTTTATGCAAATACAATGAAATTAGCATGAGATATCGTGCGCGCAGTGAAATGTTATCCACTGTAAAAATTTTAAATAGCACTTTGAAATTGACCCCTTGAATTTTTTTAAATTATAACATATCCAAATAAAAAATTTTTAAACGTAGTTTAATATCACCTAAATCAGAGTTGGGCAGTATCGAAAATACATGTATTTGAAATACATTTTCGAAATACATTTGTAAATTGTATTTTGTATTTTAAACCTTTAAAACAAATGTATTTTGGTAATGTATTTTGAAATGCTTTATCAAAGCATTTTGTATTTTCAAAATACTCAAAATACATTCCTCCTGATTTCAAGCTGTCGTGTCTAAACCGCAGATCCTAGATTTCCAGCAGGGGAAACACACGCCTGTCTGTTTTGAATAATTTTCGAATTCGTTTCTGGAAGTTTATATGTACACATTGTTTAACATTTGATACGATGTACGATAAGCATATTAATGAATCGGATGTTAACTTCTGCAGAAGCATTTTTGCTGATTAGTCACAAACATAGTTTTTATAATTCATAACATTCAATAAGAATTACAAAAAATTGTTGTGTGAAAATTGTTGTATAGGCAGGTGTTGCCTATTTAAAATACATTAGAAGTGTAATGCTGTTAGTTACCGCACAGGCTCATGGAAATAACTGCTAAATCTCACAATGAAAATTTATCAAAAGAATTCATTATAATAACACACAATATGTACTATTAGACATGAAATATTTTTAATGTTCTGTTGATGATAATAATAAAAAAAGATAAGGGAAAATACTAGCAGTATAAAACAAGATGTTCGATCGTAGGTTACATTTTTGAATGACAAAACAAACTTCAAAACCTATTTAAAGGTAAGGTCTTAAACCATCATATATCGATTTTCACATTATTTTTCCTAGTTTCTTAGTACTCATTCCATCGAGGTTCTAATATGATTTACCATACCTTTGATATACATTTAATTGGGATTGAACTTTAATATAAATGTAGTTCAGTTTATTTACAAAGTATGCAAATGTGCATTAAACTGTATTGTGTATTTATATAGAGTATATTAGATATTAGATGTTTAAATGCGGATTTGGCTTTATTATAGTTAAGCATTTACACAGTGACTTGGCATCCAAAACTTTTTGATATTTCATTTTTTATTTGACATGTGCGAAGCTAACGCTGGCTTCCTGGTTTACAGAGCATACTAATTGATATACAAAACACAGATGAAAATCATTTAAATTAAAAACTGTAATACATTTTTTATGTTTATTTTTTTTTCTCTAACAACACAAATATATATATATATATATATATATATGAAAAATATAAATTATGCATTTAAACAAAGTTTTGATATTTATTAAAAACAGTACTTTCGCATTAGCTACATGTCAAAGATTAATAGCCAAAGAATTCACTAATTATGGCTGCTTTTTTTATTCTACTTATTTGAGTGGTAGTTCGATTATATGTCGGTTACATCTGTATTTATGTATTTATTTTTATGAACTTATAATATCGTTATCAAATATTACCCAGGGACAAATGATAAACTTATTTACACCATTTTAAGTGCATACAAGTAAATCTTCCGCAATCGGGCTGCACTCGTTATAGATTATTTTTTTTAATAATGCTCGTTTTGTTTTAAACTATAACAAATCCATAACTTAAGATAGTTTTCAAACAAATTGCACTTAAAAGCAGATTTTTTATCTATTAGATGGTGTAAAACTTCAAATTGTGCAATGATTAGACGTTAATAGATTTGGTTAAAAGAGGAAATTATTACTCAGATCGATGCCATCGTCAATATGACATGGCATCAGCGTTACTCTTGGAAATGTTTTTGTTTTGTAATACAGACCAGCTATCTCAGTAAGATTAATGATGCCCGATATACTGCGCAGTGTATATCGGGCATCATATCGGGCACATAGGAGAAAATCGTTTTTTAATTGAAAACTAATAAATATTTTTAATTTAGTATATTTCCTTGGATTTCTAACCAACTGTACCGAACAAGCATTTATGAGACTGTTTTATTAGCCACATACCAGATTGGAAATTTCGTTATGGAATATTACACATAAACAAACAAATGCTCAATTGCATCGTTATTTTAAGTGCAAAGGTTAATCTTCCGTAATTACGTCGCACGAATATTTGCGAGATGGGTTAAAAAAAATTCAAGCTTGAAAATTATTATAAAAATCCTTAAAAGCTGGGTAAAATGTGATAAAATTTTTAAAGAAATCGCATTCGAAAGTATTTTCTTTCCTATTTCATTAGTTGTGACTATTATTATGAAATTAGAGTCTTCACGGACATCTTTTTTGCTTTATAATATAGATTCACGGACATCATTTTTGCTTTATAATGTAGATTCACGGGCATCTTTTTTGCTTTATAATATAGATTGTTTATAAAATAATTAACACAGTTAAGATATAAATTAGCTGAGCAAATTTTTTATCCCAAAATTGATGATCTTCATTCTTTTTAGAGTTTAAATAGAAAACGAAAATGGAAATTTTAACCAATTAATACATAGTATCCATATGTATATACAAATATGTTATTAATTTAATTAATCACAAGCACATACATCTTACAAAGACACATCATTATGTATATGTGAGTATGTGCTGTGCATGAGTTTGTTTAAAGTAAAATCGCAAATATTATTAGAACATTATTTTGTATGGTTTTATAACTAATGATAGTCAAAGGCGTTTATTCATTATTAACTGATGTTGTTATTTACGTATTAAAAGTTTGAAAACCGAGATTATTGTTCATTGTACAGCTACAGAGTTTCAAATTGTTTAATATTTGGCTTTTAAATTAATTGAAAATGTATCAAGAAAATATTTTTTACGATAATAAATGTAATATAGTTTTATAATATAAATGATTAAGATATTCAATGTGTTATGAACGTTTAAGTTATTTTAATTCAGTGACTTATTCACAACCAGTTATGTATCAAGAAAATATTTTTTAGTATAATAAATGTAATATAGTTTTATAATATAAATGATGAAGATATTAAATGTGTTATGAACGTTTAAGTTATTTTAATTCAGTGACTTATTCACAATCAGTTGGGTAGCCCGTTGCGGCACCCTCTTATGGGACCATGATACTGCGCCCCCCCCCCTCCTTTAAACTGTAAAATTACCTCCCCCCAAAAAACTTTGCATCAATAAATTTTTGAAATTTCGAAATGTATTTTGTATTTTAAATGTATTTTGAAAATACAAGTATTTTGTATTTGGAACTTTTTAAGTTTGAAAAGTATTTTGTAATTTGTATTTTAGGTTCTAAAAGCAATGTATTTTGTATTTTGTATCGAAAATGGTTTTTCGGTGTATTTTGCCCAACTCTGACCTAAATATACTCTAAAAATTTTGTGCTTCTAGAGTGGTTATCTTTTTCATAAAAAATTGCTAAACTCGTGACAAATTTCGCATGTTTTATGACCGTTGAAAGTGTACTGTCCCCTTAAAAATACATTAAAAATTTTTTAATGTATTTTAAAGATATTTCTAATCTATTTTAAATATTTTTTTATTATATGTATGTACCGGCAAATAATTTTAGTACAGTTATTTGTGCTGTTTTATATGAATTTTAAAATAATCCTTGTGTTCAGAAAGGTTTCCTATACATTCAGAAGCCATTCCGATTCGTAATAAAAGATTTCCTATACAGGGTGTCCGGTCTCAACGGTGTCCAATGGCTAATTCCTAAACCGTTAGTCATAGACCTATAGCTCCAGTTAGAAAAATGCTTTAAATCAGGTAAAGAAATAGTTTAAAAGCGATTTGGGTCAATAAAAACATTTCTTAAAAAATTACGAAATTTAAATTTTTATATGGTCCCCCGGTCCTATAAGTTATATTTAGTAAAATTTTCCTATTACACTGACAAGTAAGACAAAAAATGTCCCATTCATATAACACTAAAATTGAGCGAGTTATGAAAGTTTAAAAATGTATGACTTATGCCACTTTTCTGCTCCGAAAACAAATGAGTTCGGATTGGCTTTGAGGGGTCACATACCAAATGCTTAAAGTATTCGAAGATCTTATTTCATGTGTATCTGCGCTTTGAGAAAAAAATTGTACAAGTATTGCGATTAAGTTAACATTTATTAAGTTTCAGATTGGCTGAAATAACAAATATTTTATTTTGTCAGGATTTGAGACTTTCTTTTATGATTTCTTTTAACAAAATTATGTTATTTTTATAAGTTTTTATGTTACTTTAACGATCTTATGTTCCTATACAGGGTGTCCGGTCTCAACGGTGTCCAATGGCTAATTCCTAAACCGTTAGTCATAGACCTATAGTTCCAGTTAGAAAAATGCCTTAAATCAGGTAAAGAAATAGTTTAAAAGCGATTTGAGTCAATAAAAACATTTCTTAAAAAATTACGAAATTTAAATTTTTATATGGTCCCCCGGTCCTATAAGTTATATTTAATAAAATTTTCCTATTACACTGACAAGTAAGACAAAAAATGTCCCATTCATATAACACTAAAATTGAGCGAGTTATGAAACTTTAAAAAAGCATGACTTATGCCACTTTTCTGCTCTGAAAACAAATGAGTTCGGGTTGGCTTTGAGGGGTCACATACCAAATGCTTAAAGTATTCGAAGATCTTATTTCATGTGTATCTGCGCTTTGAAAAAAAAAAATTGTACAAGTATTGCGATTAAGTTAACATTTATTAAGTTTCAGATTGGCTGAAATAACAAATATTTTATTTTGTCAGGATTTGAGACCTTCTTTTATGATTTCTTTTAACAAAATTATGTTATTTTTATAAGTTTTTATGTTACTTTAACGATCTTGTGTATGCTTTTCCAGTTCAAAATTTGTACTCGAACTTTAACCCACTTTTAAATATCCGATCGAAATTACATTTTACAGACTGGTGCAAATCCGATAATAATCTAATATTATTATGATTTTCGGTGGTTACCATTTATACTTATTTTACAGGTTAACACAAAAAGTTTCGGATAGATTACCGCCAAGAAGTTTAAGAAAAAGTTTTAGATTAGATAATACAAAACTGAGATTGTCGGGTTTTTTAACTTTTATGTATTTTTTAGCACTGAATCCGAAAATTACCTTAATTTTTAACCATCATGTCAGGATATTTCGCAAATCATAAATTGTCGAATTTAAAGAATAAAAAAATCGGATACTATAAAGTAGAGGAGATGGCTGAGTTTTTTAACTTTTGATAATTGATTTTTACGTACTTTTTAGCACCAAATCTAAAAATGACGTTCATTTTTAACCATCACGTTAGAATTTTTTTGAAAATGTGTAAGTTAAAATATAGTGAAAATCTCATATTATAAAACATATGTAAAACTTTTATTTTATTTTATTTTATTCAATAATTTATTCGATATTTTTTGCTTATCTTGGGATTCTTACTGCTGGGTGGTGCGATGAGATGGGGCCGGAGATTAAATTTTAACTTTGAACTTTTTAACTTTGAAATTTACAATTTGCGAAAAATCCTGATGTGATGGTTAAAAATGAAAGTCAATTTCGGATTCAGCGGTACAGAATACATAAGAATCAATTATCAAAAGTTAAAAAAACATGACATAACCCAACTTTTGCAGGCTAGTGTAATTTAATAATATTTTAAAATACGTATCATTTTGTAAAGAATTGAGGCTGTTAATTTAGCACCATTTTATTTAACAAAAATTCTGTTTTTTTCTTTCTTCTTAAATGTTTATTACAAATTGTATATTTTGCATTAATATGTCAGAATGACTTAAGATTTCATATTTATATTACAGTGTTAATTTTACTCTCAAACATTTTTTAATATATCTGACGAAATTATATTTCGACTAAATTTGTGAATGACCCCCAATTTGCAGCAAAAAATATGCTCCAACTTTAAACAGCTATTACTCGGTCAATTTTAATCGTAGAACAACGGGACTTTTTTTGCATTACTTGTCAGTGTAAAAGGAAAATTTTACTAAATATAACTTATAGGACCGGGGGACCGTATAAAAATTTAAATTTCGCAAATTTTTAAGAAATGTTTTTATTGACCCAAATCGCTTTTAAAATATTTCTTTACCTGATTTAAAACATTTTTGTAATTGGAACTATATGTCTATGACTAACTGTTTAGGAATTAGCCATTGGACACCGTTGAGACCGGACACCCTGTATATTCAGAAACATTTCCTCGGCTTCATAAAGATTTCATATATATTCAGAAACCTTCCCGATCCGTAATGTAAGGTTATCCTATATATTCAGAAGCTTTTCATTACGAATCGGAAAGGTTCCCTATTATAGCCAAAGCATTTGTCTGCTCGAATCAGAAACCTTTCCGTTAGTATCGTGCAACAGAGGTCTCCCTTACTTTTAGAAACGTTTCTGAAATTTTTTTACAGTGTACTTTCAGCGTATTCTACGACCGCTCGTAGTTTTCAAGCTCTCATTACACTATTTCAAGTTTGTTTCTTTTGTGATTTACGTTCCTAATCATTAAACTGGTATATAAATTATTATATTGCGTAGAAATCCTATATATTTTATACGCTTTTTTTTTTTATTGATTCTCAACTGTGTAATTTATGGAAACCGAAATCCTTTGTAACTTAGTAAAACCAGATTTAAGGAGAAAAAAAAGTGCGTTAAAATAAAGAATTTATTTATTTATTCATTTACTTATTTATTTTCGCATTATTAACGTGTATTTCGTATTATTAGCGTATTCTACGACCGCTCGTAGTTTTCAAGCTCTCATTACACTATTTCAAGTTTGTTTCTTTTGTGATTTACGTTCCCAATCATTAAACTGGTATATAAATTATTATATTGTGTAGAAATCCTATATATTTTATACGCTTTTTTTTTTATTATTGATTCTCAACTGTGTAAATTATGGAAACCGAAATTCTTTGTAACTTAGTAAAACCAGATTTAAAGAAGAAGAAAAAAGTGCGTTAAAATAAAGAATTTATTTATTTATTCATTTACTTATTTATTTTGTTGTTGGCAGTGGTGCTACATTATTTGTAGTTTTTTAAAAAAAATTAGCTTCACAGCTTAAATTGTGTTAAGATATTCATTTCATATTTGTGTTCAAATACTCAATGTCTTCGATATCCGCAACGCCACCTAGCGTAAGGGTTCCCAGCAATAATACTGTAAAAGTTCGTGCACTACCATGTAGTGGTGGGCCAGCGCATGAGATAAAACGGAAGCCCACCAGAAATTTACGTGATGATTTCCAACAGCAAAGTTGACTGATGTTGTCCAGCAATGGTCATGCAGTGGTAGACCATTAGGCAGCACTTCTCTATCATTGCCAGCACCTATTTTGCTGCTCGTCAGCAATTTCCTCTTTGCTGGGGAGGGTCACTCACCTCTCATGTTAGTTCGACATTTATTTTTCCTCACTAGGAGGCGTTGCTGTGGTGGCGGAGGTGGCACAAGAGGCGTTGTCGGAGGGTGTACAGGAGGGGCCGGATGGGGTGCACAGGAGGGGACCAGATGCACCGTGCATCCTCCTTCTGTCCCCGGAGCCCCATTTTTCTACTACTCACAGCACACTTGCTGTCGCGATACACCGTTTTGAAACATTGTTCTAGTTCATAATACACTTCGATAGAAGTTGATTTACTTTATAAAAATCCCATAATATATTTTTTTCGATAAAAGTACACTGCTTAACCCCTTGAAGGGCGATCGGATATATTTTCAGCTTGATATTTCTCCTGATTACTCGTGATTAGTGTTGCCACGTTGCCAAGTATCCCGCGTAAATCACGGCTCCAAATGCTCTGGACACCAGTATTTTAAATTAACTTTCTTCGGCTTATCTAATGGCAGAATTATCTGCGATTAAAAATGGAAAAATAAACTGCAAGAAATTAATTATGTCCATAATATTTGGAGTAATGATGGGCGATTCCGGAAAATTCGAGAATTGATTAAAATCAACATCATATAAAACATAATCGATCACAATAAGAATTGATTCGAAAATTCTAGAATCGATACTTGAATCGATATTTCCATATTAACAGATTCCCACAGATAAGCTCAAAAATAGCAATTCCAAAACTTAGCGAATCAGCACGACCGTAACGACCGCCTCCCATACCTCCCATTAACGGGGGGGGGGGGGACAATGTCAGGGACCCAGTAGTGAGCTATTACAGACCTTTGAGTCGAATAATAAAGTTTTTTAACTTATAAAATTATTATTTTTAAGATGTAATTTTAATAATATTTTAATTTATATATATTTTTTAAATTTATTTTTTGAGAAAGATCTCGATAAAAAAAAAGAAGGAAGTAAAGATTTCATCCGGAACAACGGTACTGCTTATTTTTACTTCCTTCAACCAAACAGATAGGGACTTACTTCCTATAAACGTTATTCTTTTTTAAAATGCTCAGATGGACAAAATTTTGAAGGCTCGTCCGCTTAAGGCTTAAGTCTGTTTAGGGCCCTCTATAGGCGTGGGGAAAAAGTAAGTCCTAAGTTTAAATATTTTAGGCTCAAAAATTTTTATTCTAAGATATATATATTATATATATTTAATGCCATTGGAGGCTACTATAAGAATGAGACTGTATACATTGTGTTTGACGCATATCCCTTTTTTTAACCAGTTTCTTTAATCTCCATACATTGTCGATGCTAATCACATAACTTATGTTTTTATTACTTATTTTTTCTTATGTATTTTATTTCGATCGAACTTCAAAATTAAACGTGCCTGGAGTTGGGGGTCCTACTGCCTTCGGTAGCGTAATCCATGAGGGCAAACGAACAAACGAAATTTGAATTATTGTGATTTTCTTTCGACCCGAGTTTTCAGGAACATCATTCACGTTATTATAGGAAACCGATTTAGTATTCTTACAATTTGAGTTTAATCATGTAACTAGCAAAATTTACCGGAGTTCTTTTATTTAATGTATATGTATATCGTTACGAGACATGAAAATTTAATATTCTCGAAAGAAAACAAAATCAAATAATTTTTCTGTCTTAAAAGTACAATGAACTCTTATTTATTAACACAAAGTTACGATAAAAATATGTCTGGTATAAATATGGAATTATTCCTTCCTTAACTGAACTTTAATTTTTTATATCTTACTTCCAATTAATGACAAGTTTTATGTTATATATGTGGATGTGGCTTGCGGTTCCCAAAAAATCTAAACCACATCCTGACCACAGTAAGAGGTGCAGTTAAAATCCCATGAGAACTGACAGAGTAGACAAATTCTATAAGACAATAAACCTGATGAGCGAGTAATTCTGAACCGCAGCCGGAGGGCTAAGGTTCGATGTAACGTCAGAGTTGTTGTGTGGACTGACCTGGTAAGACGTACCCGGTCAGGCTTCCGAAATATATTGAATGCCGGTAAACTGCCGTAAGAAATTCCCCCCTCATCCCCCTAAGCCCTGTATATAGTTAATGTGCCTATTAGCATTTCCAGTGAACAACTCAGTTGACGAACCATACTTGTTTTTTTTTCTATTTTACTTTTTCAAGTATCAACCGCGATTAGACTCAGTACTTTTTCCCTTCTTTTTACCAGTGTCAAGAACTTACTTGTGATAAACCACTGACTATTACTTTGCTTTGCCGGATAAGATGATCTTTTTTTTTTCTCTTAGAATAAACAACCTACAGCTAACAAAATTCAGATGGAATAAGTGTTTTTTTTTACTATTCCATGAGTGACAGATATGCACGGATTTTTGAAGATATTTTGTTTTTCTTTTCTTTCACACACTACTTCAAGAAACTATTAATTTTAACATCCTTCTGTATAATGTGTTTTATTTCTATATATTTAGTACTTTCTTTGATATATTTTGAGATGTGTGATTCAAATGTTTAAATTATTAGTATGTACCCCCCCCCCTGTGACGATGATTCCTATGCCCAGGTTCACAATATGAGTAAGAGAAAAAACTCCAACACAAAAGTTTAGAGGACTTACATCTTTATTATGAAACACCTTTAATGAAGAGCCGTGAACACTATAGAGGAACGGGGAGAGTTTCAAGAACTGCCGAATTGGCAGACGCCCCACAGCGGGGCTTACATTACGGTTTACATTGCTCGAGGTCAGGAGCAAGAGTGAGATAGATTTTGTTACTATTACATACAGATTGGCGAACACTAGATAACCATATGTAAGATGTTTGGCGAAAAACAAATTGGGTAGACAAAACAATCCAGAAGTTTTACATTCAGTTGAAAACTATGCCATGGCGGGCTCTTTAGGGTTACAATAAATAACATTCCAGCGGTAAGGGAGAGTTGCTTAAAGAAAGAGCAAACACGTGATTTTACATGCACGTTATAGATTTAACGACAGCTGCAAATTAGTCAGCAAGGGGCATATGGTTTGTATCCGACAAAGTACAAGGGTGAGAATTGAATACTAATGCAAGCCCAGAGGCTGAGAAAATATGTATTACATATCGTCGGCTGCGAAGCGAAAAAGACATTCACTTGTATTTTATTGTTTAATTTTATTTCGGCGGAAAACGCTGCGGTTAAGATCTTTTTTTATCCGTGTGAACTTGAAAGAGAGAAAAAGGAACCGAGATAAATGATGTCTGGATTTAAAAAGAACTTTAAAAAATAAAAGTGAAACTTACAGTGGTGTGAAGGGGGGGGGGAGAGAGAAAGACTAAAGCCATATGAAATTAACTATAAAATGTCAAATTTAAACTAAATATTTTATTTGAAGGGGGAGGGAAGAATAATGACAATTTATAATGAACCAGTAGGCTCTTCATTAAAGGTGTTTCATAATAAAGATGTAAGTCCTCTAAACTTTTGTGTTGGAGTTTTTTTCTCTTACTCATATTGTGAACCTGGGCATACGAATCACCGTCACATAAATTTGGTGCCGTGACCAGGATAGAGGAACGGGGAGAGTTTCAAGAACTGCCGAATTGGCAGACGCCCCACAGTGGGACTTACATTACGGTTTACATGGTTCGAGGTCAGGAGCAAGAGTGAGATAGATTTTGTTACTATTACATACAGATTGGCGAACACTAGATAACCATATGTAAGATGTTTGGCGAAAAACAAATTGGGTAGACAAAACAATCCAGAAGTTTTACATTCAGTTGAAAACTATGCCATGGCGGGCTCTTTAGGGTTACAATAAATAACATTCCAGCGGTAAGGGAGAGTGGCTTAAAGAAAGAGCAAACACGTGATTTTACATGCACGTTATAGATTTAACGACAGCTGCAAATTAGTCAGCAATGGGCATATGGTTTGTATCCGACAAAGTACAAGGATGAGAATTGAATACTAATGCAAGCCCAGAGGCTAAGAAAATATGTATTACATATCGTCGGCTGCGAAGCGAAAAAGACATTCACTTGTATTTTATTCTTT
Organism: Maratus speciosus; assembly: GCA_963932465.1. Classification (NCBI taxonomy): domain Eukaryota; kingdom Metazoa; phylum Arthropoda; class Arachnida; order Araneae; family Salticidae; genus Maratus; species Maratus speciosus. Next base: position 97,167,471 of record OZ010787.1, read on the forward strand.
TATTTTATTTCGGCGGAAAACGCTGCGGTTAAGATCTTTTTTATCCGTCTGAACTTGAAAGAGAGAAAAAGGAACCGAGATAACTGATGTCTGGATTTAAAAAGATCTTTAAAAAGTAAAAGTGAAACTTACAGTGGTGTGAAGGGGGGCGGGGGGGAAGAGAAAGACTAAAGCCGTGTGAAATTAACTATAAAAAGTCAAATTTAAACCAAATATTTTATTTGAAGGGAGGGGGAAGAATAATGACAATTTATAATGAACCAGTAAGGTTAAAAGTTGATTTTTGAGGAGAGAGGAGGAATAATGAATATATAACTGGAAGCCTTTATACCCCCTTCCCCAATACCAGCATTTTTTTTTAGCTAGGTTATTTTTTTTCTCTCTGTATAACAACTGACTGCTTGCACTACTTATAACGAATTTTTTTTCTTTTCTTATGTTAGATTTTTAAGGCGAATGACGAAAAATATTTTAAGGAAGAAAGACGTGAAGTTCCGTAGGCAGATATTCTTAAAGACGAAAGATCAAAAGACGAAAGATCTTAAAGACGAAAGATCTTAAAGACGAAACGTCATGTTCCACACAACGACGTTTTTTAACTTTCAATTTTTTTTTCTTCTTCGAAGACGTTTTTTTTCTTCGCCACGTAGTGCAGTCCAGTTCAGCTTATGCATTGTAATGGAAAAGCCAAAATTTAAATTATTTTTTTTGTTCGTGTTTCGTCAGTTCTCTACCTTTCGGCTTCTAATTTTTTTTTTTTTTTAAGATAAGTTTTTCTTTCTTTCTTTCTTTTAACTTTAGAAATTTCGAAATTTTTTTTAGTGTTTTTTTAGATAAATTTTAATTTGCACTTTTCTTGCTGCGGGTGCTTTCACGTGTGCAGGGGCGGACACCTGTCAAGATGCCCGAGTGTGGATGTGGCTTGCGGTTCCCAAAACAATCTAAACTACATCCTGACCACAGTAAGAGGTGCAGCTAAAATCCCATGAGAACTGACAGAGTAGACAAATTCTATAAGACAATAAACCTGACGAGCGAGTAATTCTGAACCGCAGCCGGAGGGCTACGTTTCGATGTAACGTCAGAGTTGTTGTGTGGACTGACCTGGTAAGACGTACCCGGTCAGGCTTCCGAAATATATTGAATGCCGGTAAACTGCCGTAAGAAATTCCCCCCTCATCCCCCTAAGCCCTGTATATAGTTAATGTGCTCTGTAAATATAATCTATGCGTTAATCAAGACATTAAACTCTGTTTCTATACTAGAGAGTGTTTAATCAGGAGCATTCATCACCAATTTTCAGCTACAGTCGATCCCACCTATTCTACATGAGGGCCCGACCGCGTCGAATTCAACTATTTGCCCCTAGACATCCGTGAAACTGTTGTGAAATCCAACTTCTGAAATATTTAAGATCTGCGAAGATTCTGTTCGAACTTCTCTCAGATAAGGAAAGAGCGAGAGAAAGAAGATCTACTGACCTACTTATCTGTTATCGACTCACCCGTTTTCTGTGTGTTTGGTGTGAAAGAAGACATCTGTGATTTTTTTTCGTTCGCAACGGATATAATCAAGCCATTCGGCGTTCTCTTTTAAAAAAAAGGATACCAATTTGGAAGTAAGATTTATTTCTTATTCAGCCATGTTATTGCATGATATACGGCCGGTGTTAGCTCAAATTAATTCGGCACGAGTTGAACGCATCAAAATTCTACATACCTTGGTATTCGGCACTGATGAAAATAGAAATAATCGGAAAAATTTACGGAAGTTTCAGGGATTCAAATTTAAAATTGGGGATCCTGAATTTGACGATAAAATCGCTGAAACGTCCAAAAACTTCCCCTTAGCTCAACTCATTTATATGGCAAATTTACTTTGTCTAGACATTGCTGGTAACGAAGCAGATATTTCATGACGTATTATAAAAGCACTTTCGGACCTAACAAAGTTCCAGTCCTCCATTTCACCACAAACCGATTCCGAACCCGATAATGAAGATTCTCGCAATACTTTGCAATCCAATCCATTAACGAATTTTTCTGGTACCACTTTGCAATATAATGCTGCCATCTCCCCCCATTCGGCACCGCGTCAGTCCATTTCTTTTACCGATTTCGAAAATTTAATTACACCTTTTTCCGGCAAGCCAGTCGAAAATATTCTATAATGGTTAGAAAGATTTGAAGGCTTGGCCGCAACATTTCAACTGAATGAGTTGCAAAAATTTCTTTTTGTCGAAAGTGCTCTCAAGGTACTGCATTGTTGTTTGTCCGCAGTGAGCCAGAATTAACATCGTACGCAGCGTTAAAGCAAGCGTTAATACAAGAATTCGCACATATTTCCTCTTCCGCCCAAATACATGAAATGCTAGCTTCACGTACTTGTAAGCCCAACGAAAAAATGAGTGAATATTTTTTAGTAATGAAAGAGATTGCCCAACGAGCGAAAATAGACTACGCATCACTCATGCATTATGTTATCACCGGTATTAGAGAAACCCCTAATAATAAAGCAATTCTTTTTGGCTGTCAAACTCTCACCGAATTTAAAAGTAAACTTCAAATTTATCAGCAAATTTGTGATCAATGACCCCACATTCGCCAGTCCCAGCCGCGGCCTGCACATGTCAGTAATAAACCCCTACACGCGGAAAAAGCCCCGAAAACGATTTGTTTTTCTTGCGAGCAAGTGGGGCACGTTGCGAAACAGTGTACCCATAAAGACAAAGGAATTAAATGTTTTTCGTGTAATAATTTTGGACACAAAAGTTATGACTGTGCTCAGACCACCCACCGTCCAGCGTCGCACACAGGCACCCCTCCACCTCCTCAGAATTCCGCGACAAAGCGTGATAGGAAAATCCACGTACTAGAATTGGATAAGTCGCATCAAAACATGAAAAAGTTAGTACAAATCACAGGCCTAACAGTGGAAGCGTTATTCGATACGGGCAGCCCCATAACTGCGATACGGGAAGACCTATACCAGTTACTCGGGTCCCCCCTTCTAACCCACGTAACCGTTCAACTTAGCGGGTTCGGCGGCAGCAATGTAACCCCAATGGTCTCTTACTGCACGACCATCCAGATAGATGACGATACGTTCCCTACTACTACTTATATCATAGACTTTTCCCGCATGACCATCCCCCTCATCATAGGACGAGATATCATTTCCCAGGGAACACTCACGTGTGACCAAAATGGTATCTCACTCAAAAAACACCCGTCACACCATTATTTATAAGTTGCATCGACATCTGTGAAAGTGCATACGAAGTGGACCTAACCCACATTACCGACAAAAATATCCGCAAACAAGTAACGACCCTAATCCAATCCTACAAACCTAATAAAATAACATCTACAGATTTAAGGATGTCAATAGTCCTAACCGACGACGTACCAGTCTATCAACGCCCACGACGAATGTCCCTCAACGAGAAGGAACTAATCCGCAACCAGATTGATCAGTGGCTAAAAGACGACATTATACAACCGTCAAGCAGCGACTACGCAAGTCCCGTAGTATTAGTGAAGAAAAAGCACAATTCTATGCTTTTATGCATTGACTTTCGTAGACTTAATAAAAAGATCGTTAAAGATCGTTTCCCCCTACCCCTCATCGATGATATCCTTGACCAACTAAAGCAAGCTATAGTCTTTACAACACTCGACCTCAAAAATGGATTCTTCCATGTAGACGTGGGCCTGCAAAGCGTTAAGTACACCGCGTTTATCATATATGACGGTCAATTCGAATTCCTTAAAGTCCCTTTCGGACTCTGCTGCAGCCCTGCTGTATTCGTCAGATACCTCGCCTGTGTGTTCCGCGAACTGCTGATAGAAGGAGTGTTAATTTTGTATATGGATGATCTCATTATTCCCGCAAAAACAGAAGCCGAAGGCCTCCAAAAGCTGAAACGAGTATTAGACACTGCCGTTGATTACGGTTTAGATATCAACTTCAAAAAATGTTCTGCAGCGAAAAATCGAATTTTTGGGCCACGTCATTGAGAATAATACCATTGCACACACTCCAACAAAAGTTAAAGCAGTCCAACATTTTCCGGAACCCAAAAACGTCAAACAGTTGCAATCGCTCCTAGAATTGGCGGGATATTTTCGAAAATTTATCCCACGATATGCCTCTATCGCACGATCCCTGAGCGACCTCTAACGAAAAACATCAACTTTCGAATTTGGACCAGAGCAGAGGCAAGCGCTGCACACCTTAAGTAATCTGCTCACTAGCGCTCCAGTTTTACACATTTTTATACCGGGTTCGGACCTCGAAGTGCACACCGACGCCAGTAAATACGGTTTTGGCGCAGCACTTATGCAAAAGTCTTCTGACGGCCACTTCCATCCGGTTCAGTATATGAGTAAAAAACTTCACCACGGGAAGAAAAATTAAGTAGCTATGAACTAGAAGTCCTAGCAGTTATCGAAGCACTTAAAAAATTCCGTGTCTACCTCCATGGCACCAGAATCCGTATCATCACAGACTGCCAAGCATTCCAAAAAACGGCAGATAAAAAAGACCTTACACCGAAAATCGCACGGTGGGCCTTATTCCTACAAGACTTTGATTTCGAAATTAAACACCGCCCAGCTACGAAAATGAAACATGTAGACTCTCTTAGCAGATATCCCGTTCTGCATGTTACATTTGATGAACTCACACTCAAAGTCATACGGGCGCAAGAGAAGGACCCTTTTGTATCGGGTATCAAATCAGCAGCGGCCGAAAACCCGGTCGCCGACTTCGTGGTTCGCAACAACGTGTTGTATAAAGTTCAACGTGGTAGAGATTTATTAGTGATCCCCGAAGCAATGCAGCTTAACATAGTTCAAGATACACAGAATAAGGGACGCTTCTCTGCAAAGAAAACGGAAGAAATTGTGTCCCAAAACTTTTTTATACCTAAGCTACCCGAGCTCGCAGGTACAGTTGTGACAAACTGTATCCCGTGCATTTTAGCTTCCCGGAAGTCGGGAAAAAAAGAAGGGTTTTTGCATCCGATTCCTAAAGGCGATACGCCCCTCGATACATATCACTGCGATTTTCTAGGTCCATTGGCATAGACAAATAAAAATTATAACCACCTGTTTACAGTGGTCGATGCATTCACAAAATTTTTCTGGTTATATCCGGTCAAGTCTACGTCAGCACAAGACGCACTGGATAAGCTCAAACTCCAACAAAACCCATTTGGTAACCCCAGACGCATTATCACAGACAAGGGTCCAGCGTTCACATCTTCGGACTTTAAAACTTTTTGTGAACAAGAAAATATCGAACACCATCCCATTACGACTGGGGTTCCCCGAGGGAACGCTCAGATTGAAAGACTGCATGCCACGATCATCCCCATTTTAACGAAATTATCTTTAAACGACCCCACGAAATGGTATAAACATGTATCATTAGTGCAGAGAATAATAAATAGTACAAATTCGGGCACGACCAAATTCTCCCCATTTGAGCTGCTCACAGGTGTGAAAATGAAAAGTAAGGATGACCTAGTCATTAAACAGTTATTAGAAGCCGAACAAATTCAGTTAACAATGGACCATAAACAACAGCTCCGAGATGCAGCGAAAACCAACATTTTAAACCAACAAGAATTAAATCGTACCCAATACAATAAGCGAAGAAAACCTCCTACGCAATATAACATCGGGGACCTAGTTGCGATTCAAAGGACTCAATTCGGATCTGGATTGAAACTGCGACCCAAATATTTGGGTCCGTATAAAGTTATTGAAGTCAAGCCCAACGACAGATATCAACTCCAAAAAGTGGGTCAGCACGAAGGCCCCAATACGACATTTTCTGCAATAGATCACATGAAACCTTGGCCGCAACATTAACCATATGCCTACAGTACTCTTTTGTACTTCAAATAAATTCCCGCGTTGCGAAATGTGTGTGTTTTTTTTATTTCGCCATAGCAAGTGTTCATTTTTTTCTGTGTGTCCCGTCTATCAGCCAAGTATCCCAGTGTTTATCATCAACCAGTGTTAATAGTGGTGCATTTTTTTTTATTTCACGTAAAGTCACTTATTTATCGACACGTTATCCAGTCAGCAGACTGTAAGTACTTTATTTTTCTTTATCTCGATTCATGATTCAGACTGTCTGATCGGTGCTGACCATTATCAACATATCCTATTAGCATTTCCAGTGAACAACTCAGTTGACGAACCATACTTGTTTTTTTTTCTATTTTACTTTTTCAAGTATCAACCGCGATTAGACTCAGTACTTTTTCCCTTCTTTTTACCAGTGTCAAGAACTTACTTGTGATAAACCACTGACTATTACTTTGCTTTGCCGGATAAGATGATCTTTTTTTTTCTCTTAGAATAAACAACCTACAGCTAACAAAATTCAGATGGAATAAGTGTTTTTTTTTACTATTCCATGAGTGACAGATATGCACGGATTTTTGAAGATATTTTGTTTTTCTTTTCTTTCACACACTACTTCAAGAAACTATTAATTTTAACATCCTTCTGTATAATGTGTTTTATTTCTATATATTTAGTACTTTCTTTGATATATTTTGAGATGTTTGATTCAAATGTTTAAATTATTAGTATGTACCCCCCCCCCCCTGTGACGGTGATTCCTATGCCCAGGTTCACAATATGAGTAAGAGAAAAAACTCCAACACAAAAGTTTAGAGGACTTACATCTTTATTATGAAACACCTTTAATGAAGAGCCGTGAACACTATAGAGGAACGGGGAGAGTTTCAAGAACTGCCGAATTGGCAGACGCCCCACAGCGGGGCTTACATTACGGTTTACATTGCTCGAGGTCAGGAGCAAGAGTGAGATAGATTTTGTTACTATTACATACAGATTGGCGAACACTAGATAACCATATCTAAGATGTTTGGCGAAAAACAAATTGGGTAGACAAAACAATCCAGAAGTTTTACATTCAGTTGAAAACTATGCCATGGCGGGCTCTTTAGGGTTACAATAAATAACATTCCAGCGGTAAGGGAGAGTGGTTTAAAGAAAGAGCAAACACGTGATTTTACATGCACGTTATAGATTTAACGACAGCTGCAAATTAGTCAGCAAGGGGCATATGGTTTGTATCCGACAAAGTACAAGGGTGAGAATTGAATACTAATGCAAGCCCAGAGGCTGAGAAAATATGTATTACATATCGTCGGCTGCGAAGCGAAAAAGACATTCACTTGTATTTTATTGTTTAATTTTATTTCGGCGGAAAACGCTGCGGTTAAGATCTTTTTTTATCCGTGTGAACTTGAAAGAGAGAAAAAGGAACCGAGATAAATGATGTCTGGATTTAAAAAGAACTTTAAAAAATAAAAGTGAAACTTACAGTGGTGTGAAGGGGGGGGGGGGAGAGAAAGACTAAAGCCATATGAAATTAACTATAAAATGTCAAATTTAAACTAAATATTTTATTTGAAGGGGGAGGGAAGAATAATGACAATTTATAATGAACCAGTAGGCTCTTCATTAAAGGTGTTTCATAATAAAGATGTAAGTCCTCTAAACTTTTGTGTTGGAGTTTTTTTCTCTTACTCATATTGTAAACCTGGGCATACGAATCACCGTCACATAAATTTGGTGCCGTGACCAGGATAGAGGAACGGGGAGAGTTTCAAGAACTGCCGAATTGGCAGACGCCCCACAGTGGGACTTACATTACGGTTTACATGGTTCGAGGTCAGGAGCAAGAGTGAGATAGATTTTGTTACTATTACATACAGATTGGCGAACACTAGATAACCATATGTAAGATGTTTGGCGAAAAACAAATTGGGTAGACAAAACAATCCAGAAGTTTTACATTCAGTTGAAAAGTATGCCATGGCGGGCTCTTTAGGGTTACAATAAATAACATTCCAGCGGTAAGGGAGAGTGGCTTAAAGAAAGAGCAAACACGTGATTTTACATGCACGTTATAGATTTAACGACAGCTGCAAATTAGTCAGCAATGGGCATATGGTTTGTATCCGACAAAGTACAAGGATGAGAATTGAATACTAATGCAAGCCCAGAGGCTAAGAAAATATGTATTACATATCGTCGGCTGCGAAGCGAAAAAGACATTCACTTGTATTTTATTCTTTTATTTTATTTCGGCGGAAAACGCTGCGGTTAAGATCTTTTTTATCCGTCTGAACTTGAAAGAGAGAAAAAGGAACCGAGATAACTGATGTCTGGATTTAAAAAGATCTTTAAAAAGTAAAAGTGAAACTTACAGTGGTGTGAAGGGGGGCGGGGGGGAAGAGAAAGACTAAAGCCGTGTGAAATTAACTATAAAAAGTCAAATTTAAACCAAATATTTTATTTGAAGGGAGGGGGAAGAATAATGACAATTTATAATGAACCAGTAAGGTTAAAAGTTGATTTTTGAGGGGAGAGGAGGAATAATGAATATATAACTGGAAGCCTTTATACCCCCTTCCCCAATACCAGCATTTTTTTTTAGCTAGGTTATTTTTTTTCTCTCTGTATAACAACTGACTGCTTGCACTACTTATAACGAATTTTTTTTCTTTTCTTATGTTAGATTTTTAAGGCGAATGACGAAAAATATTTTAAGGAAGAAAGACGTGAAGTTCCGTAGGCAGATATTCTTAAAGACGAAAGATCAAAAGACGAAAGATCTTAAAGACGAAAGATCTTAAAGACGAAACGTCATGTTCCACACAACGACGTTTTTTAACTTTCAATTTTTTTTTCTTCTTCGAAGACGTTTTTTTTTCTTCGCCACGTAGTGCAGTCCAGTTCAGCTTATGCATTGTAATGGAAAAGCCAAAATTTAAATTATTTTTTTTGTTCGTGTTTCGTCAGTTCTCTACCTTTCGGCTTCTAATTTTTTTTTTTTTAAAGATAAGTTTTTCTTTCTTTCTTTCTTTTAACTTTAGAAATTTCGAAATTTTTTTTAGTGTTTTTTTAGATAAATTTTAATTTGCACTTTTCTTGCTGCGGGTGCTTTCACGTGTGCAGGGGCGCACACCTGTCAAGATGCCCGAGTGTGGATGTGGCTTGCGGTTCCCAAAACAATCTAAACTACATCCTGACCACAGTAAGAGGTGCAGCTAAAATCCCATGAGAACTGACAGAGTAGACAAATTCTATAAGACAATAAACCTGACGAGCGAGTAATTCTGAACCGCAGCCGGAGGGCTACGTTTCGATGTAACGTCAGAGTTGTTGTGTGGACTGACCTGGTAAGACGTACCCGGTCAGGCTTCCGAAATATATTGAATGCCGGTAAACTGCCGTAAGAAATTCCCCCCTCATCCCCCTAAGCCCTGTATATAGTTAATGTGCTCTGTAAATATAATCTATGCGTTAATCAAGACATTAAACTCTGTTTCTATACTAGAGAGTGTTTAATCAGGAGCATTCATCACCAATTTTCAGCTACAGTCGATCCCACCTATTCTACATGAGGGCCCGACCGCGTCGAATTCAACTATTTGCCCCTAGACATCCGTGAAACTGTTGTGAAATCCAACTTCTGAAATATTTAAGATCTGCGAAGATTCTGTTCGAACTTCTCTCAGATAAGGAAAGAGCGAGAGAAAGAAGATCTACTGACCTACTTATCTGTTATCGACTCACCCGTTTTCTGTGTGTTTGGTGTGAAAGAAGACATCTGTGATTTTTTTTTCGTTCGCAACGGATATAATCAAGCCATTCGGCGTTCTCTTTTAAAAAAAAGGATACCAATTTGGAAGTAAGATTTATTTCTTATTCAGCCATGTTATTGCATGATATACGGCCGGTGTTAGCTCAAATTAATTCGGCACGAGTTGAACGCATCAAAATTCTACATACCTTGGTATTCGGCACTGATGAAAATAGAAATAATCGGAAAAATTTACGGAAGTTTCAGGGATTCAAATTTAAAATTGGGGATCCTGAATTTGACGATAAAATCGCTGAAACGTCCAAAAACTTCCCCTTAGCTCAACTCATTTATATGGCAAATTTACTTTGTCTAGACATTGCTGGTAACGAAGCAGATATTTCATGACGTATTATAAAAGCACTTTCGGACCTAACAAAGTTCCAGTCCTCCATTTCACCACAAACCGATTCCGAACCCGATAATGAAGATTCTCGCAATACTTTGCAATCCAATCCATTAACGAATTTTTCTGGTACCACTTTGCAATATAATGCTGCCATCTCCCCCCATTCGGCACCGCGTCAGTCCATTTCTTTTACCGATTTCGAAAATTTAATTACACCTTTTTCCGGCAAGCCAGTCGAAAATATTCTATAATGGTTAGAAAGATTTGAAGGCTTGGCCGCAACATTTCAACTGAATGAGTTGCAAAAATTTCTTTTTGTCGAAAGTGCTCTCAAGGTACTGCATTGTTGTTTGTCCGCAGTGAGCCAGAATTAACATCGTACGCAGCGTTAAAGCAAGCGTTAATACAAGAATTCGCACATATTTCCTCTTCCGCCCAAATACATGAAATGCTAGCTTCACGTACTTGTAAGCCCAACGAAAAAATGAGTGAATATTTTTTAGTAATGAAAGAGATTGCCCAACGAGCGAAAATAGACTACGCATCACTCATGCATTATGTTATCACCGGTATTAGAGAAACCCCTAATAATAAAGCAATTCTTTTTGGCTGTCAAACTCTCACCGAATTTAAAAGTAAACTTCAAATTTATCAGCAAATTTGTGATCAATGTCCCCACATTCGCCAGTCCCAGCCGCGGCCTGCACATGTCAGTAATAAACCCCTACACGCGGAAAAAGCCCCGAAAACGATTTGTTTTTCTTGCGAGCAAGTGGGGCACGTTGCGAAACAGTGTACCCATAAAGACAAAGGAATTAAATGTTTTTCGTGTAATAATTTTGGACACAAAAGTTATGACTGTGCTCAGACCACCCACCGTCCAGCGTCGCACACAGGCACCCCTCCACCTCCTCAGAATTCCGCGACAAAGCGTGATAGGAAAATCCACGTACTAGAATTGGATAAGTCGCATCAAAACATGAAAAAGTTAGTACAAATCACAGGCCTAACAGTGGAAGCGTTATTCGATACGGGCAGCCCCATAACTGCGATACGGGAAGACCTATACCAGTTACTCGGGTCCCCCCTTCTAACCCACGTAACCGTTCAACTTAGCGGGTTCGGCGGCAGCAATGTAACCCCAATGGTCTCTTACTGCACGACCATCCAGATAGATGACGATACGTTCCCTACTACTACTTATATCATAGACTTTTCCCGCATGACCATCCCCCTCATCATAGGACGAGATATCATTTCCCAGGGAACACTCACGTGTGACCAAAATGGTATCTCACTCAAAAAACACCCGTCACACCATTATTTATAAGTTGCATCGACATCTGTGAAAGTGCATACGAAGTGGACCTAACCCACATTACCGACAAAAATATCCGCAAACAAGTAACGACCCTAATCCAATCCTACAAACCTAATAAAATAACATCTACAGATTTAAGGATGTCAATAGTCCTAACCGACGACGTACCAGTCTATCAACGCCCACGACGAATGTCCCTCAACGAGAAGGAACTAATCCGCAACCAGATTGATCAGTGGCTAAAAGACGACATTATACAACCGTCAAGCAGCGACTACGCAAGTCCCGTAGTATTAGTGAAGAAAAAGCACAATTCTATGCTTTTATGCATTGACTTTCGTAGACTTAATAAAAAGATCGTTAAAGATCGTTTCCCCCTACCCCTCATCGATGATATCCTTGACCAACTAAAGCAAGCTATAGTCTTTACAACACTCGACCTCAAAAATGGATTCTTCCATGTAGACGTGGGCCTGCAAAGCGTTAAGTACACCGCGTTTATCATATATGACGGTCAATTCGAATTCCTTAAAGTCCCTTTCGGACTCTGCTGCAGCCTTGCTGTATTCGTCAGATACCTCGCCTGTGTGTTCCGCGAACTGCTGATAGAAGGAGTGTTAATTTTGTATATGGATGATCTCATTATTCCCGCAAAAACAGAAGCCGAAGGCCTCCAAAAGCTGAAACGAGTATTAGACACTGCCGTTGATTACGGTTTAGATATCAACTTCAAAAAATGTTCTGCAGCGAAAAATCGAATTTTTGGGCCACGTCATTGAGAATAATACCATTGCACCCACTCCAACAAAAGTTAAAGCAGTCCAACATTTTCCGGAACCCAAAAACGTCAAACAGTTGCAATCGCTCCTAGAATTGGCGGGATATTTTCGAAAATTTATCCCACGATATGCCTCTATCGCACGATCCCTGAGCGACCTCTAACGAAAAACATCAACTTTCGAATTTGGACCAGAGCAGAGGCAAGCGCTGCACACCTTAAGTAATCTGCTCACTAGCGCTCCAGTTTTACACATTTTTATACCGGGTTCGGACCTCGAAGTGCACACCGACGCCAGTAAATACGGTTTTGGCGCAGCACTTATGCAAAAGTCTTCTGACGGCCACTTCCATCCGGTTCAGTATATGAGTAAAAAACTTCACCACGGGAAGAAAAATTAAGTAGCTATGAACTAGAAGTCCTAGCAGTTATCGAAGCACTTAAAAAATTCCGTGTCTACCTCCATGGCACCAGAATCCGTATCATCACAGACTGCCAAGCATTCCAAAAAACGGCAGATAAAAAAGACCTTACACCGAAAATCGCACGGTGGGCCTTATTCCTACAAGACTTTGATTTCGAAATTAAACACCGCCCAGCTACGAAAATGAAACATGTAGACTCTCTTAGCAGATATCCCGTTCTGCATGTTACATTTGATGAACTCACACTCAAAGTCATACGGGCGCAAGAGAAGGACCCTTTTGTATCGGGTATCAAATCAGCAGCGGCCGAAAACCCGGTCGCCGACTTCGTGGTTCGCAACAACGTGTTGTATAAAGTTCAACGTGGTAGAGATTTATTAGTGATCCCCGAAGCAATGCAGCTTAACATAGTTCAAGATACACAGAATAAGGGACGCTTCTCTGCAAAGAAAACGGAAGAAATTGTGTCCCAAAACTTTTTTATACCTAAGCTACCCGAGCTCGCAGGTACAGTTGTGACAAACTGTATCCCGTGCATTTTAGCTTCCCGGAAGTCGGGAAAAAAAGAAGGGTTTTTGCATCCGATTCCTAAAGGCGATACGCCCCTCGATACATATCACTGCGATTTTCTAGGTCCATTGGCATAGACAAATAAAAATTATAACCACCTGTTTACAGTGGTCGATGCATTCACAAAATTTTTCTGGTTATATCCGGTCAAGTCTACGTCAGCACAAGACGCACTGGATAAGCTCAAACTCCAACAAAACCCATTTGGTAACCCCAGACGCATTATCACAGACAAGGGTCCAGCGTTCACATCTTCGGACTTTAAAACTTTTTGTGAACAAGAAAATATCGAACACCATCCCATTACGACTGGGGTTCCCCGAGGGAACGCTCAGATTGAAAGACTGCATGCCACGATCATCCCCATTTTAACGAAATTATCTTTAAACGACCCCACGAAATGGTATAAACATGTATCATTAGTGCAGAGAATAATAAATAGTACAAATTCGGGCACGACCAAATTCTCCCCATTTGAGCTGCTCACAGGTGTGAAAATGAAAAGTAAGGATGACCTAGTCATTAAACAGTTATTAGAAGCCGAACAAATTCAGTTAACAATGGACCATAAACAACAGCTCCGAGATGCAGCGAAAACCAACATTTTAAACCAACAAGAATTAAATCGTACCCAATACAATAAGCGAAGAAAACCTCCTACGCAATATAACATCGGGGACCTAGTTGCGATTCAAAGGACTCAATTCGGATCTGGATTGAAACTGCGACCCAAATATTTGGGTCCGTATAAAGTTATTGAAGTCAAGCCCAACGACAGATATCAACTCCAAAAAGTGGGTCAGCACGAAGGCCCCAATGCGACATTTTCTGCAATAGATCACATGAAACCTTGGCCGCAACATTAACCATATGCCTACAGTACTCTTCTGTACTTCAAATAAATTCCCGCGTTGCGAAATGTGTGTGTTTTTTTTATTTCGCCATAGCAAGTGTTCATTTTTTTCTGTGTGTCCCGTCTATCAGCCAAGTATCCCAGTGTTTATCATCAACCAGTGTTAATAGTGGTGCATTTTTTTTTATTTCACGTAAAGTCACTTATTTATCGACACGTTATCCAGTCAGCAGACTGTAAGTACTTTATTTTTCTTTATCTCGATTCATGATTCAGACTGTCTGATCGGTGCTGACCATTATCAACATATCCTATTAGCATTTCCAGTGAACAACTCAGTTGACGAACCATACTTGTTTTTTTTTCTATTTTACTTTTTCAAGTATCAACCACGATTAGACTCAGTACTTTTTCCCTTCTTTTTACCAGTGTCAAGAACTTACTTGTGATAAACCACTGACTATTACTTTGCTTTGCCGGATAAGATGATCTTTTTTTTTCTCTTAGAATAAACAACCTACAGCTAACAAAATTCAGATGGAATAAGTGTTTTTTTTTACTATTCCATGAGTGACAGATATGCACGGATTTTTGAAGATATTTTGTTTTTCTTTTCTTTCACACACTACTTCAAGAAACTATTAATTTTAACATCCTTCTGTATAATGTGTTTTATTTCTATATATTTAGTACTTTCTTTGATATATTTTGAGATGTTTGATTCAAATGTTTAAATTATTAGTATGTACCCCCCCCACACCCCCCCCCCCTGTGACGGTGATTCCTATGCCCAGGTTCACAATATGAGTAAGAGAAAAAACTCCAACACAAAAGTTTAGAGGACTTACATCTTTATTATGAAACACCTTTAATGAAGAGCCGTGAACACTATAGAGGAACGGGGAGAGTTTCAAGAACTGCCGAATTGGCAGACGCCCCACAGCGGGGCTTACATTACGGTTTACATTGCTCGAGGTCAGGAGCAAGAGTGAGATAGATTTTGTTACTATTACATACAGATTGGCGAACACTAGATAACCATATGTAAGATGTTTGGCGAAAAACAAATTGGGTAGACAAAACAATCCAGAAGTTATACATTCAGTTGAAAACTATGCCATGGCGGGGTCTTTAGGGTTACAATAAATAACATTCCAGCGGTAAGGGAGAGTTGCTTAAAGAAAGAGCAAACACGTGATTTTACATGCACGTTATAGATTTAACGACAGCTGCAAATTAGTCAGCAAGGGGCATATGGTTTGTATCCGACAAAGTACAAGGGTGAGAATTGAATACTAATGCAAGCCCAGAGGCTGAGAAAATATGTATTACATATCGTCGGCTGCGAAGCGAAAAAGACATTCACTTGTATTTTATTCTTTTATTTTATTTCGGCGGCAAACGCTGCGGTTAAGATCTTTTTCTATCCGTGTGAACTTGAAAGAGAGAAAAAGGAACCGAGATAAATGATGTCTGGATTTAAAAAGAACTTTAAAAAATAAAAGTGAAACTTACAGTGGTGTGAAGGGGGAGGGGGGAGAGAAAGACTAAAGCCATATGAAATTAACTATAAAATGTCAAATTTAAACTAAATATTTTATTTGAAGGGGGAGGGAAGAATAATGACAATTTATAATGAACCAGTAGGCTCTTCATTAAAGGTGTTTCATAATAAAGATGTAAGTCCTCTAAACTTTTGTGTTGGAGTTTTTTTCTCTTACTCATATTGTGAACCTGGGCATACGAATCACCGTCACATAAATTTGGTGCCGTGACCAGGATAGAGGAACGGGGAGAGTTTCAAGAACTGCCGAATTGGCAGACGCCCCACAGCGGGACTTACATTACGGTTTACATGGTTCGAGGTCAGGAGCAAGAGTGAGATAGATTTTGTTACTATTACATACAGATTGGCGAACACTAGATAACCATATGTAAGATGTTTGGCGAAAAACAAATTGGGTAGACAAAACAATCCAGAAGTTTTACATTCAGTTGAAAACTATGCCATGGCGGGCTCTTTAGGGTTACAATAAATAACATTCCAGCGGTAAGGGAGAGTGGTTTAAAGAAAGAGCAAACACGTGATTTTACATGCACGTTATAGATTTAACGACAGCTGCAAATTAGTCAGCAAGGGGCATATGGTTTGTATCCGACAAAGTACAAGGGTGAGAATTGAATACTAATGCAAGCCCAGAGGCTGAGAAAATATGTATTACATATCGTCGGCTGCGAAGCGAAAAAGACATTCACTTGTATTTTATTCTTTAATTTTATTTCGGCGGAAAACGCTGCGGTTAAGATCTTTTTTTATCCGTGTGAACTTGAAAGAGAGAAAAAGGAACCGAGATAAATGATGTCTGGATTTAAAAAGAACTTTAAAAAATAAAAGTGAAACTTACAGTGGTGTGAAGGGGGGGGGGGGAGAGAAAGACTAAAGCCATATGAAATTAACTATAAAATGTCAAATTTAAACTAAATATTTTATTTGAAGGGGGAGGGAAGAATAATGACAATTTATAATGAACCAGTAGGCTCTTCATTAAAGGTGTTTCATAATAAAGATGTAAGTCCTCTAAACTTTTGTGTTGGAGTTTTTTTCTCTTACTCATATTGTGAACCTGGGCATACGAATCACCGTCACATAAATTTGGTGCCGTGACCAGAATAGAGGAACGGGGAGAGTTTCAAGAACTGCCGAATTGGCAGACGCCCCACAGTGGGACTTACATTACGGTTTACATGGTTCGAGGTCAGGAGCAAGAGTGAGATAGATTTTGTTACTATTACATACAGATTGGCGAACACTAGATAACCATATGTAAGATGTTTGGTGAAAAACAAATTGGGTAGACAAAACAATCCAGAAGTTTTACATTCAGTTGAAAACTATGCCATGGCGGGCTCTTTAGGGTTACAATAAATAACATTCCAGCGGTAAGGGAGAGTGGCTTAAAGAAAGAGCAAACACGTGATTTTACATGCACGTTATAGATTTAACGACAGCTGCAAATTAGTCAGCAATGGGCATATGGTTTGTATCCGACAAAGTACAAGGATGAGAATTGAATACTAATGCAAGCCCAGAGGCTAAGAAAATATGTATTACATATCGTCGGCTGCGAAGCGAAAAAGACATTCACTTGTATTTTATTCTTTTATTTTATTTCGGCGGAAAACGCTGCGGTTAAGATCTTTTTTATCCGTCTGAACTTGAAAGAGAGAAAAAGGAACCGAGATAACTGATGTCTGGATTTAAAAAGATCTTTAAAAAGTAAAAGTGAAACTTACAGTGGTGTGAAGGGGGGCGGGGGGGAAGAGAAAGACTAAAGCCGTGTGAAATTAACTATAAAAAGTCAAATTTAAACCAAATATTTTATTTGAAGGGAGGAGGAAGAATAATGACAATTTATAATGAACCAGTAAGGTTAAAAGTTGATTTTTGAGGGAAGAGGAGGAATAATGAATATATAACGGGAAGCCTTTATACCCCCTTCCCCAATACCAGCATTTTTTTTAGCTAGGTTATTTTTTTTCTCTCTGTATAACAACTGACTGCTTGCACTACTTATAACGAATTTTTTTTCTTTTCTTATGTTAGATTTTTAAGGCGAATGACGAAAAATATTTTAAGGACGAAAGACGTGAAGTTCCGTAGGCAGATATTCTTAAAGACGAAAGATCAAAAGACGAAAGATCTTAAAGACGAAAGATCTTAAAGACGAAACGTCATGTTCCACACAACGACGTTTTTTAACTTTCAATTTTTTTTTCTTCTTCGAAGACGTTTTTTTTCTTCGCCACGTAGTGCAGTCCAGTTCAGCTTATGCATTGTAATGGAAAAGCCAAAATTTAAATTATTTTTTTTGTTCGTGTTTCGTCAGTTCTCTACCTTTCGGCTTCTAAATTTTTTTTTTTAAAGATAAGTTTTTCTTTCTTTCTTTCTTTTAACTTTAGAAATTTCGAAATTTTTTTTAGTGTTTTTTTTTAGATAAATTTTAATTTGCACTTTTCTTGCTGCGGGTGCTCTCACGTGTGCAGGGGCGCACACCTGTCAAGATGCCCGAGTGTGGATGTGGCTTGCGGTTCCCAAAACAATCTAAACTACATCCTGACCACAGTAAGAGGTGCAGCTAAAATCCCATGAGAACTGACAGAGTAGACAAATTCTATAAGACAATAAACCTGACGAGCGAGTAATTCTGAACCGCAGCCGGAGGGCTACGGTTCGATGTAACGTCAGAGTTGTTGTGTGGACTGACCTGGTAAGACGTACCCGGTCAGGCTTCCGAAATATATTGAATGCCGGTGAACTGCCGTAAGAAATTCCCCCCTCATCCCCCTAAGCCCTGTATATAGTTAATGTGCTCTGTAAATATAATCTATGCGTTAATCAAGACATTAAACTCTGTTTCTATACTAGAGAGTGTTTAATCAGGAGCATTCATCACCAATTTTCAGCTACAGTCGATCCCACCTATTCTACATATATATATGAATGTGCATTTGTGTCTGTGCATGTATTTTATTGCTTAAAAATTATTTTTCGAAGTTCTAAATCTAATATTTGTTTTAAACATTTTTTATCGCTTCAGACATCTGTAACATAAGAGCCAGTAATATTAGAAGGAATTCGATAATAAACATTTCTCTGCGTTTTGAGAAAACATAAACAGCATTATCTCAAATTCATTTACTTTTCCAGAATATACACTGCTCAAAACAATTAAAGGATATTTGAAGTTTTATATAAAATAAAGATATAAACGAAATTTTTTTTGCCGAAAATAGAAGAAGAGAATCACAAATGCAAATTTTTCTGGTTTTCAAACTGTGGAGTATGCAAATTTTGAGTTCGACGTCAAAAACGTCGCTTCAGCGGCAGCGAATGAAATTTGACTTTCAACTGGATAAAAGAGAATGAAGACAAGGATGATCGGCATTCAGTGATTGCTTTGTTTCGATGAGTACGATGTCTCAGCGAAGTCATTTGACAGATTCAGAAGCTTTGAGAATTGTTGGTAGGTTAGAAGGGGGCCCAACTCAAGCCGAAGTAGCGTAAGCCATTGGAGTGTCACAAAGTGTCATTTCCAGGATCTGGAACCGTTTTTTGGAGAGTGGATGTGAAGGCCGAAGACCAGGGCAAGGTCGTAGACGGGCAACAACGCCCAATGAAGATCGGTATTTAGCGTTAACAGCTCGGAGACACCGAACCATGAACGCTACTCTTCTCCAACAACACCTTCGCTCGGCTACAGGCACCACGATTTCAACTCAGACTGTCCGAAACCGGCTCCAATTCTATAGGTCTGTATGCTCGCCGACAGATGGTATGTGTTAGATTAACATCAAGGCATCGTCGCGACCGCAGGGAGTGGGCAACCGAGCATGTCAACTGGGAAGAAATGAATGGAGCAATATTCTGTTTTCTGACGAGTCCCGTTTTTCTGTGCATCCGGATAATAGGCGTATTTTCATCTGGAGGGACCGTGGCAGTAGGAATAATCCTGCGTTCGTGCACGAAAGTGTCAGATTTGGCGGTGGAGGAGTGTTGGTGTATGGTGGCATCTCCATTGACGGGCGCACTGACCTCTACATCATTCGAGATGGGGCTCTGACTGGTCGCCGATATAGGGATGAGATCCTCAGACCTATTGTAGTCCCTCACGCTGCAGCAATCGGAGATAACTTCATTTTAAGGGACGATAACTGCAGGCCACATCGTGCAAACCTGGTGGAGGATTTCCTTTTCGAGGAAGGAATCGTTCGAATGGAATGGCCAGCGTGTTCTCCAGACATGAATCCAATCGAGCACGTTTGGGAAGCTCTAGGAAGACGAGTTTCTGGCCGCCAACAACCCCCACAAACTCTCCAAGAACTGGAAAGAGCTCTTCTGGAAGAGTGGGGCAGAATACCCCAACTCGTCATTAATAGCCTCATTGAGTCCATGCCTCAAAGGTGTTCAACGTTGCTGGCCGCCCGTGGAAACCATACCCCCTACTGAAAATGATTTTCTTTGAAGAAAACACCTTTTCTTATTCTTTTTTTCTCATATGCACAAATTGTGTTTTTTTCCTTTAGTACACAAATGCGCAATAAAATGCATTTTTTTCTGCCAAACATGTGTAATTTATTCTCATATAACGTACTATGTCTGTCGACCATGTATCAATCAGCTAAACAGTTTACCAGATACAAAATCCACCTAAAACTGCAATATCCTTTAATTGTTTTGAGCAGTGTATATTTATCCAATATTCGCTGGATGTTTTTCATATAATATTCTCTTCTAATCCATTTTAAATTTCTGATTCTGTAAAGACTTTCATATTTATTTAGTTTTATGATGTTCCTACATACAAGCTTGATACTTAATTGCAACATTCTCAAGTGTATTTTTTCTCCTGTATACATTATAGAAATAAAATAATAATACAAAATTCTTGGGGATCACTTTGTTTAAATTGCTGAATATATTTTTTGAAGAAAAAAGTTTTAAAGCATTTTAGCTCGCATTTTCATGCGTATACACTTGAAAAATATTAACCCCTTAACTGCCAACGAAATCTTGCGCGATATTCAGTGCCTTACTTAAATAGCATATTTCTGGAATTATAAAAAGTGTATATTAGTTTTCTAAAATAACAGTAAGAAATTGCACATGTTATGCTGTTATATATAATGGTTCAGGTGGTGAAAATTGCCTCGTTATAATTAGAATTCGCCATCCCTTTAATAGATGCATACATTTTCTAAAGACGTATATATACGTCCGGGGCAGTTAAGGGGTTAATAAAACATAGGGGATCATTTAGTGTCGGAAAGCTCCGAAATTTCATAAAATTCATAGTATCATAACTCAGTAAGTTTGCTTGTAAACGACTGGAATTTATAAAATACAACTTACACAGACACTTTGACAAACTTGAGAAATACAACTTAACTAACGAGAACCCTGAGTAACGTGGCTTTAAACCAAGAATAAAAAGTTTGAACTGGAAAAAAGCCGAAATTTGTTATTAATGTTCATAAATAGTGCTCACCAAGAGCTGCAGATATGACATCAATGTTTAGTTGGTAAGCAAATTATTCCAGAAGAACGTCAAAAAAGGTCCTTTTGAAATCGGACCATAATTAAGAAAACTGGGATTTGTGTTGGATTTTTTTTGAGGGGGGAGGGTGAGAGGGGAGGGGAAATGTAATTGGTGACGAACAGGAAAAGTATAATATAATAAAGTAGTAAACCCAAATAACATAAGATTCTAAACAAAAGTAAAAACAATTTAACCTAGAAAGAATAATTCTGCCTGAAAAACCCATTTATCTAAATTAGGGGGGGGGGGGCTTTCCCCCTTTATACTTTACCAATGAACCACCAAAACTAACCAGGAAACGCCTCATAAGAATGAACCTAATACAAAATTTGAAGTGAAACGGATATTTACATCAAGTGTCACCGCATTACGTACATACAAATGTACATACGTATGTATGTAGATGTTGAAATAATTGAAACCTGCGGAAAACCTGCGGGCACGTTAGCTCTCAGGCTTTGATTGCCCGTGAGCGAAAAAGTGCCAAGTTAAACTGATGGCATTGAGCTCACAGGCTATTAACACTAATTGTATATTATATTCTTATTTACAAATAATTCTGCATGAAATACCCATTTAATTAAACTAAAGAGAGATTAGACCCCCCCCCCCGTTTCCTTCCTTTATACTTAAGCAATGACCCTCCAAAACTAATCAGGGAAGCTCCTTATCAGAATAAACATGTATACCAAATTTGAAGCAAATCGGATAATTCTGCATAAAAAACCCATATAACTAAATTAACCCTTTCAGGGGCAAGGTACTTGTATTCGTAAAATGTTGAAATAATTGAAGGACACTAGTATTTACAAGTAAACTTATTTGTAAACAAGTAAAATTATATTTTCGCGCACTTAATAAAAGTGAAATTTTCTTAAAAAAATTCGGGTGCCAATGTGGCAGTTAGGGATAAATGTTATGTGATGGCATAGCGGAATCACCACCTTTCAAGTGGCTAAAGGGGGGGGGGGGAGAGGATTAGCTTCCCATTTCCACCATTTATACTTAACTAATGCACCTCCAAATCTAATAAAGGAAGCGCCTTATCAGAATAAACCGGTATACCAAATGTGAAGCAAATCGGATAATTCTGCATGAAAAACCCATTTATCGAAATTAAGGTGTATTAGCCCTCGGTCCCTCTTTATACGTAACCAATGAACCCCTTAAACTAATCAGGTAAGCGCCCTATTAGAATGAACTCATATACAAAATTTGAAGCAAATCGGATAATTCTGTACGAAAACCCATTTATATCTAAATAAACCCCCGTTTCCCTTCCCTTTATACTTAACAAATGAACCCCCTTAATTAATAAGAGAAGCGCCTTATCAGAATAAACCTACATACAAAATTCGAATATTCGAACCTATAAAAATCGGAAAATTCTGCATGAAAAACCCATTTATCTAAATTAAGCCCCCCCCCGTACCTCCCCTTCATACTTAACCAATGAACCCGCAAAACAAATCAGGGAAGCACCTTATCAGAATGAAGCTATGTACAAAATTTGAAGCAAATCGGATAATTCTGCATGAAAAACCCATTTATCTAAATTAAGGGGAGGGGAGCTTCCACCCTTTATACTTAACCAATGAATCTCCAAAAGTAACCAGGGAAGCGCCTTATCAGAATGAATCTATGTACAAAATTTGAAGCAAATCGGATAATTCTGCATAAAAAGCCCATTTATCTAAATTAAGGGGGCGCCCCCCGTTCCACCCTTTATATTTAACCAATGAACCCCCAAAACTTACCAGGGAAGCGCCTTATCAGAATGAACCTGTTTACAAAATTTGAAGCTTATCGGATATTTCAATAAAGAGTTACCACGTTACGTACGTACATACGTACGTATATACGGAACCTGCGGGAACATTACCTCTGAGTCTGAGGCTTTGATAGCGTATGAGCTAAAAAAAAGCGCTTATACAAAATTTTACAGAAACTCTGCCACTAAAACAGTAAATTTTGAAAAATAAATGTAACAATTCACTCCGAATCGAAGAATTAACCGCGATGCGATTTGAATTGGAGTAAATTAAATATTAACGATTCTACCCGCATCTAAGAATATTCTGCAATAAGGAAAGGGCAGCTGACGTCACTGTTGGTCGAATTACTGTTGATCAGCAAGAAAAACCTGTTCATTCATTATTACTCCTACTATACACATGAATTCCGGGAATTTGATTGGACTTTAACAGATTGATTTAAGAGATCTATGATATGATTGGCCTACTTCGCCAAGTGTGATTCCTGCAATGTATTAGGATACGAATGTAGATGAATGTAGTAGTAGATTGGTTGACGGAAGTGTGTGTTTGTAAACATGCCCTTTCCTTATGCGATTTCAATTGAAGTAAATCATAAAAGAACGATTCTAAATTAGGATCGACATCGAACCCGTACTGAATCGATTCGGCATAGCCTACGTTACGGGATGAATCGATTCATTCATTTTTTTTAGCAAATGTGCCTGCATGTTGTGTATGTACAGTCGTGGGGAAAAAAAGTAAACACCTCCTACTAACTCCTCAACAAATTATCGTAGACGAAAGTTACTGATACCGAACGATTGGAAATAAAGTCTACTTTTAAATGACGTATATAGAATTTGATTAGGGGGCCATCTACATATTAAAACGAAACCAAACTTCATTTTTTTAAATCGCAATACCCAATTTTAACGAGATATTTCAAATCTTTGGTTCAAACTATGCCTATATACCAAATTTCAAGTCATTTGAATGATTAGTTTTTGAATTATAAACATTCAAAATTTAGTGCTTCTAATGTAAAATTGCATTTTCATATTTTTATTTGTAACTTCTGAAATTATGATCCTAATGTTTTAATTTTTTATGTAGCAATAATACTAATATATATCCAAACATAAATACGTTAAATTTCCAATTTTTATAATTTTCTGATATGAATTACGGATTATGAAATTAATATTAAAAAAATTATGAATTGCAACCTACAATTTTTTTGATGGATTCAGATTTATTAAGTCCTGTTTTTATGGAAATCCAAAATTTCACATTTTTCTTCCAAGTAGTTTTCAAATTATGCTTCAAAAACGGCAAAATGGTGGTTTAAGGGGCCGTCTATGATAGAAGTGACTAAACATTTTGAAATTTCTTATGCTATCCTGTAATCTAACAGGTTTAATTGACTGCTTAAGGTGCCTTGATCAAGAAGGGAGCTCTCTCGGTTAACAATCGAGTACCGAACTTCAATTTGGATGCAGTCCTTAAAATAAGCTCGTTTTAAAATAATTAATTTCTCGGAAACTTATGGTACGAATTGCATAAAAATTTGTTTTTAGACTAATTGAAGGGTGTAGAGTTCATTTATGCTGTCAGAATTGTGTACTGCTATTGAAAAAAAACAAAGTTATGGTTCGTTTTAATATGTAGATGGTCCCCTAAGCAAATTTTATATACATCATTTAAAAGTAGACTTTATTTCCAATCGTTCGGTACCAGTAACTTTCTTCTACGATAATTTGTTGAGGATTTAGTAGAGGGTGTTTACTTTTTTTTCCCACGACTGTACGTAACGCGATATCTCTTGATAGAATTATGCGATTTGCTTCAAACTTCGTATGTATGTTCATTCTGATAAGGCGCTTCCCTGATTATTTTTTGGAGTTCCTTGGTCAAGTATAAAGGAATGAACGGGGCTAATCTCCCCTTAATTTAGATAAATGGGTTTTTCATGCAGTATTGTCCGATTTTTTTCGAATTTCGCATATAGGTTCGATCTGATAAGGCAATTCCCTGTTTAGTTTGGAGGTTCATAGGTTAAGTATAAAGGGGGGGGGGAAATGAGGGCCAAATACCCCCTCCCTTAATTTAGATAAATGGATTTTTCATACAGAATTATTCGATTTGCTTCAAATTTGCTATAAGTTCATTCTGATAAAGCGCTTCCCTGATTAGTTTTGGGGGTTCAATGGTTAAGTATAAAGGGGGGCGGTGGCTAATACCCCTTAATTTGGGATTAGCCATTAACTATGGCGGGAGTAACTATGACTCTCTTAAGGAAGTCTTAACGAGTGGATCCGTTGGGCGGGGGAGTGGGTTTTCCCTTAGGGGAATTTTCCATTCCCGTGTTCTGATGGGGACCTCGTAGTTACATGGAACTGTGAAGCGTAACATAGTTTGTTGTTTAGTCGCTGACGTACAACAAACCTAGCCTCTCCTTGTTCAAGTCTGATCCTGGAGCCCCCCATTGCCCCGCTGGTGTGTGGCGAGACCTGGTCTCGTCGCATGTGCAGATCCCAGGCAGGCGAGTCACGGTTCCCCTCGGCCAAGCAAGCCGTCGGGACTTTGGATAGATGCCGCTACAGAGTACAATACAAGACAAGGAGCTAGCGAAAATGTCGCAGGCTCATCTAATCTTCATGGCGACATCCCCGACCCTGGCAGGGTGGATCCTTCCATCTATCCAGTTTGCACTAAAAAGTTATCTGGCTATGCTGGGATGCGATTGCATATGCGCAAGGCGCATCCAAATGAATACTTTGCGCAGGAAAAGGCTGCAGTAAAGGCTACAAAACATGCAAGGTGGTCAGAATTGGAAACTGAAATTATGGCGAGGTTAGAGCTCAAGTTTAAAGATGTCAGGTACATCAACTTGGAGCTATCAAAGCACATGCCCGGTCGGTCTGCGGAAGCAATTAAGGGGAAAAGGAAAGCTTCTGATTATAAGGCCGTTCTTGAGAGATTGGCTGGGGAAACTCAGCCCTCTCAGACAACGGCCGAGGTTAGCGTGCATACAATCAGCATAGCCCTGCCGAAGCAGACCCCAAAAATGACCTTCATAATAGCAGTAATGAAGACCTTGATGCTACGTTAATTGTAGGGACGTTGCCCTACTATGTCGACGAATTAAACTCTGACAACTCTCTTCGACCACTTCCGACGGAAGCAGAGTTAACTTCGCTTGATAGAGCGTTGTTCATAGTGGATACTTATCCAGAAGCTGCGTTGCAGCTTGGAAATAACTATCTATCTACGATTCTTGGCAAGGAGGTGGGCCTTGCCGTTACACCTCGTACTAGGCCCTCTAGACCAAAGGCCAAACGGTCACCAAATGGTGTCAAAGCGGAAGCAGAGGGCCAGGATTACGCCACGATGCAAAAGCTTTATAGGAAGAATCGGAGCAAAGCGTTCGACAGGATTTTCAAGGGGACTTCGGTCTCCGAGAATCTTTCCTGTCGTGACGTCTTTGACTTCTGGACCTCCTTTTTGACGACTAAGTCCAGCTCAGATGGGCCCATTCGTGGTGTTGCTCCACCTCAATCTGACTATTCGACATTAAAGGAATTTATCTCCGTACAGGAAGTTCTAGCTAACTTTCCTGCCAAAAACTTATCTTCCGGGCCTGATGGGGTCACCGTGGCTATGTCACGGCGGATTCCTGTCAGGGCCCAGGCAAAACTGTATACGTTGTGGTCCAAGGCGGGTAGGGTTCCCCAATTCGTCCTGGACTCAAGAACAGTATTTATTCCTAAAAAGAAGGGTGCTGAGGCTCCTGCTGATATGCGGCCAATCTCTATTTCATCGGTCTTCCTGAGGCACTTCCATAGAATAATTAACAATAGGATTATTGCACACATACATTTTTCTCACCAGCAGTTCGGGTTCCCGTCGGCGGACGGCATTGGTCGTGCCGTCGAGGAACTCGAATCCGTCTTTATCCAGTTTAAAACCAAGTTTGATCCTCCCTCTGCTGCTTTTATTGACCTCGGGAAGGCCTTTGACTCCATCTATTTTATGGCCAAATACTCTGCCCTGCAGCAGTTGGGTGTCCCCGAGTCTTTCATCACCTATATCAGGTATATTTACAGCCATGCCAGGACATTTCTCGTCTTTGACGGGAATGTCTCTGAGCCCGTCAGCCCTGAGAGAGGTGTTCGCCAAGGCGACCCTCTCTCCTCAACTCTCTTCTTAATTGTTCTTGATTTTATTTTGCGTGCTCTCCCGGACCGTCTTGGTGCGGTTCTGAGAGAGTCCGTCCGTATCTCCCATATCGCCTATGCAGACGATATTCTTCTGTTGGCTCGGGACACCAACTGTCTGGAAGAGCTTTTGAATATCTTGAAAGCTCTATTACCATATACAGGGCTTGAAATTAATTGTGAGAAATCTTTTTCCTTTACATGGCTCTCAAATAAGAAATCAAAGAAGGTGATCTTTGATTACGATCAGCAGTTCTTTGTTGGTACCACCCCTCTTAGATCTTTGGGGTGAGACGATGTCTTTTACGTACCTCTGAGTAGCTTTAACACCAAATGGGCGGATCTTTTCGAATCCCCCAGTGGGTGAGGATCTTATGATCCTCAAACGTGCCCCTCTGAAGCCTCAACAGAAACTTTTCTGTTTGAGGAACATGCTACTTCCGAGGTACTATGACCAACTTGTTTTGGGGCGAGTCTGCTGGTCACCTGAAGAAGATCGATCTGAAGGTGCGCAGGTTTGTTCGGGAATTGCTCCACCTGCCTCATGATGTCCCATCGAGTTCTTTTCACGCTCGCGTGAAAGATGGCGGAATGAGCATCCCCTGTCTCAGGTGGACGGTTCCTATGATGGCCCTGCGTCGTCTCTCAGTCCATCAGGAGAGAATCCTTAAACTGACCGTGGCCCCGGACGGGAAAAATCAAAGGCCAGGATTAATTATTTCTTCAAGCGTGACCTGCATCGCCGATGCGATGGTACTGGCCTGCGTCAAACCAGTGCCGTACCTGCCGCATCGGCATGGCTCACAGATGGCTCCTCCCTTATTTCAGGCACGGAGTTTATAAATGCAGTAAAAATCAGGTACAATAGTCTTTATAGTAAGGCCCGCGCAATCCGGGCACGGGATGCTTCGCATCTTTGTTCACGCGGTTGCTGGGTCCCAGAAACCCAAAACCATATAATACAGCAGTATTTCTCGACCCATGGGGCGAGAATTATCCGTCATGATGCCATTTGCCAGTATGTCACCCGCTCTCTTGAGCAGAAGGGATACTTGGTGAATCAGGAGCCTATTTTTCGTTTGCCCGACGGGAGGCGGCTTAAACCTGATATCGGAGAATACTGTAATGATCACACTCTGGTGATCGATTCACAAATAATCAACGACCAGTACCCTCTGACTGCGGCCCATGAGGCCAAAGTAGAGAAGTACTCAGTCCTGAAGCCGCAGTTGCAGCCATTACATCCTAATGGAGTCTTCTTTACCAGTCTCACGCTGAATTGGCGAGGTGCAGCCAGCCTAGAGTCGTATAAGTTTTTCCCTTCGTTCCATCTCCTCCGACGATCCGAGTGGAAGGTGCTTGTTGCCAGGACTTTTCGGTGGACCCTGTACAGCTGGAGGGCCTTCCATACGATGAACACCGCTTCTCAACGGGGGACGACCTGCCCGGCGACGACGAAAGTCCCATGACTTTATGTTTGTGTTTGTGGGGAGAGCACGTACCCCTGTGTTTAAAGTGTGCTAATGTAATCTTGATGTAATTCGCGATCTTTGTATTGTAAATACTCAATAAATTATTTTTATAGATAAATGGGTTTTTCATACAGAATTATTCGATTTGCTTCAAATTTGTTATAGGCTCATTCTGATAAAGCGCTTCCCTGATTAGTTTTGGGGGTTCATTGGTTAAGTATAAAGGGGGGCGGTGGCTAATACCCCTTAATTTGGGATTAGCCAGTAACTATGGCGGGAGTAACTATGACTCTCTTAAGGGATTCTTAACGAGTGGATCCGATGGGCGGGGGAGTGGGTTTTCCCTTAGGGGAATTTTCCATTCCCGTGTTCTAATGGGGACCTCGTAGTTACATGGAACTGTGAAGCGTAACATAGTTTGTTGTTTAGTCGCTGACGTACAACAAACCTAGCCTCTCCTTGTTCAAGTCTGATCCTGGAGCCCCCCATTGGCCCCGCTGGTGTGTTGTGAGACCTGGTCTCGTCGCATGTGCAGATCCCAGACAGGCGTGTCACGGTTCCCCTCGGCCCAGCAAGCCGTCGGGTCTTTGGATAGATGTCGCTACAGAGTACAATACAAGGCAAGGAGCTAGCGATAATGTCGCAGGCTCATCTAATCCTCATGGCGACATCCCCGACCCTGGCATGGTGGATCCTTCCATCTATCCAGTTTGCTCTAAAAAGTTATCTGGCTATGCTGGGATGCGATTGCATATGCGCAAGGCGCATCCAAATGAATACTTTGCGCAGGAAAAGTCTTCAGTAAAGGCCACAAAACATGCAAGGTGGTCAGAATTGGAAACTGAAATTATGGCGAGGTTAGAGCTCAAGTTTAAAGATGTCAGGTACATCAACTTGGAGCTATCAAAGCACATGCCCGGTCGGTCTGCGGAGGCAATTAAGGGGAAAAAGAAAGCTTCTGATTTTAAGGCCGTTCTTGAGAGATTGGCTGGGGAAACTCAGCCATCTCAGACAACGGCCGAGGTTAGCGTGCATACCATCAGCATAGCTCCTACCCCTGCCGACGCAGACCCCGAAAATAACCCTCATAATAGCAGTAATGAAGACCTTGATGCTACGTTAATTGTAGGGACGCTGCCCTACTATGTCGACGAATTAAACTCTGACAACTCTCTTCGACCGCTTCCGACGGAAGCAGAGTTAACTTCGCTTGATAGAGCGTTGTTCATAGTGGATACGTATCCAGAAGCTGCGTTGCAGCTTGGAAATAACTATCTATCTACGATTCTTGGCAAGGAGGTGGGCCTTGCCATTACACCTCGTACTAGGCCCTCTAGACCAAAGACCAAACGGTCACCAAATGGTGTCAAAGCGGAAGCAGAGGGCCAGGATTACGCCACGATGCAAAAGCTTTATAGGAAGAATCGGAGCAAAGCGTTCAACAGGATTTTCAAGGGGACTTCGGTCTCCGAGAATCTTTCCTGTTGTGACGTCTTTGACTTCTGGACCTCCTTTTTGACGACGAAGTCCAGCTCAGATGGGCCCATTCGTGGAGTTGCTCCACCTCAATCTGACTATTCGACATTAAAGGAATTTATCTCCGTACAGGAAGTTCTAGCTAACTTTCCTGCCAAAAACTCATCTTCCGGGACTGATGGGGTCACCGTGGCTATGCTACGGCGGATTCCTGTCAGGGCCCTGGCAAAACTGTATACGTTGTGGTCCAGGGCGGGTAGGGTTCCCAATTCGTCCTGGACTCAAGAACAGTATTTATTCCCAAAAAGAAGGGTGCTGAGGCTCCTGCTGATCTGCGGCCAATCTCTATTTCATCGGTTTTCCTGAGTCACTTCCATACAATAATTAACAATAGGATTATTGCACACATACTTTTTTCTCAATAGCAGTTCGGGTTCCAGTCGGCGGACGGCATTGGTCGTGCCGTCGAGGAACTCGAATCCGTCTTTATCCAGTTTAAAACCAAGTTTGATCCTCTCTCTGCTGCTTTTATTGACCTCAGGAAGGCGTTTGACTCCATCTATTTTATGGCCAACTACTCTGCCCTGCAGCAGTTGGGTGTCCCCGAGTCTTTCATCACCTATATCAGGTATATTTACAGCCATGCCAGGACATTTCTCGTCTTTGACGGGAATGTCTCTGAGCCCGTCAGCCCTGAGAGAGGTGTTCGCCAAGGCGACCCTCTCTCCTCAACTCTCTTTTTAATTGTTCTTGATTTTATTTTGCGTGCTCTCCCGGACCGTCTTGGTGCGGTTCTGAGAGAGTCCGTCCGTATCTCCCATATCGCCTATGCAGACGATATTCTTCTGTTGGCTCGGAACGCCAACTGTCTGGAAGAGCTTTTGAATATCTTGAATGCTCTATTACTATTTACAGGGCTTGAAATTAATTGTGAGAAATCTTTCTCCTTTACATGGCTCTCAAATAAGAAATCAAAGAAGGTGATCTTTGATTACGATCAGCAGTTCTTTGTTGGTGCCACCCCTCTTAGATCTTTGGGGTGAGACGAGTCTTTTACGTACCTCGGAGTAGCTTTAACACCAAATGGGCGGATCTTTTCGAATCCCCCAGTGGGTGAGGATCTTATGATCCTCAAACGTGCCCCTCTGAAGCCTCAACAGAAACTGTTCTGTTTGAGGAACATGCTACTTCCGAGGTACTATCACCAACTTGTTTTGGGGCGAGTCTGCTGGTCACCTGAAGAAGATCGATATGAAGGTGCGCAGGTTTGTCCTGGAATTGCTCCACCTGCCTCATGATGTCCCATCGAGTGCTTTTCACGCTCACGTGAAAGATGGCGGAATGGGCATCCCCTGTCTCAGGTGGACGGTTCCTATGATGGCCCTGCGTCGTCTCTCAGTCCATCAGGAGAGAATCCTTCAACTGACCGTGGCCCCGGACGGGAAAAATCAAAAGCCAGGATTGATTCTTTCTTCAAGCGTGACCTGCATCGCCGATGCGATGGTACTGGCCTGCGTCAAACCAGTGCCGTACCTGCCGCATCGGCATGGCTCACAGATGGCTGCTCCCTTATTTCGGGCTCGGAGTTTATAAATGCAGTAAAAATCAGGTACAATAGTCTTTATAGTAAGGCCCGCGCAACCCGGGGACGGGATGCTTCGCATCTTTGTTCACGCGGTTGCTGGGTCCCAGAAACCCTAAACAATATAATACAGCAGTGTTTCTCGACCCATGGGGCGACAACTAACCGTCATGATGCCATTTGCCAGTATGTCACCCGCTCTCTTGAGCAGAAGGGATACTTGGTGAATCAGGAGCCTATTTTTCGTTTGCCCGACGGGAGGCGGCTTAAACCTGATATCGTAGCATACTGTAATGATTACACTCTGGTGATCGATTCACAAATAATCAACGACCAGTACCCTCTGACTGCGACTCATGAGGCCAAAGTAGAGAAGTACTCGGTCCTGAAGTCGCAGTTGCAGCCACTACGTCCTAATGGAGTCTTCTTTACCAGTCTCACGCTGAATTGTCGAGGTGCAGCCAGCCTAGAGTCGTATAATTTTTTCTCTTCGTTCCATCTCCTCCGACGATCCGAGTGGAAGGTGCTTGTTGCCAGGACTTTTCGGGGGACCCTGTACAGCTGGAGGGCCTTCCATACGATGAACACCGCTTCTCAGCGGGGGACGACCTGCCCGGCGACGAGGAAATTCCCATGACTTTGTGTTTGTGGGGAGAGCACGTGCCCCCGTTGTTAAAGTGTGCTAATGTAATCTTGATGTATTTCGCGATCTTTGTATTGTAAATACTCAATAAATTATTTTTATAGATAAATGGGTTTTTCATACAGAATTATTCGATTTGCTTCAAATTTGTTATAGGTTCATTCTGATAAAGCGCTTCCCTGATTAGTTTTGGGGGTTCATTGGTTAAGTATAAAGGGGGGCGGTGGCTAATACCCCTTAATTTATGTAAATGGGTTTTTCATGCAGAGTTAATCTTTGAAATAAGAGTATAATATACAATTAGTGTGAATAGCCTATGAGCTCAATGCCATCAGTTTAACGAGGCACTTTTCTTTTTTTATTATTACCTTCTTTTGTCTTTACGAAAAGAAAGTACTGGATTTATAAAAAATTTCGACTTCCGGTTTTCGACGGATTTGTGAGTTTTAGAATGTCCTGTCCTGAATATGATTTGACTATTTTTATAAATTGCCTATCTGTCAGCCTGTCTATTTGTCCGTCTATGACAAACATTTTATGGGCTCTCTATCTCAAGAACTAATGCATGGAATTCATTGAAACTGTACATCGCTATCTCAAGAAATGTACGAATTTTCACCAAACTTCAAATTCAGTTTGACGTTAGGTTTTGATGTAAATCTACTAGCAGATGACGCTGCTATGCTGCATTTTTCCCGATTTTCACAATAGCTCTATCTCAAGTTCAAATGCACGGATTTTCATCAAACTACACATTCAGTTAGACGTTAGCATAAGTTGTTACTTATTAGGATTTTGGCGTAAATCTCCCAACAGTTGGTGCTGCTATGATGCTTTTTTACAGCAATGTTCAATTCAGACATTTTGCTCTGGGGGGGGGGGGGAATTTCTGCGGCTCCAGGGATCCAGTGAGGGACATTCTGGAGTTCCAGGGAAGGGGATTCGACTTTTAAGTATAAAATCTCAAATTTTCCGGGGGGGGGGCATTTTAATGTTGCGGTGGAATGTCCCCCCCCCCCTTGAATTCAATATCATTTTTCAGGATTTGCGCGATTTTCTCAAGAAGTAATGAACGAAAGTTCATCAAACTTAATATTTTGTTAGACATTGACATAAGTTGTTCTTGATTAGGTTTTTCTGTAAATCATATAACAGGTTGTGCTGCTGTGCTGTTTTTTTTCAGCGGTGTTGAATTCAGACATTTTTCTCCGGGAGGGGGGGGTTGGACTTTTGTCCATTGAGCATAAAGTCTCAAACCTTCCGGGGGCCATTTCAGTGTTCCGAGGTAGAATGCCCCCTCCCCTAACCGCCCCCTGAATTCAACACTTTTTTTCAGGATTTACACTATATTAGTGATAATATCTCAAAAACTAATGAACGGAATTTCATAAAATTTAATAGTCTGTTAGACATTGACTTAAGTTGTTCCTGATTAGGTTTTCTATTAAATCATATAACAGGTTTCGTTGTTATACTGTATTTTTCACGATATTCGCGATAGCTATATATTAAAAACTAATACACGGAATTTAGTTGAACTTCATATTCTGTTACACTTTCGCATAAATAGATCCTTATTAGACTTGGTGCATACTGCCCAACAGGTGTCGCTTTTATGCTCTTTGAGCTGGAAATTCGGATGCAGACATCTAACAGAGTGTGGGCCGAAATTCAGTGATTTATTTGGAAAATACAATGCTCTACTTTCTTTTAAATTGCACATAATCCAACTATCCTATACTTTTTGAATCCTCATGATGGGCATAGGTTATCATTGAAATTTGACACTGTGATAGCGAATTTTGAATTTTTCACATGTATGAGATAGAAGAAAGTTTTGAGATTACCTCATCCGACAACTTTACCTTCAAATTTTGTAGGAAAATAAAAATAACATTACCTTTAGAAACATCGATTAAAAAAAATTATAGTATCGATTAAATCGAGTAGGCCACAGTATCGATTAAATCGATTAAAAAAATCGAAATTGCCCATCACTAATTTGGAGTCCTGATTTACGCGGGACACCTGACAACACTAGTCGTGATACACCTACGGTACTCTCACAGCACACTTGGTGTCGCGACACACCGGTTTTGGAACATTGTTCTAGTTCATAATACACTTCGATAGAAGTTGATTTCCTTTATAAAAATCCCATAACATATTTTTCTTCGCTAAAAGTACACTGCTTAACCCCTTGAAGGGCTGTGGGATATATTTTATCCCACCTAAATTTATCAAGATTCATACCAGAACATTTTGATAAAAAATAGCTTTGGTGAAAAAAAGAGCTGTAAAATTACGTTTCCTTATTTTAAAATAAATCTTTAGAAAATTCTGGTGTGACTTCTACATTACAGAAACGCTATTACTAGCCCCTAAAAAAGTTAACCGATATCGTTGAGGGGAAATTAGATGTTTCAATATAATGATTATGCAAGTGTATAACTGTATACATGCATTAGTTATTAGAACAAGCATATGAAAGAAGCTTCACCGGTTGAAATGGCTGTCAATCACATTGACAAAATACATTTTTAAGGATTCACGTGATAAGAATACTGTTGTAGCTTTGTTCCTTAAATTCTTTTCTAACTAGTAACGCGCTTAAATAATTTAATATTTTTTCTAATGTGTGGAAGCGAGTCGCTCTGCTTCACTTAACTTTGACTATCAAACTGAGGTCAGTCAACTAGTAGACGGCCAGAGCCTTGAACCTTGATTTCCTGCAATGCATCTCTCCATTGCATAATTGCATAGTTTGAAAAGAAAACCAACTTTTGCAAGGTTCTGCTAATAAATCATTTACAGACAAAAGCCTAATCATTGAGTTGCCTTTACGAAATCTATCTTTGAGAAACAGAAAGGTCGGTGAAGAAAAGTTAACAGAAACGCTTTCTTTACATTTGAAGCTCATTACTTTCTAGTAGGCTAGCCAAGAGCTCACAAAAGGTTAATGTCGTTCAGCAGTTCTTAATTATTCAACTAACTTTTGTTTTTCTTTATTTTGTCAATATTTAAAGAATGTACACCATACTCTTAAACGCGTATTTTTCTCAACTGTTTTGTAAGTTTGGGGGTAATGTATTAACTGCGTCTACGTGAAGACATTTTCTTTCAAGGCGATGCCTAATAAACACAATTTTCTTTCTATTCCCAGCATTATGTAAAAGAATTTTCATCCGTAATGCTGTTTTAGCAAATGCATACAATCAAATGAAATTTGCATATATTTTCTGAGACTATCATTCTAATTTGGACAATATTAATAGGTTTGAAAAGAATTTTCTGGATACTCTGTGCTGATTCTTTTTAAAAAATACAGATGCAATCTTTATGCTTGTTAAATAGAACAGAATTTAAATGTTTATAATGGGCTTTCCTAAAATATTTACTTGATCGGCAGAGCTTTTTCATAAACAAGGCTAACTTCTACATAACTTTTGACAGTTGGCTAAACTAATAAATTTCAGAACTTATTGATCTAACTAGACTAATCCTACCAGTGTTCAATTAAATGTGATATACAATCGGCAAAATGATTATTTATACATTGCTATATTATCTGTACAATGGAGTTATAAATAAAGAGGTGGAGGCATATAGTGTACTATCTACCAGTTACGAGTGAAATAACTGAGGAGGTTGTCACAAGATGGAAGCTGTTTTTCTTTAATTGAGTCAACAGTTTCTGATTACCACCGGGACAAACTTTCCACCAGTAAATTTAAATAGAAAATTTCGCCTTATTTAAGAGCCTTATGTCATAGAAATGCTTTCTCACAAATAGGGTAAAATTTTCTATTTATTTTTACTGGTGTCAGTTTGCCCAGGTATTATAATATTTTCCCCTGACAAACACAAGAGGTTTAGGAGGTTGCCTCGGTTGTCACAATAATGCGGGAACTCAGAGCCTGACTACCGCAAAAGAAAACTCCCACCAGTAAAAATGAATATCTGTTTCTGTCATTATTTATGACTGAAATTCTGCATTAATAAAGCGTTTAAATAAGGGGAAATTTTCTATTTAAATTTAATGGTAGAAGTTTCCCTCGGCGGTAATCAGCCCCTGCAAGTGGTTGCAGTTGAAGCTTCAGTATTTTAAGGATGTGTCATTTCCTCTTTATTAACAGTTCCATGATCTATATTTATCATTTCAATTTTTGTCAGTGCTGTAACATTTTGAATGAAGTCGTTAACGGGGGCGAGATTTTATTTTCTACTGGAGATTCCTATGACTGTTATCTTGGAAAAGAACAGTTCAAACACCACATCCCGATTTTCATCTGTTAAAGACGAAATTGATCTACTTTTTCGAATACTGATGGCTTCATCCGTTGGGTATTTGATTGACAAAGAATGCACCATGAATGCAAAAGTCTTCTGCGAGCAGTTGAAATTTGGCCGCCGTGCACTTAGTCGAAGTCCAGCCATTTTGCTTCCGTATAATCTATAATGCAAGATTGCATTGTGTCCGCAAATTCAAGGAATTACGGGAAATAGTAGCATTGCTCGTGAACCCGCCGTATCCTTAGGTTCTTCGCTGCGGAAATAAATTTGTCCAAATCTAGTGGTGTAGCGTGAGTGAAAGCTGTATTACTTTACTACCAGCAGTATTATATACTAAATTTGGCCTTATTTAATCGAATAAAATTAAAAGATTAAATAAGGCAAAATTTAGTATATAATAATACTGGTAGCAACTTTATACAGCGTTCCCTGAGAATACGCCATTATTTAAATCGCTGAAACACTATTAGTGCTATCGAAAATTTGTCAATACTCAAGCACTTCAGATGTGTTTAACCAATTTTCCTGCATCAAAAGCATGGAAATTCGGAACTGATTTGTCTACGGATTTACAGAAATGTATTGAAGCGCAAACTTTGATTAATATGTTTAACTGTTTTTGTTAACAAACTGTGGTATGTGTATTAATTTTTTGACTCAATCTAAAAATTTTTGCAAGTCATACATATTTCTTAAATTAAATTAAATTATTATGTTTATTATTATTATTATAAAAAGAAGTTTGACAGCGCTTTTGTAGTAATCAAACCTCAACTATTTTTTAAACATATCTAAATTAAAGGAAATTGTTTGTGATAAGAAATATAATCAAATTATAAAATATATAAGTACTTTATGTAATTAAATTGAAGGACGATCATTTGGATAAATAGGGATTGGTTACCGATGGATCCTTTGCAGGGCTCAAATCATAGAAAATGATACAATACATGACAGACAATAACATATATTTAATGCTCAACCTGAACGATTAGCTGCAAAATAATAAAATCTGGATAATAGGTACATTTTGTTACGAAGTATCCTTGTTGTTAGTGTCCCCATATACTCCGAATTCGCAAAAACTGTTCCAGTTTCGAAGGTTTGTTGCAGAAAGAATTTTCATAAGGTGTCCTGTCACCAGGCGCCAATCCTGAAACGCTATCGGTAGAAAATGTAATAAAATTGTTCGCAACCTGCGCCGAATGCGGCAGAAGTAGTACTGATGCTTTTCATCTGCAACTGAAATTTAAAATTTAGCTTAGTTTATTTTACCTTTATACTATGTATATAATTACATCATTTTGCTGTGTCTTTCACGTTTATGATCGACTTTATCAACGCAAGCGTACTTGCACAAAATGTATTTTGAGCATGCGTATTCAAGTTAGATCCAATACATGATAAAACTAAAGACTTTGTGGGTCACACACATACTACATATAGGAGGGCCATATATGACCCGCGGGCCGCGTGTTTAATATGACTGTTGTAGAGCGTCCTTGATTTAGCATGAAATGATGTATTACATGTAAACTAGCTTTATTAGTGTCCCTGAAATATAAATATTGTATATTCTATCACCTGCTTAATTGCGCCACAAAGTCCAAGTTTAAGTAAGGTACAGTTTATTTTAATCAGAAAATCAAGTTAAGTATACTAAATGCACCATCAGAACACATGTAGAATGCCGATGGTGGACACACTTAACATTACTTAAAAAAATTTTCTTATTAAAATAAACTGTACCTTTGTTACTTATTTAATTTTTTCTTGAAACTGAACCATTATGTAACGAATTAAGTTAAATAATGCTATAAAAAGTGATAGAATATCTTTATTAAGACTTACGATCGTTTCATCGCACCATCGGCGACATTTTCAAAATCAATCATAATAGAAAATATTTTCTCATAACTTAAAAACAATAATATAGTAAACAATGTCACGAGACATAAAGCATAATGAAAATATTGCAACCATAAAATAAAATAAAAATTAAATTAGCTATTTGCGAGCGTGGATTAATTTTCACATAATTTAAAAACAACATGGTAAACAACGAAACGATGAAACGATCGTAAGTCTTAATAAAGATATTCTATCACTTTTTATAGCATTATTTAACTTAATTTGTTTATAAGTGATTATTATACATGTTTTTATAACATTATGTAACGGTTTAAAAAAAATTAAAAAAATCGTTACAGTTAGTATTGAAATTAATTATATGATATTTTATTTCTATTATTTCATCTTTCATAATTTTAAAACAGATCCTTGAAACAGTTTTACAAACAGTTTATCGGTGCGTTCATGTGTATGCAATAAATTTTCAATCATTGTTTGAATTGAAAACAGGACAAAACTGCCAGGTCTTTCCACATATATATTTTTTCCGTACACTTTTTATTACATAGTATCGTCTAAACCGAGACTGACAAAATCTCGTTCTAGTCGGCTGAGTTTATCTAAAGGTTATGTGGCCGGAAATACCCTATAGAACATCTGTTACAGAAGGTATAATACAGCATGTATTTCAACTGTAAAACTATTAGCGCATTGTGTGGTCTGTGGAAATCCTTGCTTGGATATTTTCTATCGACGACATTAAAAATTGATTGCTTTGATTTGATTTGCATCTTCTTTTTTCGTTTACAATATTGTAGTTGCAAGACTGCTTTTCTTGCTACTTCTCATAATTGAAAATAATAGCCTTGAATTCTTATGCTCCACTAGATCTATGACCCGTAAACATATAAATGT
Source organism: Maratus speciosus (assembly GCA_963932465.1). NCBI lineage: Eukaryota > Metazoa > Arthropoda > Arachnida > Araneae > Salticidae > Maratus > Maratus speciosus. The sequence goes on from OZ010787.1 coordinate 97,206,769, forward strand.
TTCAATTTGAAGGCCAGTTCCGGAAGGTTGTTTATAAATCAATGACGTTTTCTGCAATTCTCTTTAGGTTTTTATAATTCTGATAACTTTCTATTTAACTGAATCAATATATAATATTTTACACTTCTCTACACCTTTTAATCCAATTAAAGAATAATGTGTTCGGTGCGTCTGTCTGTCTGTGATAGTGTTGCCAATTCTACTATCACAAATATCGAGACAGCATAGCTGCCAACCTTTACATTTTATTCTTACCACTAAAATTTTATAGTAAATTTTGTTTGTTTTTTAATCGCCGAAATCTACGTTTAAGAAAAAGCAAAAGTTTCTATTAAATTTTAGCGCTAAAAAAAGGCGTAAAAATTGGCAGCTATGGAAACAGGTGTGTAAAAACATTCGGAACGACATTTTTTCAATCTGAATTTTAAAATATAAACGATTTGCTGTTGCTTTTTTCGTATCAGATTTATTAGAATTAACCTTAAACTGATGGCAGAGAAATTGTCACATAACAAGTGTGAAGGCGGTCTGTGAGACCGCTCCATCGAAAGATGAATAAAAGACGCGATTAACTCATATGGTGTTGTTTTACTAAACTTTTTGTACAGGAGTGTTATAATTAAAATTCATCTATTCAAAAGTCTCTGGTGGGTCATTCCATGGTTACGGACATAAACTTTAAAGCTTCATAAATAATGTAAAAAAAAATACATATTACTTAGATTATTTCATATTTAAGGACGGTCGAAGGATTGTAAATGGAATATTAAATTTTGAAATCTGAAAAATGTTCCCATAATTAAAAAGAAAATATAGGTGTTACGGACGTAATTCACAAAACAGTCAAAATTGCATATAGTTGCAGTTATTGTCATAATCCTGTGAATTTTAAGAACTAAAATTTAACTTTTTCTTCAATAATTCCTTATTAGGGTATTAGCTGTTGGAGGCTGCAATTGTGAAAACGTTAAAATATTTATTAACAGTGGTGTAGTCGTAAAAAAAAAACAGAGGGTATACGTTCTAAGCAGAGGGTATATGCTCAAGGCAGAGGGTATACCCTAGGGTATATATTCTATAGGTTTCTTGAGAAACAGAGGGTATACGGTGTTCCTTAAAAAAATCCAGAGGGTATACGGCGTATACCCCCGTATACCCTCCACTACATCCCTGTTTATTAATTAATACATGATATAATTAAAGTGTTACAGACGCAACATTTGCCTGTTACGGATATAACATGTCCGATTTCAAATTTATATTCACCGGAATTTTAACGTTTAAACATAGAGCATTGCAAAATAAGAGATAAAGATAGTAATATCGTAACATTAGAAACATTTGTTTTAATTTTTTTTCTCTACAATTTAAATGCTAATTTCCATCTGTTGTCCATTTGTGGCTCCTCCAAAATTTGGATAATGAAAAAAAAATAAAATGTCACAAATATAGCCTGTTCAGGGCCCGATTAACCTCTGAGGCTATGGGAAGCACAATGTCGTTTTGGGGCCCCCTTTCATTCGAGAAGAGTTTTCTGAATTCAACATACCCGAAAACTCACCAAAGCTATAAATATTATTCCAAAGAGTGGCTCAGTTGAGTTCACATATATTTCATTAAACAACATTTTTTATTAAATTCATTTTTAAAAAAAACTAATAAAATGTACTAAAATTACTTGCAGGTGCATATATATGGTTTATGAAATTATTTAAAATACATTAAAATATCATAAAATACAAAGAATAAGTGCAAAGAGAAATTACATTTAAATAACTACTGAAGATGGTCGTGTAATCTTACCAAAAACATTTTAATATTTTTAATGTATTTTAAATAATTTCATAAATCATATGTATGTACCTGCAAGAATTTTATTAGAATTTTAATTGTTTACTCAAGGTGAACTTAGCACTAGGATTTTAGCTTTCATTTATTGAGCTATTTACACAAAAATTCGATTAAATCAAAATATGCAAAAATGATTTTGTATAATATTAGTACAAAATTGTAAGTTGGATAAAAAAGGGGCTGAATTCAGTATATGCAGAACATATAATATCAATATTTTGAAACACTCTCAATTTTAGCAATAGTTTAAATCATTAATATTTTATGCTGTACATATGAGCCAAATTCAATAATATTCAAAATCAATATGTAAAATAACAATAATTTACTTTGTTCTGGCTTTTTTTTTTCACTAAATGAGTGATTCTTTTTTTCCAAAATTAGGTAACTTGGAATAAACAGCATTTTAACTCATACATATTCACATAGCAAACAACCACCTGATCGCCACTGGTGACTAAAATGTATCAACTGGTGAAATATGTTTATATTACTTTAATTAATTCACTTACTGAGTTGAAGAGTTTAAGTAATTCATAATATATTATTACTTATCACTAATAAGTTATTAGTGATTATACTTCCTCAGTCAATATATTGGTGTTTTGTGTTTTCAAACTCTGATTAAACAGTATTTTGTGTTTGTAAGGGGAGGGGGGGGGGGGGGGTAGTACAAATGTGTTTTACCTGCAACTAGAAATTTTACCAGATGACTACCACATTTTTTTCCAGAGTTTCTCCAGGACAGTTTCAGGAGCAGAGTTTTCTGCACCCTGCCTGCCCTTCGGTTTACAAAGTGGTGCTCTTCTTGACTCTCATACAAAAAATTTGTACTGTTCTTGGCCAGTTAAAAAGAGTGTCTTTACTCTTTTATTTATTAAAAAATTTACTTGCATAATAAAAATTCATTCATTGCTTTAAAAAAAAAATTAAATGTTGGACTACAATAATTATAGAAGTTTTTAATAACTAATTTGGAGAAAAATTTATTACATCTCTGACATAGCAATAAGAAACAATATCCACAATCTGATACAGAACCATTCAAAATAACTTTTTATAGTTATTAGCTTTAATTCATGAAATTGTTCAATAAAATGGAAAATTCAAACTTAAAAAATAGAACATGTGAAAATATCTAGAATATTTAGAACATTAGAACAATTATAAAAGAAGAAAGTAAATTATTTCTCATTCATTATTAAAATAAATGATAAACTTTTTCCTTATACATTTAATTAAATAATTTTGAATGATCAGCAATGAATCATTTTGAAATAGTAGGGGAGACCGGGGGAATGCCGCCAACCTGGGTTATGCCGCCATCCCACCTAGTTTAAAAACTAAGGGCAGTTTGAGATAGTGAATGTGCCTGCACTATAGCGGCCAACAATATAAACAGTGCCTAAAGTGAGAGTGAGTTTGCTGTACGGTCGTTCGTTTGTTCTAGTGAAAAATGTAGTTTTCATCTAGTTGCTTATTATTTTGGAGCTTCAAATGAGTAGAGATAAGCAGCTTTTATTGTAACATTAGGTATTTAAGATAATATGACTCGTAATCTACATGCATTCGCCGACATTTTGATGCAATGTGTTAAACAAGTTTGGTTCTTCTTTCGGCTTTGCTTAGGGATTTCCGCCATATTGTCCTCTCGGGGTAATGCCGCCGCCATGCAAATCGGGTGAGAAATGGCCTCATTTTAATGTAGTGGAGCCGATTCAGCAGAGTGACTTTCGCAATATGAAGTAAATTGTAAGCTTAACCATTATTCTGCTCAATTACATTGCTTTCTAACTATTTTCAGTAGGTTGTGTGTTTCCTAGTATCCATTTGATGCATGTACTAGGTCATTAAAGAGTGGCGGCATTACCCCAGTACAGTGGCGGAATTACCCCAGTGTCCTGGGTAATCCCGCCACTGTGCAGAGATTTAAAAAATATTTTTTTATGTATGCTTACTTTACAGTTATGATTACGGTTAAATTTATACAGATACTAAAGATCATGATTCAGCTTTGGAATTTTTACTATTAAAAAATAAACATTTTTTCGAGGTGAAAAAATTTAAATTCCCTTAAGGTGTCGCCATTCCCCCGGTCTCCCCTAAGTTCTAGTAAGCCATTAGATCAAAACTAAATAGTTAAAAACTAAGTTACTATAAGTTTTTAAAAATAATTTTAAGAATAAATAAGAAATTAAATAATACACTATGAAACAATACAAATCATAAGTGAAATCAGAAACTTAAATTTTTCTCTGATTAATAAAGTCTTTTTTCATACATTGCAATCTTTAAATATTTACTTCTGCAAATCTTGAATCAACTGTTTTAAACTGATTTTAATGAAAATTTAATAATAAAACTAGTTTTAACATTGAATGTAACTATTGCAAGTTAAAAATTTGCTGCCTATTATATAGGGTAGATATGCCAGTAATAAACAACCTTAGGTAATTTCTTTAAAAAAATATTTCTAAATTAATAGTTTTAATTATTACATTTTTTTTTCAATATTACATTAATCTGTAAAAAACATTTAACCGTTCTCATACTCTCAATATACCAATAATCAATAACATATTTTTGAGAATTATTCACCATTTGAAATAACTATCGTAATTATCACAAGATGAATTATTTTAAATAAAAAGTTTAAAATACAAAATGTCAGGGAATTGCAGTTATCAAATTATTGAGACAGTACAGGGTTTAGAGGGTAATAATTGAAAAAAAAAAAGATTGGACTATTAGTGTATAGATTCGTATATTTCCCACAATTTTTAATAGTTAAACTGCCCAAAACTACTAGTAGTAATTAGTATTACAAATATGGAAGAAATGATACTGCGGGTTGAATGTTTTAAATACTAAATAAAATAATTTCAAAACAAAACTGTAGAATTATGGCATTTGAGGTCACCGATCTGCAGATTTTCTAGTTTCATTACTACCACAGATTTCATTAACATTACAATAATTTTTTTGTCAGAGGTGAGTCAATAAATGTTTAAGACAAAAAATAATTGATTTTTAACAACTTCTGTAACTTGTATCTAAGATATATATACATTTTAACGTCTGAATTCAAAATATTTAAATATGAAACAGTAGACAGACTTTAATACAATTACTAAAAACATACAAAACAATTAAAATGAGATAAAATCATATAAAATTATACACTATAAAATAAACGTTTCGCTATACACCGCATAGCCTCATCAGTATTCGAATCAACTTACCACAAAACAATGTGCATACACCGGACCCAGTCAAAGTTAAAGTCAATGATTTAAGAAAACAAAATATTCATTCGGAACATGACTTGATTCATTCAGGGTTAATGGATGCAATTTAGTAAACCATCCCTCTATAAAAATTCTATAATAATAGTCTATGCAATTACTTCTCAAAATTGAAGAATCTGTGAAGGAGGGGGTGTGATCCTTGTCAAGTGCATGTTGCACTAACCTGGAATTTAATTTACCTTTTTTAAATGCACCGATGTGCTCTTTAAGAGGAATTTCCATGGATCTGCCGGTTTCACCTATGTAAACATTATCACAATCATTGCATGGAATCTTGTACACAACGCCGCTTAATTTTTCTTTTTCATATTTGAACTTGTGGCTATTCAGGAAGGAACTTAATTTATTTAATGGTTTATAAGAAACACCTATGTTAAATGATTTCAAAACTGAAGAAATTTTTTCAGAAACATTATTATAATATGGTAAACACACGAAATATTTCGGTTTAGCCTGTTGAAAAAGGGGGGGGGGGGTTGAATTAACCAAATCTAGAGTATTCTTGAAAACTTTTTTAACGAGATTTTTTGGGAAGCCGTTATTCCTTAAATCTTCATAAATTTGATTTCTTTCAGTGTCGAAAGCTTCAATGCTGCTGCAATATTTTATAGCTCTATATGTTAAACTTTTAATAATAGAAATTTTATGACTGAGTGGGCAAACAGAATTAAAATTGGTGTACTGACCTGTAGATGTCGGTTTTCTATAGACAGAAGTAAAAATTTGCTGTGAATTATCATTCTCTGTTCTTTGGATGAGGATGTCTAGAAAAGGTAACACTCCATTAGACTCGCGTTCGATGGTAAACTTTAAAGGTACAGCAATCAAATTCGCAGTAGAGAGGATGTCATTCACATCACAATCTTTAGCTATTATGTAAACATCGTCCAGGTATCTACGCCAGAAAATTAAACGTTGATCGAGTGCATTAATAATATTTATTTCAATTAACTGCAACACTATTTCAGCAACTACCACAGAAAGAGGTGAGCCCATAGCGGTTCCCGACACCTGTTTATAAAAGGAATCATTGAAAATAAAACAAGTTGAAGTTAAACAAAATCTCAATAAATCTATAATATCATTAGCATTTAATTCTGTATCAGGAACAGTCTCAGGCCAAATTTTTTCAACGGTATTACAAATCATTTCAATAGGTATAGAAGTAAATAATGACACGACATCTAATGACGCCATAACACAGTCATTTGGGAATTCAAGATTTCTCAAATCCTCCAAAAACTTGAAGGCTGAATTTACACTATAAACTGAATGGACTGTGAGGGGTTTTAATAACTCAGCCAAGTAACTCGAAAGACAATAGAGGGGGGATTTTGAAAAATCTATGATAGGGCGCAACGGAATATTCGGTTTATGAAGTTTTGGTAAACCATAAAATCTCGAAACTAAACCGGTAGAGCATTTCAATTTTTGAGCAACAACTGTTGGGATTTTTTTAAGTTTTTCATATTTCGAGATAATTAAGTTCATGTTACGTTGGATTGATTGTGTATTATCCTTCTTTAAAATATCATAGGTATTCGGATCATTAAGAAGTTCTTTAGCTTTTGAGTCATACATATCCGTATCCATAATTACTGTAATTCTACCTTTATCTGCTTTAGTAATAACTAAAGAGTTATCCGAACCCAAACTTTTCAAAATATTTAAATTATGACTCGTGGTTTGAGTTGCAGAACAATTCGAACTTAATATGCATTTAGAAATATCAGTACGCACTTTATGCTTAAACGAGGAATCGATTCTTGCAATAACATTTTCAGCAGAAGCCAATAAATCTGGAATATTTACATTTCTGTAACTTGTTTTTTTTTTAAATGGGGAGTGATTGAGACCTATCAGCCCCTCTTTAGCCTATGTCCTTAAACAATATTCTCTGTTTCCTGATTGGGTTCATTAATTGATAGATAAACTAAGGAAGTCAGAGTTAAATATATATAGATAATGTGATTAAAATATTGAAAATTTTACTAACCACATGAAATTAATTAAAAGCAGCTATTTATAAAAATGTTGGTGTTATTACATTCCAATAAGTGCAATTTAAAAATTAAATTTGATTAATTAGGTTTTCAATTAAGTCAAAAGATTTTATGCACTATAAACATCATTCAAATTGTCTTTTTAGCAATGATTACATGGGGTGTCCATTACTGGAAATTGACTAATTAAGCGTTGCAGTAAATCGACACAATTCTTAAAAACCTTAAAAATGAATGAAATTTTATAAATGGTCGTTAGAATATAAAATTCAATGTTTCCTAACGTTAGCAAAACAAAAACATGCAATTTTTGCAATAAAATAAAGAATTTATAAATCTACTAAATACAGCCAGCTTTTAGCATGTTCCTTAAGATTTTCAGTGAAAACAACATAATTTTGAAACATTATTTTTTTGCTTTCTAATCGGTTTGATTAATAGCTTCAACAATAACCCATATTATAAAACATGCAAGGGGGAGTTATGAAAAAATAATAAAAGCAAATTTTATTGGTTATTTTTTTTTATAAACCAAAAACATTGAGGAGTGTCCCATTACTGACACATGTACCTTATATAATATTTGATTATATAATTTAACATGTACTTAAAAATAATCAGTTTATGTAGCAAAACTGTTTTACCTGTTATAATATTTTATATTCTATTATTATATGGGCTTCTTCCTTGACTTACGTTTAGCAAATTCATCGATTATATAATTAAAGTCTATTTTTTCAGTTATATAACTTTCTATCGCAAGTAAGGATAAACCACTTAGTTTATTTTGAGAGAGTGATGATCTCATGCGATTTTTTATCCTTTTTAGAACAGAAAATGAACGTTCGCTTGAGCAGTTTGAAATGGGAATAGAGAGCATTATTCTCAATGCTATCTCAACATTGGGAAAAGTCTGTTCTATGTTTAACGATTTAATAAGTTTCAATTTTTGTGTGGGTGTCAAGTCCTTTGTAACAAATTCATTAAACTGCAAAAATTCATCTGTAAATTCTTCTTCTATGTCTTCAGAGTAAATTTCTGGAAATTTTTTAGCATATTCTTTAACATACATCTCTGACAGATTCTCATTGCAGATAAATCCAAATATTGATTCTAGAGAAACATATGCACGCTTTCGTTTTTCTAGTTCACTAATAAGTGAATCACATATTACATAATGACTTTGAAATAAAAAATTTTCCCTTCTGGAAAGTTCAACACCCTTGCTAGATGTTTCATCAAGCATCCTACTTTTTGTAACTTTCTTTGGCCGAGATTCTGTATAAATTTTGTTACCGATTAAAGTCTCAGCTTCTTTTTCCCAATCATCAAAATTATTTCGCACATGCTGAACAAATTTAATCAAGGAATTGTACAATGGTACAATCGCAGACATCTTACAATTTTCAGATTGAATGCTTTTACTAGCATTATTTATTCTTTGCAGAATGCGATACCAAATAACTGTCATCAATGCGAACTCAAATTTCGACATTTTGGAATGTAAACGTTTCGCATCATGTCTAGTTGTAGCTGTTTCATGTTCGTTACTTTAAATAGTATCCAAAACTTTAACAATAATCATTTTTTTTTTCAAAACTTTCACTGCATCAGCATTAGCTGACCATCTGGTTCCTGATAATGACTTTAGAGTCAAATTATTTTCATCAAATAATGCCTCTTTATTCAATAACTCCCATCTGTGTGTTGACGCTGAAAAAAAATTGTACAAACTTTGAACAACTCCAAAAAATGACACCACTGAATGACAACATTCTGCAGCACTTGTACCAATAAGATTTAGGGAATGTGCCGAACACGGAACATAATGAATTAAGGGAAAATCAGTTTTCAATCTTGCTTGAAGGCCTGAGTACTACTTACCAGACATATTGCTGGCATTATCAAATGACTGGCCTCGGCAATATTTTAACTCGATATTCAAACTTTGAAGAAAATTTATAATTACTTCTTGCAGATGTTGAGAAGCTTGGCTATGAATTGGGATAAATTTTAAGAATCGCTCAACTAGTTCACCTTTATTAACATAACGTAAGACAATAGCAAGCTGATCAATATGGCTAATATCGGGTGTGGAATCTACTATAAGCCCAAAATATTTCGCCTCTTGTATTTGTAAAACTATTACTTTTAGAACTCTGTCTGACATGATCTCTATAAATTCTGTCACAATTGTTGATGATAAATAGTTTACACTGCCTTTACCCTTATTACCATAAGAACGGATATGATCTGATAAAAATGAGTCGAATGAGGCTAATAATTCCAATGTACCAAAAATTTGCCGTTATGTACAGAGCCAAACGTTTCATCATCTCCAAAGCAAGCTAGCGCACGCTGTGATATATATTTTATGATGGCAACAACTCTCAATAAGATTTTCCGCCAGTACTCACATTCATTTTGGAATTGCTCTACAAGACTGTTGTCAATACGGTTAGCAGAATTTGATCGTGATGAGAAAAAAAACATGCATCTTCGATGAAAATCTGAGTTTTCATGCGATTTGAGCCTTTTTACAATATTTCTCCAATCTGAAAATCCATCTTTACATAAAGCTTGATCATTTGAGGCACCATACAACTTGCATATGTAGCAAAATACTGCCTTTGCACTGGGAGAACAAATCAGCCATTCCCTATTGACTATTTCTCCATTTTTTTTTTTTTTGCATCTGAAAAAGTTGTTTTTTGAACATGTTCGCTCAATTCCTCCAATTACTTTTTTGGAGTTGCTAAGGTAATTTATGTTTTGATCAAGTTTGATAATATTAATATATTATCGAAAAGAATCAGTTATGGGAGGCCACAAAGCAGGATCATCATAATTAAAAACATTTTCGACAAGAACTGTTTCCAGTGTAGTCTCAACTTCTGTTTTACTTTTTTTCTCAGGTGGAACTGCTGGTTCTTCTTCTTGAAAAACAAAAGGGTGATCTTCCGAATTTGTATAAATATTTTCTGCAAAAGTTGACTGATTTTCACATTCAGCTTTGTTTTCTTGAAGTTCGTATTCTTCAGGATCAGGAACAGAAGTCAAAACTTCAAAATTTGAATCAAAGTCATTATTTCGAATCTCTTTGTCAGGAACAAAAGCTAAGACTTTGAAATTTGAATCAAAATCATTTTGAATTTCAACTTCAGGAACCGGAAAAGATGACAAATTTTTTCATGCTCGGATTCGGATTCAATTTCAATTTCCTCTTCTTTTGCAGGTGAAGGTATTTTTGCACCAGGTAAATCTTTTGAATCGCCTCCACTATCTTCTGTTTTTAAAATAAATTGGTTCATTGCAATGCTTAATCGCTTGTTACAAGCAAGTCTTTTCGTTCTTCTTTTTCGTTTATTACTTCCTGAAGGACCTTGAAGCTTAGTTTTAGCCATACTGAATAATTAATTAAGTTAACACTAGAAAGACGGGAGCGGTCATTTTGACCGAAAATGAATTTCAAACGCTTGTATTTTTCTTAAATATTCTTCGATTTCTACATTGTTTATTGAATTTTCCTAATTATTCATAAGGATTATTTAGCGCAAAAATTTAAAATGTTTTTACACAATATTATGAGCTCTATTAATGCGTATAACTAGAAAGACGGATTGCGGTCATTTTGACCGCTGAAGAAATAAAATCTAACGTTACATTTACTTTTCAATTTGTGCTGTCTACGAACGATTATTCTTTCTTTTCGAGATAATTTTAATAACATTTCATGGAAAGAAGCATGCGTGAGGTAGAGAGGGATGTTAAAAACATCTGCTTGTCACGTGATTCTTTTCGTAGGGCCTGTAATAGACTGCTGTCATTTGGAGAATAAGTGGGAATGAAAAACACCTGCTGGTCACGTGAAATTCCTTTTATGTTCGAAAGCATCTGCTTTTTTAGTAACATATATTTATTTCTTTTGAAGTTCTTGACCTGATCGGATGTACATTTTTTTCACGCTATGTTGTGAAGAACTGTTGGTAAAAGCAATCTGTCAGAAGAATTCTAAAAATATTGCGGACTGCATCTGAAACCGATTCTGGTACAGATGAAAATTCAAATTTATCCGACGATGAATATAACCCTGGAAATGTAAGTGAATCCTCTTCCGCGGACGAATGCCGTTTTTTTACTGCAACTGCACAAACAGATTTTTCGCCTGAATCTGAAAATGAAGGAAATTTTTTTATAAATGTCGATTCAAGTCATGCGAGTACCACACGTGGTAGGAAACGAAAACAAAACAGAAAACGTCAAAAGAAAAGTAAACTACTACGTAAAAGTGAAGAACAAAGAGTATATTCCCAAAATGAAGGAAATGAGCAAAATGTAGAAGTAGCAAAAGATGGAACAATATGGGCAGTTCCTTTTGGTAATATTTCTTCAGGAAAATGACAGCAGCACAATGTTTTGAGAGATGTTCCTGGACCAAGTTCATTTGCCACTAGAAATGTAATGTTAGGAAATTTCACAAGTGCATGGAGACTTCATAAATGAAAAGATTCTTCGTTCAATAAAAATGTGCACAGAAGCGGAAGGCCATCGATGTTTGCAGGATCCGCATTGGAATATATCTTTAGACGTATTAGACGCTTTTATTTCCCTGCTGTATGCTCGTGGAGCTTTTATTTCTAAAGGTATTTCAATAAACAACTTATGGTCCACGACATGGGAAATAAACTTTTTTCACCAAACAATGGCTCGGGACAGGTTCAAAGAAATAATGAGATATTTGCGGTTTGATCTGAAGGCATCAAGTTCTGAAAGACTTCGATCTGATCAATTTGCACTAGTGTCAGAGATCTGGAACTCGTTTATTGAAAATTGTTTACTTTGCTATAAACCGGGTGAAAATATAACAGTAGACGAACAACTCTTTCCAAGTAAGGCACTTTGCCCATTTACACAGTATATGCCGCAAAAACCCGATAAATTCGGGATTAAATTTTGGCTAGCAGCTGACGTTCGATCAAAATATTTGTTGAATGACTTTCCATATATAGGTAAAAACAGCGCCATCGCTACGGCTTTTTATTGGTGGGGGAGAGAACCTTAAATTGCCAAGTCAAATTTCAGTATTTGCCAACTCGTTTTATAATTTTGCCAACTTACCACAGTTAGAAAATGTAATATAGTTCTTATTTGTTAAAAATTTAATAATATTCCCAATTAGTTTTGTATTTTTTGCCAAGTCTATCAGAAATAGGAAATATATCACAGTTTTTATTAAAATTTTAAACAAATTTACCAACTAAGTTTTTAAATTTGCCAAGTGTAATAACATTCGCGAATGTTTGGGGGGAGGCTCCCCCCGTCCCCCCCCTTAGCGAGGCCCCTGGGTAAAAATGAAAATAGACCTACAGATGAAACTGTTGGAGATCATGCTGTTTGTCGCTTGGCAGAGCCATTTCATAACGCAGGATAGAACATAACAATGGATATTTTTTTCAAAACGTTGAAATTAACCAAAACTCTAAGAAATAAAGGACTTAGCATCGTTGGAACTGTGAAACGTGGAAAGAAAGAAGTGTCCGAATCCTTCAAGCTCACAAAGGGAGAACTGTATTCAAGACAAATTCTCAAGCACGATAATATATCATTGACTTCGTATAAAGGAAAGAAAAACAAAAATGTTTTGTTGTTAAGCACTTTACATCCTACACTTGAAGTCAATGGCAATGAAAAAAAGACGCCCGAGGTTGTTCAGTTTTACAACTCAACGAAATACGGTGTAGATGTACTTGACCAGATGGCAAGAAAATATTCCACAAAATCAACTTCTCGACGATTGCCTGTGCAAGTTTTTTTTTTATATTCTGGACTTAGCTGCTATAAATGCTTGTGTGATTTATAAAGAAACTACCGGTATAAATATAAAGAGTCATGATTTTATTTTGAATTTAGCTGACGAACTGCGTACAAAATATGTCGCCTCTAAGACATCTTCGCTGTCAGACTTAACTCCAAATACAGGTGCACCTACAATCTCGGGTACGAAACGCAAACAATGCCAAATGAACCGATGCCGGAATAAAACTAGGAACATTTGTGGTGATTGCAAAAAGTCAGTTTGTGTCTTCTCCACTTACAAAGTTATAAAGCTGAGTGTTTGCAGAGAATGTAAAAGGAATAATGTAAGTTATTTTTGTAATATTTATATTTTTATACACTTAAAAAAGCAATTATGTTATATAAATTTAAGATACTTTGAGCAAATCCAAAAAATTCTTTTAAAGTGTGTCTTTTTTTTATATTTGTAATTTTTGTAGATAACTGATTATATGTATTGTATTTCCTTTAACTAAAATTAATATTATATATAAAACAGTAAATAAATAAAATAATATTCTATTGTTCTATTAATAATTGTACTTTAAAAAACTTCTTTGAACAAAAAAATAATAAAAAATGCTTTATTTTTGGTCATTCAAATAGAGCGGTCAAAATGACCGCTCTCCGTCTTTCTAGGTATAGAAAAAAAGCCGCCTTTCTAGTGTTAAACAAAAGAAAAATCTGCGAAAATTTAACTATAAAACAAAAAATAAAATATGCATAAAACGCACATGTTGAAGTCAGCACGAGAGGTTTTGAATACAAATAGTTCACAGATCTAAAAGTTGAGAGATTTCATTACTGCTTTATCAAACTCTACTCGCAAATCGCAAGGAAAGTGTCACGCTCTAGCAACTAGCGTAACAAGCTGGTGGGCATTACGCTTGCTCGCTCGATTTTGATTGGTTGAACGATAATACTGCTTGATAAATTGACGGCTTTGATTGGTTGGACAAACTATAGAATGGTGATAATGTGGTTATTTGCTATGAAACGTACTTTTTATGTAACATTTTATTTAAATCCATATAGATTGAGTTAATTGAAAAGAAAATAGATAAAATTTTGGAATGGAATTAATTAAATATAAGATTTGGGTTGGGGCCCCCTGTTTTCTCTATTTCGGGCCCCTTCAAAATTTTTCTAGGGGAAGCACGTGCTTCACGTGCCTATTCGGTAATCAGGGCCTGAGCCCGTTACTATTCCTGAAAAAATAAAGTATCACAAAAATAGCCTGTTGCCATCCATGAAAATGTAAGGTATAATAACGCTAGCCTGTTGTCATTCATTCAAAAATAAAATGTATGAATAGCATGTTGAAAAAAGAAAATATATGTAAATTATGATGTGAAATATTATATTTGTAGTACACATTTTTATCATATTAATATCATATTACTTGTTATATCGGTAAATATTATCTTAATTCAAAAATAAGATACTCAAAATGTTACGTCTGTAACAGTCATAAAATATTCTACTACGCAGTTAAAACTAATGAAACGGATTTAAAAGTATAAGGGAAAGTAGGGGGATGGCGCTCAATTAAGGGAAAATATGAATAGCTAGTCAAATTTGGACAAAAAAATCAATATTTTATTAACGAAGTATAACTCCAAAGCATAAGGAACAGTTTGCAATCAACTAATTTTCATAAAAGTTTTGGGAATTTTTTTTTTATCGTTTTATTTAAATGACCATCGATTGAGCGGTAATGCCCGACACGGTAGGGTAATTGCGCTCAGAGTTTGAATACAACATTTAAGTAAGACAAAAGTCACATATGTAGTTGTGTGGGCTGTTCACACCACTACAGACGTTTTGCAACCAATTTACACATATTGTGTTAGACATATAGTGGGCTACAATTTTATATTTAGGTTTTTTGATTTTCACCACTTTTTTGAAATCGTAAAATTCCCCTTGTTTAATGACATATTAATAAAGGCGAAAACAGGGAAATTTTACCATTTCAAAAAAGTGCTGTCAATCAACAAATTTGAATTTTAAAAAAGTTGCCCACTGTCAACACTTCTTCTGGAATTCCCCGCGAGCGCCATTACCCGTCATCGCCATATTGGGTTTCTATTGCATTATAATTGGCGTAACAACGCACTACAAAAATAAATAAAAGCATGAAAGTACAGCTAAATGTAGTAAATTTTCTAGACATAATGAGTAAATTAATATTTGAAAATAAGAGTGTACACTTACCTTCCAGTTAGATGTTGTAGAATTTTATAATAAAACAATTTCAAACTAATTATTTGAAGTCACAAAAATACTTTTTTCCCGACGGGCATTAAATCCTTACTGGGAACTTAGGATTAAATTCGCTAGGTGCCGGTACCGATCGCACGTTTTCAATTCTATTCTGTTTAGAGATATTTGGTGAGCGGTATTAACCTTCTGAGCGTCATTACCTTACTTTCCCCTACTCATATAACTCATACAGAGAAAATATGATTTAAAACTTAATAAATTAACCAGTAAATTTGTAAGAACAACTTTTCACAATGCTTAGCATTGTGAATGGATAATACGTAAGTAAAAAAGCGTGCAAAAAGACGTTCGTCCGACATTAGCCTTATCATTCATTTACAGAGTCATACAAAAGAATTCCATTACATAATGGGCTATGGGGGGATTGTTTGCAGCGTAACTTAATGATGTCATACTATTTCAAACTCTTATTAATAATATTTATATACTTAATATTTATTTCATGCCTCTGTGTGCCTTTTAGAATATATCATGTATTCAATATAACAGGAAAAGAAATTTCTTACCTGTATTCTTGATAACGTATCTACCCTTTCACTCGTAAGCAGCTAGCTATCTTCATTTACACTGCTGAAAACATATTTCACTATATCTAAAGTGTAGGAGAAAAATGGATTTTTCATTATAATGGGTGTATATTTTTTATGTGAACTATTGTGGAATTAGTCATTCCTTGTAATCGATTAATCCTTTAATGAAGAATCTTGATTATTGTAAAGTGAACACCGAGAGGTAAAATTTTCCAGCACATCTTAAAAATACAACTACATACTACAGAAACGAAAAAGACTCTGATACAATATATAAAAGGAAAGTCAAAGTTTCAAAGTCAGTGACGTCAAAGCCATTTGCAACTCGTGTACTGTAGAGGTAAAGAAAAAGAGGCGAGGCAAACCACAAGCATGCAGTCCTTCTCGAAGCTAGAAAAGTTTTATTGTTCAGTAGTCAAAAAGGATTTCTGGATTTTCTCTTTCAGGGGTCATTCTGTCCAACAACCTCCTTTAACCCCTGAATCAATGAATCATATGTTCATAATAGTCTTTCTATGAAAAATAAACTTAGGTTTGGGAAGAGGTTTGGTGAGTAGATCAGCGGTCATTAAGTCTGTGTTAACGTAGCGGAGTTTTATTATTTCTTTCTCCACTAGATGTCTTAAGAGATGATACCGGAGGTCTATATGCTTGGTCTTGTGATGAAATTTGTCACTTTCCGCAAGTTTTATTGCGGATTGATTATCATCCATTGAACTTATCGGGCACTGCTGTGGCATGTCCAGTTCTGTAAGTAAATTTATTAACCATGAAATTTCTTGCGCAGCACTAGAAGCAGATATAAATTCAGATTCAGCCGAAGACATTGCTAAATATTTTTGACGTCTTGATGTCCATAAGATAGGGTTGGACCCCAAGAAAAATAGATTTCCTGACACAGATTTCCGATCGTGTGGGTCGTTTGCCAAATCAGAGTCGGCGTATGCCCTCAAGATAGGTTCTTCGAAATTGGTATACGTTAACTTTAGATCGATAGTAGTTTTTAAATATCTAATAGTTCTTTTAACGGCTTCCCAGTCTTTAGTTCTGGGACGTTCAGTTCTACGACATAGAATGTTAACAGCTGCACTAATATCTGGTCGGGAAACGGTTGAAATGTATAGTAATGCGCCGACCGCCTGGCTATAGTTTACATTATCCGGTAAAAGATTTTCATCATCATTTAATTTAACATAGCCCGGTTCCATAGGAGTATCGGTTGGTTTTGAATTTTCCAAGCCAAATTTAATTACTAGTTCATGAATTTTGTTAATCTGATCTAGGGTCATTGTGTTTTGATCAGGCCGAATGATGTTTATACCTAAATAATACTTAGCATCGCCTAAATAAGTCACAGGGTATTCTTTCTTTAACTGACGTATTAGTTTTTCAATGTTGTTATCTTCCCCCGCAATGAGCAGATCATCAACGTAAACGATTATATAAATTGTTTCATTATTTGTGGTTCGTTTGTATAGACATCTTCAATTGAACTTTGGTTAAACACTAGTTTTGTTAGCAAATCATGTATTTTTATATTCCAAGCTCTCGCAGATTGCTTTAACCCGTATATCGCCTTTTTAAATTTACAAACCTTGTGTTCAGATCCGGGGACTACATATCCTTCAGGTTGACGCATGTAAACTTCCTCCTTTAACTTCCCATGTAGGAAGGCCGTCTTAATGTCGATGTGTCTAAGGCGTAAGTTTTTATGCAAAGACATTGCTAAAAAGCTTCTTATAGTAGTGTGAGACGCAACGGGTGCGAAAGTCTCACCGTAGTCAATCCCGTATTTCTGGAAGAAACCCTTAGCCACTAGCCTTGCCTTGTATTTTCTATTTGACCCTGACTGTTATACTTCGATTTAAATGCCCATTTGCTACCGATTACCTTTGTCCCTGGTGGGATCTCAACTAATTCCCAAGTACAATTTTCTTTGAGAGAATTTATCTCGTCCAAGGTACCATTTATCCATTTTTGCCTTTTAAGGGGATTTTCTATTTTCAGTAGTATATCATCCCAGCACTTTGGCTCTTTTATCCTTACATCATTTATTAAAAACTCGAATCTGTCAGGGGGAACCCCTCTATTAGATCTGTTAGATCTACGTGGTAAAATCTGTGGGGTGCCTGATACATTTGTGTTCGCATCCTGATTTTGCATATCATTTTCGGTGCTATTTTCTTCCTCGTCAACTTGTTGTAATTTTGGTTGCGGATTTTTATCGCTTAGAATTTCTTTATTTTCATTTGACGCATTATTTTTAGCCAAGTCATAATTATCTGCCTCTAAAAATATTACTGTCCGACTTATAACTATTTTCCTTCCGTTCGTGCAAATTCTAAAACCCTTACTTCTGTTGTCGTATCCGACAAATATACCTTCTTGCGCGGTGTCGTTCAGCTTTTTCCTATTTGGTTTTTGAATATAGGCATATGCGCGGCAACCAAAAGTTTTGATGTTAGAAAGGTCTGGTTTACGACCAGTCCATTTTTCATACGGAGTACGATCGTAGGATGAAGTTGGGAGCCTATTTTGAATGTACGTCGCTGTACATATCTCTTCCCCCCAGAACGAATTAGTAAGACCACTTTCCTTAAGAAGACAGCGTCCCATCTCCACTAAGGTGTGATTTTTACGCTCTGCAACCCCATTTTGAGGCGAGAAGTACGGTACGGTGAATTGATGATCAATTCCCTCACTTTTCAAATAATCTTCGAATTCCTGACTCGAATACTCCCCCCCCCCCCCCCACCACCACCCGTTATCGGACCGAATTGCCTGCACCTTTCTGCCAAATTTGTTAGCAGTCATTGCTGCATATTCCTTAAATTTTGAAAAAACTTGTTTCTTAGCAAATATATAACTGTAAAACGACTAAAATCGTCGAAGGTTAGAAAATAATATTTCCCCAAAACCGTCGCTGTTTGCATAGGGCCACACAGGTCACTGTGGACCAGCTCAATTGCTCTCGTAGCTCTAAAACTAGCGTGTTTGGGGTAAGGCTTATCGGTTAGTTTTGACGCGAGGCAGACTTCACATTCATTACTGTGCTTACAGTTATCAATTTGAATCCCGTATGCCATGTTTTTATCAACTAATTCTTCTACGTGGTTAATATTTCTATGACCCAACCTTACGTGCCACTTATGTAAGCAATTTTTCTGTTCACAGTGATTTATCATATTTACATTTTGAATTGAATCAGATTTCAAATTACTTTCATATAAATTGTTATTTATATGACCCTCAAGGTATGTTACGCCTTCGTGAGTTATTTTACACATTTTATCTTCGAATATAGCTACGCAACCATTTTCAGTAGCTTGTTTGATGGAAATTAGATTTGTTTCTATCTCCGGAACATATAAAACATTTTTTAATGTTATGGTTTTACTCGTATTATCTGGCATAGCAGTATTTAATTTCACAGATCCGTAACTGTCAGAATGTAATTATTGACCGTTTGCTATAGTGACATTCGATGTATCATAACTGAAGTCATGAAATTTATTTTTATCATTGCAAATGTGGATTGAAGCCCCTGAATCGACGACCCAGAGATCTTTCGAACCATTACCAATGAAAAATGTTAAGTTTTTATCCGCGCGTTTTTCCTTATCGAAATTTTTGGTTTTAGAACCGTTCGAGCCTACGTTGTCTTGAAAGCATACAGCTGACCTGTTAGGCATATAATTGTTTTTAATTCCGATATTTTTCGGCCTTTGTTTTTCATTGTTTTTATTCTTTAATTTCCAACATTCATCTATATTATGTGAGTTCTTTTTGCAGTATCTGCAGAATTTATTACTTTTATGTTGTGAGTATTTCACTTTTAAAGCAGAGTGGTTGTTAAAATTTTCATGGTTGTTTTGTCTTTTGTTATATTCATCTATTAATTTTCTGCGAATAAAGTTCGGCGTGAGTTCGTCATTATTTCGTGTCTCAAGAGCACATATTAGCGTGTCTAACTTGGAGGTAAAGAACAAAGTAATAAAGGCGCGAGGTGTTCATCATTTATATTTTCACCAATGGCGGTTAATTTATCGCGAAGCTGATAAATATTTGTCAAATGATCAATCATGTTGCCGTTTTCAGCTAACCTGCTAGAATATAATTTTCTTAGGAGGTATAATTTGTTACTAAGGTTTGTTCTCTCATGCACATTTTTAAGCGCGTTCCACACTTCGCGTGCAGTCTGAAGGTTTTAAGTGTGGATTATCTGGTTATCATCTATTAATAAATTAATGATAGCTTCAGCTTTACGATTTTTATTTGTAAAATTGTCAGTGGCGCGATTTGGGGGTTCATTTATTATTACATATCGTAAAGGTCTTCCTTTTGTAGATAATTTTCTACTCGAAATTTCTACACATCGTAGTTGTTTATGTTCAGTTTCTCAATTACAGTGTCCTTCAGTATGTTCATTTTTTTTCTTATTTTTCTAATTTATATAGATTGCAAAATCTTATGTAACTTGTGTTTCAATAATGCAGTGTGTAATATAATTAACTTGTAAAACAATGCAATATATTAATTATATAACAATTCTATATTCAGTTATGTATGCTTACACTAACTTTTTGTTTTGTAAATAATATATGTGCAGCAAAATATTTGTATACAGACATTTCAAATAATTTGGCACACTTCTTTAAATGTTAATTTAGCACTATATCAGTGTTTCATGATCTCTTATTAATAATATTTATATACTTAATATTTATTTCATGCCTCTGTGTGCCTTTTAGAATATATCATGTATTCAATATAACAGGAAAAGAAATTTCTTACCTGCATGCTTGATAACGCAGCCCCGCAACCCTTTCACACGTAAGCCGCTAGCTATCTTCATTTTCACTGCCAAAAACATATTTCACTACATCTAAAGTGTAGGAGAAAAATGGATTTTTTATTATAATGGGTGTATATTTTTTATGTGAACTATTGTGGAATTAGTCATTCCTTGTAAGTGATTAATTCTTTAATGAAGAATCTTGATTATTGTAAAGTGAACACCGAGAGGTAAAATTTCCTGGCACATCTTAAAAATACAACTACATACTACAGAAACGAAAAAGATTCTGATACAATATATAAAAGGAAAGTCAAAGGTTCAAAGTGAGTGACGTCAAAGCCATTTGCAACCCGTGTACTGTAGAGCTAAAGAAAAAGAGGCGAGGCAAACCACAAGTATGGAGTCCTTCTCGAAGCTAGAAAAGTTTTATTGTTCAATAGTCAAAAAGGATTTCTGGATTTTATCTTTCAGGAGTCATTCTGTCCAACACAAACGTGATTAAATTTATATGCATTACTGATAAGGAAGAGCCATACTCGAGGCATACCATAAGGGCATACTCAAAAAATGTTGAAAAATAAATTTGGAATGTTCTCCTCATGTGAGTATACCTGTTTATATAAAAAATTCTTCGTAATCTCAAATTTACGCTCATAAAAAAATAAATACATTTTAATTTGGCGATTTATTGCTGATTGGCGACACAATGAAAATTTAAAAAATACTGTTTTGTGATGATTGATTTTTCAATCCACGAATTGGATAAAATGTACACAAAAAATGTTTCTACTCTACACGTTTAACCATTTTAAATATATTTAACTTAAACAAATGCACTTTTAAAACTTTAATCTTTGAAAATATAACTTTTTTAATTATTGAAGTTTAATTATCTTATGCAATTTAGGACAATATTAAAGTTTCTTTAAAATTTTCAGAACTTAAAAATACTTTTCAAACATTATGTAAAATTTACTTTAACTTCAGAACAGTTGAACTTTCAAAAACTAATGGAACGGATGGTTAAACGAGGATATAATATGAGTGAAATAGGAAATAATATAAACTTTGTGGCAAAGAAAATTTATTTATTTAACGTTTAACCTAATTTAAAATTTTTGTAATTAATTTTCTTGAAAAATATAGAGATTTGAAAATATCAAATGAAAAACGATAGAAATTCTAAACGAAAGATTGGGGGAGGGGGTCATACGCCAATGAATGAAGAAAAATATGAAAAAAATCCTTTTTATGGAAATACAAGTCAATATCGAAATAATGCTCTGTTTAGTGAACATTAATCTTCCATTTTACGCGCGTGTTAGGTAATATTATTCACTTTAGAAATTGTCTTAGTCTTCATGCTGAACTACTTTAAATAAGTACATTTTCTTATATTTCAGTTTTGTCAAATATATAATATAAGTATTTTTGATTTGTTGAATTTAACAACTTTATTATATAGGTTAGAATAAAACATTTTTGAAAGTGAAAATTATTTTTAAATATATGGGTTAAATTTACCCAACCGTGAAACTGTTAAAAAGAACTTTGAAATGGAGTATTAAGCAAGACTAGAATATCAATCAAATTGGAAATAAAATAAATTATTTGCCAAAGAAAAACTATTTATTTAATCTAATAAAAATTAATATTTTTATTTCATTTTGCTGTAAAAATGTATAAAATTGACAATATCATCCTCTCCCGTAAACTGAAGATGATTCTATATAAGAGGAGAACGGAAGGTGATAAATAACAAAGAAAAAATATGCAAACACACTTTGTTATATAGAAATAAACATTAATATTGGGGGAAATGCTATGACATCCCCACACTTCCTTTACTTTTTCATTGGTATTTTATGATAGTTTTCTGAATTAATACTTTCGTCCTATAAAGGAGATACAATATCAAAAACTTCTTCACTTTCTTCATGCACATTACCATGACTTGCACATTTATATCGTTGTAAAATTTCGACAAGTAGTTTTTGTTAATTCAGTTTCCTCTTCCGTAACGCTTGTTACTCCCATATGTTTTTCTGATTATTCATTAAATAAAATCCAGACGATATTGTACACGCTAATTCTGAAATATATAGCCATTATTTAAAAAGAAATCTCGTTAACTATTTAACTTTATAGATAAAAAAATAAGGTCTAAAACTAATAATAATAAGGGTCTAAGAACTAATAATAATAATGTAAACAAATAAGGTCTCACGTGAAATTCTCAACCCGCAGTTTCACTTCTTTCATATTAGTATTACTAAGTAGTTTAATTATTATTTGGAGATTTAACTTTTTAGAGTTCTCCCCCCCCCCCCAAAAAAAAACCACCCGTTGTTTCGTTAATTTGATGATCGTAACTCCCTAGAATTCCGTATCATAAATCGTCTGTCTAAAATAATTATATTAGTATTACTAAGTAGTTTAATTATTATTTAGAGATTTAACTTTTTAGAGTTCTTCGTTCACCACATAACCATTCGTTGTTTCTTTAATTTGATGATCCTGATACTCCTAAAATAATAATTTTTTTTCTTTAAATAATGGCATTGATAGTCAATTTGAATATTTAACTATTCCGATAAATATTTTATTAAATATTGATAATCCTAATTGTTCAATTTAATAGGGCTACTTGACCCCCTTCGATAGTTTTTGAATTGCTACACCAATGTGAGGTTAATCAGATTCCTAGAGAGGAGCCCGTTTTTGAGCCCCCATCTGTTTACGCCCTTGAAAACATTCCTCCACAATATATATCTTTCAAGAACCCTTTCAGGGAAAAAAATCAAGGACTTTTAGATAGGGCAAATTCACGTCGCCAGAATGGCAGATAAAACTTGCCGAATATTTCAGTAACAGCCATATCGCGCTCCATTGCGATAGCTGGAGGGGCATTCTCTCCATTCCCCATTCTATTGAAATACGAAATGCGCCTCACCCTATCCCAAACAAATTAAGAACATTAAAAAAATATATTTTTTCTCACGACTTCAACTTGTGATAATGTGATGATTTCGGGGGCCAAACAAATAACTATAAATTTAATAATCTGAGGTTGCAGTAACGTACGGTAGACGATCTTATATTTGTTATCTAAAACCGTAAATCATCTGATTAGATGATCCTCATCTGTTAATTACGTCACACTTCAAGAGGGGGGAAGGGGTGCGCAAAGTGTAACACGGTGAGACAGGGAGTCGATTAACACATTCTGACGTCGCACCTAAAATATAAAAACAGTTAGATAGATCCTAATGAAAAGAAAGAAATTTTTAATTCCGCTTGTAAATAATAGGTAGATATTATTTACAAGCTGTATAAAAAAGATAATCGTGGTTAATTTTTATACATTAAAAGTTGCTAAACATGTAGAATAAGTATAATAATTTTATAATTTTCTTATGATCTTGATTATAAGAAAATGCTTTAAAAATACTGTTTGAAAATTATTGATAACATTGAAAGAGAAAGTATTTCTTGAGTGGAAAGGTTTTTTCTTTGTGATCTAAACGGTGTTTTTTTTTCCCCTTTTTCTTTTTTCTTTTTCTATACAGTTTTTGTCTGGATTTTTTTTTTTTTTCGTTTACACATTTTATTTACTTTTAAATTAAATCTAACTCCTTTTAAAATACTTTTAAAATAAATATAATAAAATACTTTTAAAATAAATATAATAATATACTTATAAATATTATAAAATAGTTTCAAAACAAGTATTATAAAATACTTTTAAAATAAATCTAATAATCTTCATTAAAAATATCTATTTTTATTCCGTTAGTAATAGATACATTATTCTTTTTTACTTGGAATTTCAATAGCTTAAAGTCAAAGCTTACAAGATTTTAATTGTTTTATAGTATTTATATCAGGAGGTAACATATAGCATGCAATTTTTTTGGCACAAAATTAGCATTAAATTAACAGTTTCAGAAAATTGATTAAATTAATAGTGACACAAAAGACGGGAGGATATCACTCGAGTGTGACAACTTGTCACATAACAGAAGGGTAAGGAAGGGGAAAAAATCTACGAAATTTCCGTTGTGTTCTTAATGGTTGACCCCTGATAGATTGAACCACGGAAACAGATGATGTTGATGAGGAAAAATTGTAGAATTATCATCTGAGGCTATTTAAGTTTGATTTGCCCATAACCCTCTAGCTCCTCTCCTTTCTGTTGCCAATTGGCAACATATTAAATTTTCCCTCCTTATTGTTTATTTACCGTTGTCTCTTGATAACTTTATACTTTACGTATTCATGTTGGTCCTATATTTAGGTTTAGTTCATAAAAAGTATCATAGTTGGCAATAGTTGTTTATAAATTACAAATAAAAAGCAACTTTTGATACCATCCATTTTGTTAGCCATAGTTGACTTCTAACTCATATAAAAAATATTTAACATGCAAAATTTCATTTGAAAAAAATATTTCTGAAAAGAATATACTTTTAAAAGTTATTTTAAATAATTTTCAGTAATGTTTATTGGAACAAAAATTGCATGCACATGAATATACATTTGTTTCCATTTGGCAACACCATGAATTGAGTTCTGCTTTTGTAAACATTTTGAGCATTGTTTGTTTCACAACTGGTTCGCATGATATTTAATTTTTTTTCACTTTCATCACCATATGTCACCCTAACTCGATAAACGACTCTTATTAAATACAAAATCTTCTCAGTTTACTGTAAAACCAGGGCCTGACTAATGCAGGGGCATGCGGGCAGCTGCCCCTGGACTTCCGATTTGAGGGTCCCCCTAATGGCAGATATAAGTTTTTTGTTAAACGGGAGTCAAATGATAAAAAATGGCCAAAATACTTCTTTTTCAGATTTAAAGGGGCTCTATTCTCCTTCCCTTGTGTTTCCGCGTTCATGCCCTCCTGAAGGTACCAGTTACATCATCAAAAAAGCTAATGATTAAAATTTTATTGTAACAACTTACAAGGGAACCACTTTTGGTGTTGCTCGCACCTGGCATTGAGACCTGGTGCATTTTAAAGCCCTATATTATGAAGTTTGAGAATCGATAAAATTTTTCTGTTAAAATAATATTTCTTGATTATACAGCAGCATAACTTTCTGAAAACGCAATTTTCGAGACCACTTATTGGGCTATTAACATTGAATTTTTCTTAAAGAAAAGCATTTAAAAATAAAAATTAGTTAATAATAAGTGTAAAATATTGAAAAAAGTTTTAAAATTCCTTCAAAAACCCACGATTTTGATTTTGGAAAATTGCAATTTTATATTCATATTTTTGGCGGGGAAACAGTTGGCGTTTATTTTCAAAAATAGAGCTAGCTCTCTGGCAACCCTAGCCAAATGTCACAGCTGAATTTTTAATAACTAGAAATTGCAATGTTGGACCTATTTCGCCACAGTAATTTTTCTAAATTGTGTAAAAATATTAATTTACTTTCTGATTACTTTTACCGAAGGACCATTTAATGCAGCAACATTTCATTTTAAACATTCGAAACTTTATTCCATTCGATTTCAAAAGAAAATAGTTTGTTTATTTTGCTTTTTGTTTTTATTTGTCAAAGCTTTTATAGAATTATATTTATTACATATAAATTTAACGTCTGCATAGAAAAAAAAATAAAAACCTAATCTTTGTTTCTTATCCTATCAATTATAAAAAAAAAATCGCAATCTGATATAATTCTAGTAATATATTCTGTACATTTTCTCTTTGGATAAAGCGGGCGGAAAAATTGTAGTGCCATATTTGGCGACTTAACTCACTTTTGGCGTGAAATAAACAATTAAATATGTAATAATAAAAAATGAAAAGTATAAAAAAGTATATAAAATATTATTTTAACAGAGAAATTTTTTCGGTTCTCTAACTTTTATGTATAGGGTTACAAAACGCACCAGGTCTCGATGCTAGGTGCGAGCAACACCAAAAGTGGTTCCCGTGTTAGTAATCCATTGTTTTCAGCTTTATGAAACTTCTACAGATGTCAGGAAGGATAAAATTGATCACTGGCCACAACACTTAGATAAAAAACAAAGGTGTAAAGTTCTGGGCTGTATAGGTTACACTAGAGTAAAATGCATTAAGTACCTCTATGTTTAAACAAAAACAATAAATGTTCTATTGGTTACCATTCATAACTTTGATAAATGTTCTTGATATAAAATTCTATAGTACTCTGCTGCATTGCCCGTAAATTTATGGAGTATATTTTATTAGCCTATGATTTTTTCATTGTATTTTGCATGTGATATTACACTTTATAAGCCCATTTTGGTTTATCAATTTTAAATGATTTCAATTGGTTTAAAATACAGGATAAATATGGCTTCTTTCCCGCATTTTATTATGTATTTATTTAATTATATTTTTTTTACAATACTTCTATTGTGTTCTGTATCAGTACAACATATCTTCTTATTCATTTATAAATTAAAAATGATTCTATTGTAGCATCTAACTTCATATGTTCATTTAATATCTTAGAACTCTAATTTGCACCATTATTATTTTGTTGATAGATAACAATTAATGTATAAAATTATTACATGCCGTCTTTATTTAGAATTTTGGTTAATATTGCTATATGATTTGTAAGTTAAATTTTGATTTAAAATTATTATATATATATATAGTATATATATATATGCATATATATATATATCTATACGTATATGCATACATGTATATATATATATAATTTTATTTTTCTAAGTGTACGTAAAGTATTATATGCATTTAAAATAAAAATTAAAAAAAATTGCAATAAAACAGCACAGTTTTGCTAGTTAGCTAATTAAAAAAAAAAAAAAAAAAAAAAAAAAAAAAAAAAAAAAAAATCTGTTAATGCATGGTGTTGCCATTTGGCTACAATATAAAAAACTTCAAAATACTAAAAAATATAAGAGTGAAAATTTTTTCAATATTTTTCCTGTAATTTATGGCCGTCAAGGAAGCTAATATATTTTTTTAAAGAAAAAATAAAAAATCATGCATTAGAGGGTTAAATGACTTCAGAATAAACTGGTCAACAATATTTTTTCCACCAACATTATCCAATTAAAATATTATATTGCTTGCAGTCGACTTTTCGAAAATTTTCAATAATTGTGTGAGCGGATTTATTGAAACGAATTTAAGGATTCTTACGAATTAAATTTTTCTAACTGAGCAAAAAAAAAAAAAAAAATGCCCAAGACGGGATTAGAACCAGAACCTTTGACTTGCATTGCCAATGCTCTACCTATTGAGACTATCAGCTACATGGGCCGACAACAAGGGGGCGTATTCAGCTAAGATAACATTATTGGTAATTACATCTGGTCTGCCATATAGACAGCTCAACAGAATAAACCGCAGGTAATGGAACTCCGTTAAACGATGGGTGCGTAGATACGCTATTATATTTAACTCAATCATACTGATTGGTAAATATATTATACGAATTGAATTTTTGAAACTGAGCGAAAAAATACCCAAGCCGGGATTAGAAACCAGAACCTTTGACTTTCAAAGATTCAAACTTTGACTTCGTAGTCAGAATCCACTGTTATTCTTCTGTAGTTGGGGCTCTTCTGGAACACGAACGAGGCATTCTGCTATTATTATTGTCCGTATACTACCCCTGTCAATAATTATTGAGTTTTCATGCGAAATGCAATTTGATATAATTGCTATCTATTTTTTGTTTCCAAAAGTCACTAAAATATTGGAATTTCAAAATGGAGCATGCTCATATCAATAGGAGCACCCTTACTAAATTTGAAGTTTATATGGACGAGCTATCAGGGTATCAGACTGACACACTGAATTCAAATTCACTTTCCAAGTAACATAATAAAACTTTACAGAGATTGAAATAGAATAAAGTCATTGATATGCATTTCACTCCGTAAATATCTACAGGCAGTAATGTATTTGATCGCTTTTGTGACCCTGTAAATGAATCGAACATGGAAAAATGTTATTTTGCAATAAGGAATTTACCGTGGTCAACTGCAGTAACATTTTTTATTATCGTGTGTATATGACCATTTAAAGGTTTGAACTACTCATAGAATATGAGTATAGAATATCCAATAGAATTCAGTCGCACAATAGAATTCAGTACACGTAAAAATCCAACAATTCCCTATAACCTTGTCAAAAAGATTTGGGCTGAACAAGAATTTAAAAAGGGTTAAAAAGTTCACTTTAAAAACCGCATTTACTAAAAATCTCTCGTCGGATTGTAATCTATTTTTGGTTACTTAATCACTTGACATACCCCATTCTACACAAACCAGAAATTTGTTTCTGTGATAAATAGAACGTGAGCTATAGAGATATCAAAACCCCATTTTGTTCAGTCAGCAAAATATAAAGTATAGTACTATTTATTCTTGAAAAATATCGTTTGGCAATAGTTGGCCAAAACCCATTTCTTTTGCTGCATTGAGTTATTGTTTCTTGTGTTTGGAGAGAAACTCTTCCGAGCTTGTGAGATTTCTGTGATACACCCAGAGAGAAGTTTTGTTGAATCAACAAAAATTTGGTTGTCCCAACAAAACTTTTCGTTGAAATATGGGTCAATGGAAATTTTGTTTGAATCAACAAAACAATACTTTTGATTTTTTTTTTTTTCCAATTCCAAAAAAAAAAAAAAAAAATTGTATCGTCAACAAAAAAATGTTTTGTTAATTCAAATAAAATGGTTCAATTTTACTTGAATTAACAAAATTCTTTTGTTGAAAGTTTTATCAAAATAAATATAATTATCTGTTATTTTAACAGTTTTCTTTTCTCAACAAAATATAGTTTGTTCGTTTAAATAATAAAATATGTTATATTACGAACTTGTTTTGTTTATGTTACAAAAACTTTTGTTAAATGAATCAAACACAAACAGCAGCACAAATTGAGAAACAATATTTCAG
Source organism: Maratus speciosus (assembly GCA_963932465.1). NCBI lineage: Eukaryota > Metazoa > Arthropoda > Arachnida > Araneae > Salticidae > Maratus > Maratus speciosus. The sequence goes on from OZ010787.1 coordinate 97,236,305, forward strand.
TTTTGATGGCGCCATCTAGGTATGTATATTTGTTAATTAATATTTCAAATGATCATATTTCGGTGCTGGAAGAGGCTAGGTTCGATCTGAGGGACGCAAGTAAAGAAGGTAAACGTCTTAACCACTCAGCCTTGTTGAGCAGAGAATTCTATGGGGTTGTAAGGGGAAGTCATTTCGATAAGTGATGGTTTGTCGTTGTAGATAAACGGTAGATGGAAAAAAAACTTGAATTTTGAAGTGTTTTTATAGATTTTTTTGTGATTGTCTTATTCGCATGTATTTAAAAGATAATTTAATATTTAAATGAATGAAATTGACATCTTAACGAAAAATTTTAATGCTAAAAAGATGGGTAGATTTTTTGATATTTTTATAGCTAGTAAAATAATTTAAAAACTTTTAAAAATTTGATTTTTATATAAAATAAAAAACTTAGCAATTACTTTTAAAATTAATATATAATTAGAAAAAAGGTTGAATTAACTTGTGAAGCATTTTTTTTTTCTTTCTACGACTAAGTTTATAATGAATAATAATTTCAAGGAGCGATTTAAAAAATTCTTTTGATGATTCAAATAACTGTAGGTCCTTTTTAAAATGAATTCAAAAACAACTTTTTAAAATAAATAAATATAGGCTAATTTTGACATTTTTTTCTATTTATCACTGTTAGAATTTTATATGAAATATAAATATATATTTTTTTAAATCTTTTTATTTCTCTAATTACATCTTTTATTTATCACGCACGCATATACAGTGTGTCCACGTATAACCTGACCGATCTTTATTTTCGCAACCGTTAGCCCTAGATGCATAGTTCCAATTACAAAAATGGTTTAAATAAGGTAAAGAATTATTTTTAAAGCAATTTGGGTCAAGAAAAACATTTATTAAAAAATACAAAATTTAAATTTTTAGACGGTTCCCGGTCCTATAAGTGATATTTAGTAAAAAATTACTGTTACACTAACAAGTAAGACAGAAAAAGTCCCATTCATTTAACATTAAAATTGACCGAGTTATGAAACTTTGAAATGCATGACTTATACCACTTTTTTGCATATCAAAACAGATGATTTCGACCATGCTTTCAGGGGTCGTGTATAAAGTAACTTAAACTTATTTTAAGGTATCTGCGGTGTGCGGTTTGAAAGAAATCGTACAACTATTACGATTGAGTTAACTTAACTAATAAGTTAAGTTTCAGATTAGTTAAAATAATTGTATTTTAACATATGTTTTATTTTTTAAGGATTTGAGGCTATGATTTCTTTTAACAAAAATTAAGTTATTTTCATAAGGTTTTATTTGACTTGCAACGATCGTCTTTCCAGTTTAAAATTTGTACTCGCACTTTAACTGACTTTCGAATGTCCAATCGAAGTTAAAATTTTACATGCTGACTTAAATCCGATTACAATGTAATATCATTATGATTTTTGTCGCTTACCACCTTATACATACTTATGTTAGAGGATAACACAAAAAAATTCGGATAGATTACCGTCAACAAGTTTAAGAAATGGTTTTAGACCAGATAACATAAACCTGCCATGATTGTGTTTTTTAACTTTTATAATTACGTTTTATGTCTTTTTTAACGCTAAATAAAAAAATTACCTTCACTTTTAACCATCATGTCAGGATTTTTCGCAAATCGTAAATTTCGAGGTTAAAAAATAGCGAAAAATCTGATACAATAAAATAGGTGTGAGACTTTTTTATTCAGTTTAATTTTATTTAATTCAATAATTTATTTAATTTTGTGGCTTGTACTGGGTTTCTTACAGCTAAACAGCTCAGGAGTCCGATGAGGTTGGGAGGGGAGGAGGGATCAATTTTAACTTTGAGCTTTTTAACTTTGAGCTTTTTAACCTTGAAATTGAGAAAAATCCTGACATGATGGTTTAAAATGAAGGTCATTTACGGATTCAGCGCTAAAAAATACATGTGAATCAATTTTCAAAAGCTAAAAAACATGGCACAACCCAAAATTTGAAAGACGGTGTAATCTAACAGCATTTTAAAATATGTGTCATTTTTGTAAAGAATTGAGGATTTTGTTTTTCATCCTTTTATTTAACAAAAGTTCAGTTATTTTTATCCTCTTATATGTTCAGTACAAATTGCATATTTTGCAGTAATATGCCAGAATGATTAAAGATTTCAAATTTATATTGCAATGCTAATTTTACTCTCAACCATTTCTTTAATATATCTGTTGAAAATAATCACAGCATTACATTAAATTCTTATTAATTTCTTTTTGTACAACTATGTTTCTTGTGATTGGTTGTTTAATGTAGCTTTCTTTCACGGCCGCCAATTCTCTGCCATGGGCCTTGCAAAATCTATAAATACCTGTAAATTTTCTGTTTTTTTTCAGTATGTTTGTGTAATTGTTCTTGTTAATAATCAAATATACTCACTTCGATCCACGTCTTTATGTCTGCCTTTTTATTTATTTTAACAATATCTGACGAAATTATATTTCTACTAAATTTGTGAATGACCCCTTATTTGCAGCAAAAAATATGCTCCAACTTTCAACAGCTATTGCTCGGTCAATTTTAATCTTAGAATAATGGGACTATTTTGCCTTACTCTTCAGTGTAACAGGTAAATTTTACTAAATATAACTTATAGAACCGGGGGACCGTATAAAAATTTATATTCTGTAATTCTTCGCTAAATTGTTTTTTTCGCTTCAAACTTTTATTATCTTAACTCTGCACCTAATTTTGACCAATTTTGTAATTGGAAGTATGCATCTAGTACCAGCGGTTGCGAAAATAAAGGTCGTGGACACACTGTATAATATATAAGAAAAAAATAACACATTTATTTCCTATTGTTATAATGATTCCGTGAAGAAAAGTAAGAAAATATATAAAACCCATTAATTTTAAAAATATATTTAATCTTTCCAAATAAACTCAAACTTTAATGAAAATATAAAAAGAATAAATGTTCAAAATTCGGACCGATATCGATATTTTTTTTTCGGTTTTCTTTAAATGTTTTATACCGCCCACAATTTTCATCCGAAATGCACGGAGAAATGCCGTCATAATAGAATAATTTTTTTTCCTTTTTAGTCATCTCAATGTTTTCCAAAAATTCCAATTTTTAATCAGATTTTCGAAAAAATCGCAAAAATCCATATTTCCGATAAAATATCTTATTCCTCCAGAAATTTTCGTTGGAAAATCGCCATTAATTTTTTTTTTTTTTTTTTTTTTTTTTGGATTATAAAGCCAGCCGTACAATTTTTTTTTTTTACCAGAAATTATAAAATCGCACGATTTGCGATTTTTTCTGTTGTTCACATATTGAATATCTTCATTAATTTTCAACTGAAATGCCAAAATTTACGTCAAAATAATAATATTTACGCCAAAATTTACGAAAATTTACGGAATAAAAACCGCGAAATCTGCTTTTTTTATTCCGTAAATTTTCGTTAAAAATTCGCGATTATATTTTACAGAAAAGACAGCGAGTCGAAAAAAATTTTCACAAAAATTCATAAAATAGTTCGCAAAAACAGCTGATTTAAGTTTTTTTTTCTGTATTCCATGAATTTTTCGTGATTCTTTTTGATCAATTTGTTTTTTGAGATCTACTTTACCGAATGGGAAGGAAATTTTGGAGGAGTTTTGAAGTGATTTCTTTGAGGGTGCCCTGGAAACACGCAGCCGAAGACAACGGGGACTCCCGTCTAGACGGATAGGATATAAATAAAATCCGTACAGTAATAAAATATTTCAGACGAACTTAGTTTTTATTAATACGGCAAATACTTTATTTCCTAAACAAAATGTATTTGTCTTGTGTTATTTTTTTTCTTATTCTTAAAATTAAGACATCAACAAAGAATTAACAATGTACAAGACACATTATTTTGATGTAATTTACCTGCTAAATATTCTGAACTATTTAAAATCTAAATGCTCAACTTCTAATAAAAAATCACAAATCCAAAAATTCAGCAGAGAACGAAATCTCTTTAGCTTCTAAATGCCGCGTTGTTTACCTCGATCGCATTTGTTTAACCTTTAACTATTGTTACCGGTCTCACAGACCGGTGCTTTTTTCAATTTTCATAGTTTAACTTACAAATTTCGGTTTATCTACAAACACTACTGAAATTTTTTTTCATTTGGAACTTTAGTACTAATACCAAAGAGTTTTGAATAGGTGAATTTTAGTTATAACACTCCTGTACAAAAAGTTTAGTACAAAAAAAAAGCATCCTATGAGTTAATCGCGACTTTTATTCATCTTTCGATGGAGAGGTCTCACAGACCCACTTCACACTAGTTATACGACAATTTCTGTGACATCAGTTAACGATTAAACTTGTAGGTATGCCGGTTAAGCAAAATACTGCAGAACGGGGTAAAAGTACGCATCCGTCTTGGGGCAAAGATGCGCACAAGTATAAGATTTGCCCTGTCGCTTTATATAGATGCTTTCCACAATTACGTTGTGGAAAGCTTTATTTTTTATAAGTTAAAAAATGTAATAGCTACTTAACTAATATAAGCTAGTTAACTACCTTTCCCCTTTTCTAGTTAAGTTTTTTAAATATAGAACGTAGGTATCTACCTACCTGTTTTTAAAAATCAATATTCTTGTTTCATAAAACGCTTTTGTTTTATGTCTTAACCCTTAACTCCTGTTAACGGTCTCACAGCTATATTCAGTTTTCACAGTTTAACTTATAATTTTCAGTTGAACTATTAACCCGGGAGAACTCGCTGCATGAGATTTTCTCTCACAGTCGTACATTTTTAAGACTCTTATTTAAATCATTTTTCATTTTAATTAAAATTTCAAAATGTTTTTCAATTATTTAACCTATTTTGTGAATAAAAGTACTAAGCCAACCAAAAAAAGTTGATATTAAATTAATGTAAAGTAAAAGAAAAGCAATTGGGCATTCTCACTAGCGAGTTCTCCCGGGTTAATGTTAGATTAATTTTGATTCGTTTGGAAACTTAGTAGTATCGCTAAAGACTTCTAAATGAGGAGAATTTTTATTGTATTAGGCCTTTACATAAAGTTTAGAGCAGAAGCAGTATCTTACGAGTCAGTCAACCCTTTTATTCATTCTACGATCAAGCGATTTTGAAGACCGCTCACAGTATTCATGGAATAGTTTTTATCACAGCAGTTAAGGTTAACTTCTTATTGTAGTCATAGACACCGCTGATTTTTTTCTTTTTTCGTAGTTTAACCTGTAATTTTCTATTTAACTATAGATACTAGTGGAATTTACTATAGATTCTAGTTTAACTATAGAATAGGTTGGGGTAAAAATATGCACTTTTCATACATTTTGATTTTTAACGCACACATTGGTCTAAACTTATGTAATGAGTGATTAAAATATTAGATTAGAACATTAGGCAAGTGCCACCATCAACCGACATTCTATCAAATTATAATTCTGTGAGAAATTGCAATTTTTAAAAAACATTGCTCTGCGTATCTTTGCCCCATCGGTTGGGGCAAAAATACGCAGTGCGTATTTTCGCCCCATTAATGTGGGTTTTTTCCCCATTTCCAGTACAACGAATGAATTATGCAAAAGCATTAGTAAATTTCACTAGTATTTATAGTTAAACTCAAAATTGTAAGTTAAACCATGAAAAAAAAAAAAAAAAAAAAGAAAAAAAACCAGCGGTCTGCGAGATCGCAAACAGCAGTTAACCTCTAACTATTGTGACAAAAATTGTTGCACAAATACTGTGAGTGGCCTCAAAGACACCTTGACCGTAGAATGAATAAAAGGGTTGACTGACTCATAAGATACTGTTTTTGCGCTAAACTTTAGGTAAAGGCCTATTAGGGGAATGTAGGGTAATGACGCTCAGAGGGGTAATCCCGCACACCAAATATCTCTAAACAGAATAGAATTGAAAACGTGCAATTTACCGGCACCTAACGAACTTCATTCTAAGTTCCCAGTAAGGATTTAGTGCCCGTCGGGAGGAAAGTATTTTTGTGCCCCCAAGTTATTAGTTTGAAGTTGTTTTATTATAAAATTCTACAACATCTAACTTGAACTCTTATTTTCAAATATTAATTTACTCATTATGGCTACAAAATATATACTTTTAGGTGTACGTTCATGCTTTTATTTATTTATGTAGTGCGTTGTTACGCCAATTATAATGCAATAAATCCAACATGGCAATTACGGGTAATGCGGCTAGCATAGAATTCCAGAAAAAGTGTCGCCAGTGGGCAACTTTTTTTTAATTCAAATTTGTTGATTGACACCACTTTTTTGAAATGGTAAATTTCCCTGTATTCGCTATTATTAATATGTCATTAAACAAGGATAATTTTACGATTTCAAAAAAGTGGTGAAAATCAAAAAACCTGTAGCCCGCTATATATCTCACACAATATGTGTGCACCATATGTGTAAAGTGGTTGCAGAAAGTCTGCAGTGGTGTGAACAGCCCACACAACTACATATGTGATTTCTGTCTTACTTAAACGTTATATTCAAACTCTGAGCGGAATTACCCTACCATTTCGGGCACTACCGCTCAATCGATGGTCATAAATAAAACGATAAAAAAATTCCTAAAACTTTTATGAAAATTAGTTGATTGCAAACTGTTCCTTATGCTTTGGAGTTATACTTCGTTAGTAAAATTTTGATTTTTTTGTCCAAATTTTACTAGCTATTCATGTTTTCCCTTAAGAGAGCGCCGTTCCCCTAGTTTCCCCTATAATAAAAATTCTCCTCATTTAAAAGTCTTCAGCGATACTACTAAGTTTCCAAACGAATCAAAATTAAACTAACATCAATAGTTAAATTGAAAATTACAAGTTAAGCTATGAAAACTGAATATAGCAGCCGTCTGTGAGACCATTAACTGGAGTTAAGGGTTAGGACTTAAAACAAAATCGTTTTTTGAAACAAGAATTTTGATTTTTAAAACTAGGTAGGTATATACCTACGTTCTATATTGAAAAAAACTAAACTAGAAAAAGGAAAAGGTAGTTAACTAGCTTATATTAGTTACGTAGCTATTATATTTTATACAATATAAAAAATACAACTTTCCACAACGTAATTGTGGAAAGCTTTGGCATCTAGCTAAAACGATAAGGCAAAAGTAGTAGGAAAACAACAGTTCTGGGACATCCGCAGGGGGGGACGGGGGGACCGTCCCCCCTGCTGTCCCTCCTCAGTCCCCCTGCGGTCCCTCCTCCGTACCCCCTCCGGTCCCACACCCCCTGCGACACCGCATTCCCTCCGACAACGCCCCCTAGCGGGAAAAATGGCGTTTTTATAGTATTTTTCTACTATAACATGAGAGTTGAACGTTAGATCGACTAGATTATCATACTATAAGATGAAGATTAAATTTACATTTGAATTTTGAACAACCTTTACCTTAATGAGTATTATTAATTAAGCAAAATAATGGAAAATAACAATTTTAAAGGAAAAAAGCTGATTTCTGTTAGATTTTCTTTCAACTGCAAGATCAGAATATCAACTTAAATGGAGAAAGTTAAATATATATTTGAATTTTGGATGATTAACATCTTAATGAGCATTATTAATTAAGCAAAACAATGAAAAATATCAATTTTTAATGAAAAAAGATGAATTTTTTCAAGTACAAGATCAGAATATACTCTTAAATGGGGAAAGTTAAACGCGTACATTTGAATTTTGAAGAATCTTTACCTTAATGAGAATTATTAATTAAGCAAAACAATGAAAAATAACAATTTTAAAGGAAAAAAGCCGATTTCTGTAGATTATTTTAGACTACAAGATCAGAATATCAACTTAAATTGAGAAAGTTAAACATATATTTGAATTTTGAACAATCTTTACCTTAATGAGTATTATTAATTAAGCAAAACAGTGGAAAATATCAATTTCTTAGGAAAAAAGCTGATTTCTGTAGATTTTATTCAACTACAAGATCAGAATATCAACTTAAATGGAAAAAGTTAAACATATATTTGAATTTTGAACAATCTTTACCTTAATGAGTATTATTAATTAAGCAAAACAGTGGAAAATATCAATTTCTTAGGAAAAAAGCTGATTTCTGTAGATTTTATTCAACTACAAGATCGGAATATGAACTTAAATGGGGAAAGTGAAACATAAATTTGAATTTTGAATGAACAACACCTTAATAAGTATTATTAATTAACCGAAACAATGAAAATATCAATTTTTAATGAAAAAGCAGATTCTTTAGATCCTTTAGATTTTTTTTTCAACTATAAAATAGGGATATCATCTTAAAAGGAAATTTTAAACATATAATTTAGTTTTTGATCCACCATTACCTTAATAAATTTTGATAATTAAACAAATAACAAAGAATAATATCGAATTTTTAAAGAAAAAGATTAATTTTATTAGTCCAATAATGATTTTTACATCTTTATGTAATACTTCGAACCTATCCAACGTTTTTATTCGTTATTGGCTTTAAATTTTATCATTTTCATATAAAATTTCGAGTTTTCAAACCAATTAACTTAATTTTACTACATTTTAAATGTGGATATTTCTAGGTAAATAACCAATTTTATCTTACACTTAGTAATTTTACACCAACCTAATTGATTTTACAGTGTTTAAACCATTGTAGGATTATGTTTTATCATCACACTTCTTCTAAAAGTAAAAATAACCAGATTTCCCGCCCCCCTTTCATGAATTACATCTACGCTCTCTTCAAACTCAATAAGAAAATCCTGCGTTTCTCCCCCCTTGAAGGGAGGGGGATACAATAGCGTTACGTCACTTGTTTACAAAATATCGATATGTTGACGATTTGATCTTATTTCTAGATGTATAAAAGAAAGTATCAATATTTTTACATTATTACAAGTATAATTTTACAGTTTAATGAATAATTATTTATTTATTATTGGATACCCAATTTTATCAACAGATGAATTAACTATACCTGTGCTGAAACTACATTTCACATACTTAGCCACACTTTAAAAAATTTCACTTCAATATATAAATATTAAGTGCATTTTTAATATAACATATGTTTTTCAACACTAGTTCCTATACGAGAATTTTTTTTATTAAATAGTATGTATTCACTTTCAAATTGCTTTTACTTGAAATTATATAAACCCTTTTAACAGAAAATTTGTTTAACCACAGAACGAATTGTATTTAACACGTTCAACCTCAATATCAATAATTAAACAAAACAATGGAAAATATCAATTTTTAAGAAGAAAAATAAAAACAGATTTCTTTAGATTTTCTTTTTCAGCTACAAGATAAGAATAATAACTTAAATGAAGAACGTTAAACATATATTTTAGTTTTTGAACAACCATTACCTTAATGAATTTTAATAATTGAACAAATAACAAAAGGAAAATATGATTTTTAATGAAAAAGACGAATTTAAACGAATTTGATTAACTTTTACACTAGTTTGAGATTTTATCATCCTTTTAGATGCTAGTTATGTAGAATTTTAAGCTTTCAAGAAGACACACTTCAAGAAATACTCATTGCTAAAAAAAATAAATTAATTTTAATCTAATCAATGACTGAAAATTTCACATTTAAAAAATATTTTCATGAATGTGCATAAAAAATACGAGTTTACAAATTAATATCCTTATTTCTATTACATTTAACTGGATTTTTCTACATTCGAGCTTAATTATTATACACAAAGCATTATTTAATCAAATCCAGTACTTTCAGATTTAACGAAATTCAGCGATTTTTCGCTTTTCAAACCAATCCTATGAGTTAAAAAACAACAGCGCCTCCTATAATTTTATAGCTTTGAGTGAAACGAGTGGAATTTTTCATACTGTTTGCTGTTTTCGTTATATGAAGACGTCAGCTTATATTCTCTAGTTTAACTAAAATGAGTAATATGCAAGAAATGTCTTTAACAGAGGAAGATTCAAGTCAATCTTACTTAAAGGATATGAAATCAGCTATACCCAGCCAAGAAGTACATGCTTCGAACATTGAAATAATACCCTCTTCACCAGAACAACTAAAACCACCTTTTACTTGCAATCAATGCGAGAAATCCTATTCCAAAAAGAATACATTAAACAGACATCAAATATCCCATTTGGAGAAAAAGCCCTTTGAATGTGAAATATGCTCAAAGACATTCATTCAAAGCAGTGATTTAAAACGACATAGTGTAACTCATTCCAGGACATCTACTACATATAAATGCGATCAATGCGGGAAAGATTATTTACAAAAGTTTCTGTTAAGAATTCACAAGAGATCTCATAAGAAGTTTTATGATTGTGATAAATGTTCCAACTCTTTTTTAACAAAGTCTGCCTTAACTATACATAAAAAAGTTCATCCCAAGGAATATGAATGTAAACACTGCAACATTAAATTGTATGACGAGGTTGAGTTTTTACATCATAAAAAAGTTCACCCTAAGAAATATAGCTGTAAACACTGTAAAATTATCTTTTATCTCCAGAGGGAGTTTATTCATCATCTGATCAACATGCATAAATGAAAAATGCAAACTTTGTTAAGTCATAAACTTTATTTGAATATCTGTATATTTTAAAAATGTATATGTCCTCCTATAACTGTTGAAAATGATGAATAAATATTGTTTAACTGAAAAAGCTTTTGTCGTTTATTTTTGCCATATCAACTTGTGATTTTTCTTGACTCTCATCAAGTCAAAACGATTTTACTAAAATTTTAAAATACATATTGTATATTTTTTTAAGTTTATAATTTTTTTAATTTCTTATCGAATGAAACATGAGTTAACTATATTTTATTAATTTCATATTAAAACCTAACGTTTTCCATATAATTTTATTATGTTCCGTCTAAATTTTATCTACCCAATTAAATTCTATAATCCCTTCTTATTAGCAAACATTACTATTTAACTGGAAATTTCACATTAATGTTTTTCTTTTTTCATGATTGTACATATAAAAATAAGAGTTTACAAACTAATTTCCATAATTTATCACATTTGAACTTAATTTTTATACTCAAAACAGTATTTAATCAAATTTTTATACTTTCTGATCCAGTGAAATTCGATGATTTTTCATTTTTTAAACCAATACCACAATATTTATCGACATCGGACTTGATTCTTCCCTTGTATATTTTTACATTACACAATTAAGATAGATATAGACTTAGGACAGCAATAGAGTTAAAAATTGATTATACTCAATTTTCACCTTATATGAATTGGTCCTACATGACATTTCTTTTGCTACAATCACTTGATATATTAAAATTAGTCCGAGTTATTCAGTCTATATTATTAATCAAATTATCATATGTTTCATCTTACACTTCTAAGATTTCTGAATTATCATCCATCAAGTTGCTTAAAATATTAATACTGTGTTTATAGTTCTATTGATACATAGCCTACATGAATATAATCTTTAATTTTAACATTTCATATTTTAAATGACCTATTTTCAAAACTAAACTATATGAATTTTTACTACATCACTTATCAATATCACAGAATGATTTATGCTTCACTTTTTTCTAATAATTATCACATTCTTATAACAAAATTTCTTGATAACATATATTATACTACTGATTTGTACGCATGCGTGAGTTGTCACGTGATCAAAACGATTGAGAATAATATAAATTTTCGAAAAGCAGCGCAGTATTTCTCATTTCAACTGTTAAACTTGGAAGAGAAGGTGACTTTAAGTGCGCAACTCTGATAAATTTCCAGATTTTAATTCAAGTGAGGAATCGATTTCTTTGTTAGTGAATAAAGTAAGTTTTAGTATATCATTACAACATATATGTATTAATAAAAATAAATAAATAAATGATAACTTATATATTAAACCTTTCCTAAGTATATAAATATATTTCTTTTATTGTACAGATGTTGCAGCAAGATGAATCAAAACAGCAGCAATCATCTTTATCAGAAATGGATGATCTGAATGATTCGCTCTTAGCACATGTAGAGTTAAGGAATAATAAATATGTAAGTACTTAGATATGAAATACTATAATTCATATATGAAACGTAGTTAGAGTAAATTTAAATTCAAATATTTTATTGTTTGTACTTTAACAAATGTTTTTTATCCATATCATTGAAGAGAATTCTAATTGTTTACATTTATTTCTCTCACAGATGTGTTCTATTTGCTACAAACAATTTTTAAGTAAATGGAATTTAAAAGAACATACACAGATCCATACAGATGAAAACCCTATACTTGTGAAGATTGCCAAAAGACGTTTTCAAGAAAATATGAATCAAAAATGCATACTACATCATATAGTCTATCACCAGCTGTATGTAAACTTTGTGAAGATATTCAAGAAATAACCAGACGTTTGAAGAATTTAACAATCAAGGAAGAGATTTAGACTATGTACTCAACCTATTTGCATAAGAGTTACCACAATATCCCAAAATTGAAATTTCGAAGGCACACAGTGGATGTAAAGAAATTTTTGTTACCCATGATTCTCGTAACCACAATGAATTTGGATATTATTCATAATGTATTCCTTAAATTGTTATAATAAATATTATTTTATCTGCACTTATCGACGTGTTTATTTATATCTCCTAACATTTTAAACGAAAAACGCTTTCCCATCTTAAAAAATTTCATAAGAACAGATAAAAATTAACAGATGAATGAAAAAATATGCATGTTCACAAAGTTTTCTAGATATATTTACAAAAATGTTTACAAAATAAAAAATTTGCAAGAGTAAAAGACAAAATTTCAAAAAATTAAAAAAAAATACAACATAACATTTTTTTTTCTTCTTACAAATGTGAGTTTTTAGAAAAGTAGGAAAAAAAAATTACACTTAGATTTTTTTTTTTCAAAAGTGAAAAAAAATATTTTTACAAAAAATATTTTTACAAAAAAATATTAAAAAAAATTTTTTTTTTTACAAAAAAAATTACAAAAGTAAAAAAAAAAAATTATAACATAAAAAATAATTAAAAAAAAATACAATATTTGTGAAAATAATTGCAAAAAAGTTTGAAAAAAATTTACAAAAAAGTTATGAAATAGTTTCAAAAAATGATATTTTAAATATAGTGTATAATGGTTGGGCAACCATTATAATACTATTTAAAATATCATTTTTTGAAACTATTTCATAACTTTTTTGTAAATTTTTTTGAAACTTTTTTGCAATTTTTTTCACAAATTTTATAATTTTTTTTAATTATTATTTTTTATGTTGTATATATTTTTTTTTTTACTTTTGTAATTTTTTTTTGTAAAAACATTTTTTGTAAAAAAATTTTTTGTAAATAATTTTTTTGTAAAAATATTTTTTTGTAAAAATTTAAAGCCAATAACGAATAAAAACGTTGGATAGGTTCGAAGTATTATATAAAGATGTAAAAATCATTATTGGATTAATAAAATTAATCTTTTTCTTTAAAAATTCGATATTATTCTTTGTTATTTGTTTAAGTATCAAAATTTATTAAGGTAATGGTGGATCAAAAACTAAATTATATGTTTAAATTTTCCTTTTAAGATGATATCCCTATTTTATAGTTGAAAAAAAAAATCTAAAGGATCTAAAGAATCTGCTTTTTCATTAAAAATTGATATTTTGATTGTTTTGGTTAATTAATAATACTTATTAAGGTGTTGTTCATTCAAAATTCAAATTTATGTTTCACTTTCCCCATTTAAGTTGATATTCTGATCTTGTAGTTGAATAAAATCTACAGAAATCAGTTTTTTTCCTAAGAAATTGATATTTTCCACTGTTTTGCTTAATTAATAATACTCATTAAGGTAAAGATTGTTCAAAATTCAAATATATGTTTAACTTTCTCAATTTAAGTTGATATTCTGATCTTGTAGTTGAAAATAATCTACAGAAATCGGCTTTTTTCCTTTAAAATTGTTATTTTTCATTGTTTTGCTTAATTAATAATGCTCATTAAGGTAAAGATTCTTCAAAATTCAAATGTACGCGTTTAACTTTCCCCATTTAAGAGTATATTTTGATCTTGTACTTGAAAAAATTCATCTTTTTTCATTAAAAATTGATATTTTTCATTGTTTTGCTTAATTAATAATACTCATTAAGATGTTAATCATCCAAAATTCAAATATATATTTAACTTTCTCCATTTAAGTTGATATTCTGATCTTGCAGTTGAAAGAAAATCTAACAGAAATCAGCTTTTTTCCTTTAAAATTGTTATTTTCTATTATTTTGCTTAATTAATAATACTCATTAAGGTAAAGGTTGTTCAAAATTCAAATGTAAATTTAATCTTCATCTTATAGTATGATAATCTAGTCGATCTAACGTTCAACTCTCATGTTATAGCAGAAAAATACTCTAAAAACGCCATTTTTCCCGCTAGGGGGCGGTGTCGGAGGGGGTGTGGGACCGGAGGGGGATGGAGGAGGGACCGCAGGGGGGACGGTTCCCCGTCCCACCTGCGGCTGTCCCAGAACTGTTGATTTCCTACTACTGGCAAAGCCCCGAATCTTAAACTTGTGCGTATCTTTGCCCCAAGACGGATTCGTACTTTTACCCCATTCTGCAGTATTTTATTTAACCAGCTACCTACAAGTTTAAACAAATGCAATCGAGGTAAACTATACGTCATTTAGAAGCTACTGAGCTACCGTTTTCCACTGAATTTTTGGATTTGTAAAAATTCGAAGTATTGTTGAGTAAACAATAAAGTGAAATTTTAAAAATATTTGGGGAGACCGGGGGAATGGCGCCATCCGGGTTAATGCAGCCACCCCGCCTAGTTTAAAAACCAAGGGCAGTTTGAGATAGTGAATGTGCCTGAATTATAGCGGCCAACAATAGAAACAGTGCCTAGAGTGAGAGTGATTTTGCTGCACGTCGTTCGTTTGTTCTAGTGAAAAATTTAGTTTTTATCCAGTTGCTTCTTATTTTGGAGCTTCAAATGAGTAGAGATAAGCACCTTTTATTGTAGCATTAGGTATTTAAGATAATATTACCCGTAATCTACATGCATTCGCCGACATTTTGATGCAATGTGTTTAACAAGTTTGGCTCTTCTTTTGGCTTTGCTTGGGGATTTTCGCCATATTGTTCTCTCGGGGTAATGCCGCCACCATGCAAATCGGGTGAGAAATGGCCTCATTTGAATGTAGTGGAGCCGATTCAGCAGAAACTTATAATTGTGACTTTTTGAATTTGAGTTAAATTGTAACTGATAAATTACTTTTGCTTTCTAAATTTTTTTCTAAATATTTTCGGTAGATTATGTGTTTCCCAGTATCCATTTGATGTATTTACTAAGTCATTAAAGAGTGGCGTCATTACCACGATACAGTGGCGGAATTACCCCAGTATCCTGGGTAATCCCGTCACTGTGCAGACGTTGAAAGCAGTTTTTTTATGGGTGCTTATGTTGCAGTTATAATTACGGTTAAATTTATGCAGATACTAAAGATCATGATTCAGCTTTAGAATTTTTACTGTTTAAAAATAAACATTTTTTAGAGGTGAAAATTTTTAAATTCCCTTAAGGTATCGCCATTCCCCCGGTCTCCCCTAGATCAAAATTCGAAAATTTAAACTTACCTCATTTTTTTGGCACGGAGTGCTACTTTTTTCACAAGGTTTGAACACACAACAACTACACTTTAGACCAAACTACCACCTAGCGGTCATGATTGTAGAACTGTTTCTTCATATTAAATTAGCCAATGCGTATCTTTGCCCCGTGCGTATCTTTACCCCCACCTACTCTACATATTATTTTCTTCAGGTGTCTAGCACTAACGCTATAAGAGACGTCTCTACAGATGTTTAATTATATTAGTCCTGTGCAGACATTTTAGTACAGAAACAGTATCTTATAAGACAGTTGACCCCTTTTAATAATTCTACGGTCAAGGGGTCTCTAGGACAGCTCACAGTATTTATGCAACAATTTTTTTACAGCAGTTAGTGAACTGCTATTTGTGATCTCACAGACCGCCTTTTCTTTCTTTTTTTTTCATGGTTTAACTTATAATTTTCAGTTTAACTATAAATACTAGTGAAATTTACTAATGCTTTTACATAACTCATTCATTTTATTGGAAATGGGGCAAAAACCCGCAGTAATGGGGCAAAAATGCGCACTGCGTATTTTTGCCCCACCACTGCGCACTTTTACCCACACCAATGGGAAAAACATATACGCAGAGCAATGTTCTTTAACCCGGGAAAACTCGCTGCATGAGATTTTCTCTCACAGTCGTACTTTTTTAAGACTCTTATTTAAATCATTTTTCATTTTAATTAAAATTTCAAAATGTTTTTCAATTATTTTACCTATTTTGCGAATAAAAGTTCTAAGCCAACGAAAAAAAGTTGATATTATATGAATGTAAAGTAAAAGAAAAGCAATTGGGCATTCGCACTAGCGAGTTCTCCCGGGTTAAAAATTGCAACTTCTCACGGAATTAGGGTAAAGTAGGGGGATGGCGCTCACTTAAGGGAAAACATGAATAGCTAGTCAAATTTACACAAAAAAAATCAATATTTTATTAACGAAGTATAACTCCAAAGCCTAAGGAACAGTTTGCAATCATCAACTAATTTGCATAAAAGTTTAAGGATTTTTTTAAAATCGTTTTATTTAAATAACCATCGATTGAACGGTAATGCCTGACATGGTAGGGTAATGGCGCTCAGAGTTTGAATACAACTTTTATGTAAAACAAAATTCACATACAGTGAACCAAAAAAAAGTTGGACAACGGCTTCTATTGATTTCATTGTTTAATAATTTTGCTCTATGTTGTTCTTTAAAAGTAAAAGTTTATTTAAAATAATAACAATTTTTAAGATGATTTACACAGTTTTATTTTACTTTAATAAAACTCCTATCTAAATTATAAATTTATAAAACGTGGTGATGATGTAACATTCAGCACCAAATAAAAACTTGGACACTTACACAATGTGTCGAAAAAACATATTTAAATTTAAAATAAAACCATTAAATATTTCGTGTTATGTCTTTTTGCTGCTACTACAGCTTGTAGCCTCTTATTAATCGAAAGGGCTAGATTTTCGATTAAATCTGATGGTGCATTTTGCCATATATTGAGAATAGCAGTTTTTATGTTTAATCTCCTTTTCTAGTAATTGTTTCTCCATATAAGCCCACAAATATTCTATAGGATTAATAACCGGGATTTGAGGAGCATGGGGTAACACTTTTAACACTTTGTGTAATAACCCTTTAAAATCCGAGCGTTATGCCGAGCGTGATCATTCTCTTGGACCAAAGAATAATTTCATTTAAATTTAATTTTGAAGCTGTTTCTTGTAAATTTTCTTTTAGAATGTTTAAATACATCATTTTGTTAATTGTACCTTCAATGAACACTAGATTTCCAACACCACTAGTTCCCATCGAACCCCATACCATTACGCATCCACCACCATGTTTTACAGTCACTTTTATATTTAGCGCTCTTCCTTCCTTTCGCATACAAAATGTCGAGCATCAGATGCAAGCAAATTAAATTTCGACTCATCTGTAAAAATAACAGACTTCGAGAATTCGTGTAGCTTTCCAACATATTGTTTAGCATATTCAAAACTTTTTTTACATTTCTGAGAGACAAATATAGCTTTCTTTAAGGTGTGTATGCTCTATAGTCTTTGGAATATAAAAAAAAAAATAAAAATCCTTATAGCGTGTGGATGCACATTCACTACAGATGCCTCCTTCAACTCTCTGGCTATCTTTACTGCAGAAATTTTAGGATTTTCTTTCTCAAATCTCACAATCTGTCTTTCTGTTTGAGACGAGGAAATCTTTTTGGAGCTACCACTTCCACTAGGTCTTTGCAAAAATCTGTACTTTTGTATATATTTATTATGTAATGCACTGTTGAACGTGGATTTTTCACAGTTTCTGCAATATATCGTATACTTTTCTGCTCTTTCCATAGTTTAATAATTAAGCTTTTCATATCAACAGAAGTTTGCTTCTTTTTTCATTTTTCGAATTTTTAATCAAGCAAAAGAAATTTCAACATGTTAGTCTCATAGCTTTTACTCGGTCTCGAGCCAGAAATCAACACCCTCTTAAAATTTTGCATAATGGCAATCCAAAGTAAAAACGAAATAAGTGTCCAAGTTTTATTTTGGCAGTGAAAAATGCACAATTTATTTTTTAATTATTTTAAAATTTAATATAACATTTTATTAAGATTAAATAAAACTATTTCACTCCTAGAAGAAATTATCTTTTTCTAAAATATTGTTAGATTACGATATCACAACTGGTTAAAACAATATTAAGTAGCAAAATTGAATCTTGTTACTGTCCAACATTTTATTTAGTTCGCTGTATGTAGTTGTGGCTACGCTGTATGTACTGTTCACACCACTGCAGAATTTTTGCGACTACTTTACACATAATGTGTTACACATAATAGTGGGCTACTTTTTTTTAAATTTAGGTTTTTTGATTTTCACCACTTTTTTTGAAATCGTAAAATTCTCCTTGTTTAATGACATATTAATTAAGGCGAAAACAGGGGAATTTTACCATTTCAAAAAAGTGGTGTTAATCAATAAATTTGAATTTTAAAAAAGTTGCTCACTGGCAACACTTCTTCTGGATTTCCACGCGAGCGCCATTACCCGTTATCGCCATGTTGGGTTTTAATGCATTATAATTTGCGTAACAACGCACTACAAAAATAAATAAAAGAATGAAAGTACAGCTAAATGTATATATTTTGTAGACATAATGAATAAATTAATATTTGAAAATAGGAGTATACACTTACCTTCAAGTTAGATGTTGTAGACTTTTATAATAAAACAGCTGATAATTAATAACGTGAGGCATTAAAAGACTTTCCTTCCGAAGGTCACTATATCCTTATACTGGGAACTTACGATGAAGTTTGCTAGGTGCCGGTACCGATCGCACATTTTAAATTCTATTCTGTTTAGAAATATTGGGTGAGCGGGATTACCCTTCTGAGCGTCATTACCCTATTTTCCCCTATACTTTGACAGAATGTCGGTTGATGGTGGCACTTGCCTAAAGTTCTAATCTAACGTTTTAATCACTCGTTACATATATTTGAGGTACCTTTTTCGCAACTGAAAGGGAAGAAAATATGGGTAATCTTAGGGAAAATCTTTAAGATACTGATAACAAACTTTGAGAGGCACACATTTTGATGCTATAGAGTAGAACTCTTTCCTGCTCCTTGAGATCGGTTATCGGTTTATCTGTAGTAGAGCGTGGAGCATTTTACAACACAACTAATTGTTATCTGAGATCAGTTTACGATAAGGATCTGGGGGAGTGAAGGGGAAGTGATAGGCAGGGGAGCAATAGGGAGTGAAGTGGGGTTGAAATATAGCGATTAATGCTCATAATGTTCTTTTTTTCATTTTTTCTTTTAAATCTTTTTACAAATTTAGGGTTTTTCTAACAGTTTTTCTATTTAGACGTTTTTTAATTAAACTTGTCGGGTGAGAGAAAGGTTTGTTTCTTTTGTTTAATAAAGTGTCAGAAAGTTTCGTGTTCTTGAGCGGAGAAAAATACATTTCTCAGGACAGCCTTAAAGGACTTTTCACCTTAAAACCTTATTTAGCTGTGAATAAATATATTTATTATGAAGGACTTTGCTAAAATTGTGTAAACAAGACAACTGGATATAACAATATAAGCTCAATTCCTTTTAAAAATTGAAATAAATAAATGAACTAGTTGGATGTGCCAATCCCAAAACTTTCTTCTATCTTATACATCTTAATATTTCAAAACCTAGTTACACATGTTAATACTTCAATATTATTAGTTCAATACTATACCAACTTTGATTTTCATCTTAAATTTCTGCTCAAGTCAATTAAACGGACTAAAAACGAGTTAATCTATATCATGATATTTGTTAAAATTATTAATTTTTCCTTATTCTGTCGTTATCAGCTGTTTGCGAATAGCCGGCATAGCAGGAAGCGAGTTCCCGCCGCTGCATGAGCCGCCGATGCACAATAGAACTACGAAAAATCAAGAAAAGTATACAAAAATCGCTAGCACGGAGCCCCTTTACTGCGCAATATTTCCAAATTCAAGGAGAACCTCTTGGCCAAAGCCAAAAATAGGCACAAACATTTTGGTTCAATTGTATGCATAATTTTATACGCTGTTCGATGGTACAATAATGAAAATGGCACAGAGATCGGAATTATAGCGCCCCCTTCTTTCGGAATTTTTTCAAGTTCAGGGAGGACTTGTTTGCCATAGCCAGAAACATGCACAAAAAATTTGGTTCAATTATATGGATAACTTCATACACTTTTCGATGGTACAATAATGAAAATGGTACAGACATCGCAATTATAGTGCCCCCTTCCGGCAGAATTTTTCCAAATTCAGGTAGGACCTTCGTGACATGACCAAAAATAAACACATAAAATTTGGTTCAATTCTATGCATAAATTCATACACTTTTCGGCGGTACAATATTCAAAATGGCACAAAAATTGTACAAAAATCGCTATTACAGCGCCCTCTACGAGCAATTTTTTTACAAATTAAGGGAGGACTTCCTTGCCATAGCCAAGAACTTAAATTTTTTTTTGGTTCAATTCTATGCATAATTTCATACACTTTTCGATGGTGCAATATTCAAAATCGCACAAAAATCGCTATTACAGCGCCCCCTAACGGCGAATTTTTTGCAAATTCATGGAGGACCTGCTTGCCATATCCAAAAACTTAAAATAAAAATTTGGTTTAATTCTATGCATAACTTCATACACTTTTGGACGGTACAATATTCAAAATCGCACAAAAATCGCTATTACAGCGCCCCCTACCGGCGATTTTTTTCCAAATTCAGGTAGGACCTGCTTGCCATAGCCAAAAACTTAAAATAAAAATTTGGTTTAATTCTATGCATAACTTCATACACTTTTGGACGGTACAATATTCAAAATCGCACAAAAATCGCTATTACAGCGCCCCCTACCGGCGATTTTTTTCCAAATTCAGGGAGGACCTGCTTGCCACAGCCAAAAACTTAAAATAAAAATTTGGTTCAATTCTATGCATAACTTCATACACTTTTCGATTTAAAAAATAATAATAAGGATTAACCTTTTGTGCACACAATTTATTTTTTTTATTCTTTACAGTTTTTTAAATTTTCTGTCCTATTTATTACTTTGAAGTAACTATAAGTAAAAGACCAATTATTCAAATTCTGGATAAAAAAAGATAAGGAAACAGAATGAAAGATTTAAAAAATAATAATAAGGATTAACCTTTTGTGCACACAATTTATTTTTTTTTTTATTTTTTTTATTATTTACAGTTTTTTAAATTTTCTGTCCTATTTATTACTTTGAAGTAACTATAAGTAAAAGACCAATTATTCAAATTCTGGATAAAAAAAGATAAGGAAACAAATAGAATGAAAGATTTAAAAAATAATAATAAGGATTAACCTTTTGTGCACACAATTTATTTATTTATTTATTTTTTTATTCTTTACAGTTTTTTAAATTTTCTGTCATATTTATTACTTTGAAGTAACTATAAGTAAAAGATCAATTATTCAAATTCTGGATAAAAAAAGATAAGGAAACAAATAGAATGAAAGATTTAAAAAATAATAATAAGGATTAACCTTTTGTGCACACAATTTATTTATTTATTTATTTTTTTATTCTTTACAGTTTTTTTTAAATTTTCTGTCCTATTTATTACTTTGAAGTAACTATAAGTAAAAGATCAATTATTCAAATTCTGCCCCCCCCCCCCCAAAAAAAAGGTAAATATTCCAAGTTTTTAATTTTTTGGTCTGTTTTTTCTATTTGTTAATTGATAAATTTAACTATTTAAATCTATAGCCCCTCACTATCATATACAGTTAAAAAAATTCTCTAATGATTTTATTTGTTACTTTGAAGTAACAAAAGATAGTCATTCAATCTTCCTTCTACCCCACCTCCCCTTAAGAATTTCATCCCACATTAAAAAGACAATTTCTAAACATCCTGTTTGGGGGTGTGAAAGGTTTTTTTTTCTTTCTTTCTTGGTTTGGCCTATTTTCACTCGACTTTGGGGGCTGTTTTTGCAGAATGATTTGGTATTAAATTAATTACATAAGTTCATCGCAGAAAATATAGTAATTTTCTGCCACAGGTATTTTTTAAAACCTGTGTTTATATACATCAAAATGCACTGAAACTGCATTAATTCATGATCCCCGTAAATCCATCTTTATATGTAATCAAATATCTAAATATATGAAGGTAATGAGTTTTTGTTTAGGAGGTATGGAATTAATAATGCTCAACTGAATGAAAATTTAGATTTTTGAGGGGATCAAATAATCAAAATTTTAGTCTATATCATCAAAAGTAATAAAGGCCTTCGATAAAACAGAGTATAAGAATTCGTAATACAATTTCTTTCGAAGAAGATTTCTTTTCATCTAGAACACATAACTGAAAATATTTCTTTAATTTAGGTAGGACTGTTATTCTAAAATATGCTAGTTCGTCTTCCGCCATTTCGGTTCAAAACAAAACACAAGACGACGATTGGCGTTAGAGCTGGCTGAACGCTCTCGCTTTCGCCAACTCGCCAAGGCTGGTGCTGAAAACGTGAGCCTTCTTGAAACAGCAACCCGGCCCGACTGAATTTCTACAACAAATCTGGATTTTTCCGTCCATATGGTTAAAAATTGTTTCGTACGAGACTTTCACAACAAAAATATTTATTTTAGCTCGTTTAGTGTGGTTTAAAAAAAGTAATTGATTTTTGCAAATTTTCCTTCAAAAATAGCATTTTCCCTTGAATAGATCATTTTTACTTTCTTCTATCTTCAATAGAAGAAAGTATTGTAATCGAAATTTTTTTCGACTTCCGGTTTTCGACGGATTTGCATGTTTTAGGGGTCAGAGATTCCAAAAAACATGTTTATAGAAAATGTCTGTCTGTCTGTGTGTCCGTCTGTCCGTCCGTCCGTCTGTCCGTCTGTCTGTCGCCATTGTACCATCCAAAAGTGTATGAAGTTATGCATAGAATTAAACCAAAATTTTATTATGAGTTTTTGGCTATAGCAAGCCGGTCCTCCCGGAATTTGGAAAAAATCCGCCGGTAGGGGGCGCTGATATAACAATTTTTGTGCGATTTTGAATATTGTACCATCCAAAAGTGTATGGAGTTATGCATAGAATTGAACGAAATTTTTAGTTTAAGTTTTTGGATATGACAGGCAGGTCCTCCCTGAATTTGGAAAAAATTCGCCGGTAGGGGGCGCTGTAAATGCGTTTTCAAATTCAGGTAGGACCTTCGTGACATGACCAAAAATAAACACATAAAATTTGGTTCAATTCTATGCATAACTTCATACACTTTTCGGCGGTACAATATTCAAAATGGCACAAAAATTGTACAAAAATCGCTATTACAGCGCCCTCTACGAGCGATTTTTTTACAAATTAAGGGAGGACAACCTTGCCATAGCCAAGAACTTAATTTTTTTTTTTTTGGTTCAATTCTATGCATAACTTCATACACTTTTCGATGGTGCAATATTCAAAATCGCACAAAAATCGCTATTACATCGCCCTTTACCGGCGAATTTTTTCCAAATTCTGGGAGGACCTGCTTGCTATATCCAAAAACTTAAAATAAAAATTTGGTTTAATTCTATGCATAACTTCATACACTTTTGGACGGTACAATATTCAAAATCGCACAAAAATCGCTATTACATCGCCCTTTACCGGCGAATTTTTTCCAAATTCAGGGAGGACCTGCTTGCCATAGCCAAAAACTTAAAATAAAAATTTGGTTTAATTCTATGCATAACTTCATACACTTTTGGACGGTACAATATTCAAAATCGCACAAAAATCGCTATTACAGCGCCCCCTACCGGAGAATTTTTTCCAAATTCAGGGAGGACCTGCTTGCCATAGCCAAAAACTTAAAATAAAAATTTGGTTCAATTCTATGCATAACTTCATACACTTTTCGATGGTACAATATTCAAAATCGCACAAAAATTGTTATATCAGCGCCCCCTACCGGCGAATGTTTTGCAAATTCCGGGAGGACCTGCTTGCCATAGCCAAAAACTTATAATAAAATTTTGGTTTAATTCTATACATAACTTTATACACTTTTTGATGGTACAATGGCGACAGACAGACGGACAGACGGACACACAGACAGACAGACATTTTCTATAAACATGTTTTTTGGAATCTCTGACCTCTAAAACATGCAAATCCGTCGAAAACTGGAAGTCGAAAAAAATTTCGATTACAATACTTTCTTCTATTGAGGATAGAAGAAAGTAAAAAAGTAATAACACATCTTACAATGCATGATAAAAATGTACCAATCTAAACGTTAAATTGTGTTATTTTACAGGGGCGCGCCAATCCAGTGTTATAATATGTGCAGCGAACACAGGCGTCAGGATAGAGGTCTGAAGAGGTCGGAAATTCCGCGTCCGGGTCGGGCTCGACTCATTGAAAAAAGTTCAGTTCGGCCCAGTGTAAAAGTTAAAAGTTGGGACGAACTTTTAACTGTTATAAGCCTAGACCGGTTTAAAAGGTTTTTTTAAAGCCCGGACCAGTAAAGAAGTTAAAAGTCGGGACGAACTTTTAACTGTTATAAGCCTAGACCGGTTTAAAAGGTTTTTTTAAAGCCCGGCCCAGTATAAAAGTTAAAGACTCGACCAGAGCCGAACCCGACAAATACAAAAAAAATATTAATGGCACGGACTGATAAAAAAAGCTAAAAGTTCGGTAAGCCAATTACTTTGTGCGAGTTTTAAATATATAAGATTTTATTTTCCTCTTTTTACAATGTTCAAACACACAAATACGTTTCAACGTTGTAAAAAAAAAAAAAAAAAAAAAAAATCTAGCTTATATCTAAAACTTCGGCCCGAATCCTGCCC
Organism: Maratus speciosus; assembly: GCA_963932465.1. Taxonomy (NCBI): domain Eukaryota; kingdom Metazoa; phylum Arthropoda; class Arachnida; order Araneae; family Salticidae; genus Maratus; species Maratus speciosus. The sequence continues at coordinate 97,261,307 of OZ010787.1, forward strand.
GGCAGGAAAAGCGTTAAAATCTCGGCCCGAACCCGGCCGCTTTTTCAAGAAGGCTCACGTTTTGAGCACCTTATCGCCAGAGTAAGGGGTTGGCGCGGGGATGAATTCAACGATACGCACCCTTTTTTTTCGTAACGTCGTACGCGTAGCGAACAGCAACCCCATTCCTTTGCTGAGAGGAAGAGATGTGCTTTTTTTCATTTGTTTTTTCCGCAAATGTAAAAAGCTAAACGAAATGTTATTTCACCGTGCTTTGCAATTAGAACCTTGCTTAAAACAAAGATCTTTTTCGGATTAAAATAACTTTTAATTGCACAAATATATATAATCCAAACATAAGTTATTTTTTTCTATTCTATAATATTAATTTATTTCATTAATTCGCTATATGCTCGAAGAAATTGAGAACGTATTTTAAAAACAGAAGTAAAAATTTTCTTTAATAAATATAACTGTATTGATCATGTTTTTATGACACAATTGAACATAGTTTTATTAGTATTATTACAGAATTAATTAAGTTTTTTTTATTATTAAGCGGCATAATTGTGTGACGTGTTGATTGCATGAATAAAACACATTTTCACTGAAATAATTCATTAAAAATTAATTGTTTTTAATTTAATTGCGATTAGAAATTAATAGGAAGTTGAAACTAAAATCAATTCGATTATAATTAGATTGAACGATAAAGCATAAATTATTTAGCCGTATCCTGCAATTAAATCTATCAGCTAAAATAATTGCAAGTTGATGCATGCAATTAAATCAATTACTATTACATTTTAATATTGCTAAAATTTTATCATTATTTGAGTTTTTATGAAAAAGACATTGGTCTGTCCCTTCCCTAGTGCACAAAATTGAAAATCTTTAAAATTCTTCAGTTTTTTATTTTAAAATTTTTGCCATATTTTTAAATATTATTTCGCCTTAGTTTTTTTATTTATTATTTAAAAATAATAATTCGTCATATTTGAATAAATCATGTAAATTATTCTCTCGAATGAAATCCCCCCCCCCCCACACACACACACACTTTATATTTCGTCATTCTGCACACATATTGCTCTATTTATTAAGTTGAAGTGGCAATAAAATAATGCTCAATCGTCTGAGGCAACCTGCCATTTCGAATTTTCTCCCCCCCCCCCCTCTCCTCCATCACACTATTTTTTGCCCATTTAAAATTCATTGTTGTCTTGCAGAAAAGATTAGTTAAAATTGTGTCTGAAATGTTAATTATTCCTTCGCTTATCCATAACAGTGCATAAAGTTTACTGTTTTGCTCTATCTGTTGATTTTTAAATACCAAATAAATAATTTACCATAAAAAAAGATAAGGAAACAAATAGAATGAAAGATTTAAAAAATAATAATAAGGATTAACCTTTTGTGCACACAATTTATTTTTTTTATTTTTTTTATTCTTTACAGTTTTTTAAATTTTCTGTCATATTTATTACTTTGAAGTAACTATAAGTAAAAGACCAATTATTCAAATTCTGGATAAAAAAAGATAAGGAAACAAATAGAATGAAAGATTTAAAAAATAATAATAAGGATTAACCTTTTGTGCACACAATTTATTTATTTATTTTTTTTTTTATTCTTTACAGTTTTTTTTAAATTTTCTGTCCTATTTATTACTTTGAAGTAACTATAAGTAAAAGATCAATTATTCAAATTCTGCCCCCCCCCCCCCCCAAAAAAAAAGGTAAATATTCCAAGTTTTTAATTTTTTGGTCTGTTTTTTCTATTTGTTAATTGATAAATTTAACTATTTAAATCTATAGCCCCTCACTATCATATACAGTTAAAAAAATTCTCTAATGATTTTATTTGTTACTTTGAAGTAACAAAAGATAGTCATTCAATCTTCCTTCTACCCCACCTCCCCTTAAGAATTTCATCCCACATTAAAAAGACAATTTCTAAACATCCTGTTTGGGGGTGTGAAAGGTTTTTTTTTCTTTCTTTCTTGGTTTGGCCTATTTTCACTCGACTTTGGGGGCTGTTTTTGCAGAATGATTTGGTATTAAATTAATTACATAAGTTCATCGCAGAAAATATAGTAATTTTCTGCCACAGGTATTTTTTAAAACCTGTGTTTATATACATCAAAATGCACTGAAACTGCATTAATTCATGATCCCCGTAAATCCATCTTTATATGTAATCAAATATCTAAATATATGAAGGTAATGAGTTTTTGTTTAGGAGGTATGGAATTAATAATGCTCAACTGAATGAAAATTTAGATTTTTGAGGGGATCAAATAATCAAAATTTTAGTCTATATCATCAAAAGTAATAAAGGCCTTCGATAAAACAGAGTATAAGAATTCGTAATACAATTTCTTTCGAAGAAGATTTCTTTTCATCTAGAACACATAACTGAAAATATTTCTTTAATTTAGGTAGGACTGTTATTCTAAAATATGCTAGTTCGTCTTCCGCCATTTCGGTTCAAAACAAAACACAAGACGACGATTGGCGTTAGAGCTGGCTGAACGCTCTCGCTTTCGCCAACTCGCCAAGGCTGGTGCTGAAAACGTGAGCCTTCTTGAAACAGCAACCCGGCCCGACTGAATTTCTACAACAAATCTGGATTTTTCCGTCCATATGGTTAAAAATTGTTTCGTACGAGACTTTCACAACAAAAATATTTATTTTAGCTCGTTTAGTGTGGTTTAAAAAAAGTAATTGATTTTTGCAAATTTTCCTTCAAAAATAGCATTTTCCCTTGAATAGATCATTTTTACTTTCTTCTATCTTCAATAGAAGAAAGTATTGTAATCGAAATTTTTTTCGACTTCCGGTTTTCGACGGATTTGCATGTTTTAGGGGTCAGAGATTCCAAAAAACATGTTTATAGAAAATGTCTGTCTGTCTGTGTGTCCGTCCGTCCGTCTGTCCGTCTGTCTGTCGCCATTGTGCCATCCAAAAGTGTATGAAGTTATGCATAGAATTAAACCAAAATTTTATTATGAGTTTTTGGCTATAGCAAGCCGGTCCTCCCGGAATTTGGAAAAAATCCGCCGGTAGGGGGCGCTGATATAACAATTTTTGTGCGATTTTGAATATTGTACCATCCAAAAGTGTATGGAGTTATGCATAGAATTGAACGAAATTTTTAGTTTAAGTTTTTGGGTATGACAGGCAGGTCCTCCCTGAATTTGGAAAAAATTCGCCGGTAGGGGGCGCTGTAAATGCGTTTTTTGTGCGATTTTGAATATTGTACCATCGAAAAGTGTATGAAGTTATGCATAGAATTGAACCAAATTTTTATTTTAAGTTTTTGGCTGTGGCAAGCAGGTCCTCCCTGAATTTGGAAAAAATTCGCCGGTAGGGGGCGCTGTAATGGCGATTTTTGTGCGATTTTGAATATTGTACCGTCCAAAAGTGTATGAAGTTATGCATAGAATTAAACCAAATTTTTATTTTAAGTTTTTGGCTATGGCAAGCAGGTCCTACCTGAATTTGGAAAAAATTCGCCGGTAGGGGGCGCTGTAATAGCGATTTTTGTGCGATTTTGAATATTGTACCGTCCAAAAGTGTATGAAGTTATGCATAGAATTAAACCAAATTTTTATTTTAAGTTTTTGGATATGGCAAGCAGGTCCTCCATGAATTTGCAAAAAATTCGCCGTTAGGGGGCGCTGTAATAGCGATTTTTGTGCGATTTTGAATATTGCACCATCGAAAAGTGTATGAAATTATGCATAGAATTGAACCAAAAAAAAAATTTAAGTTCTTGGCTATGGCAAGGAAGTCCTCCCTTAATTTGTAAAAAAATTGCTCGTAGAGGGCGCTGTAATAGCGATTTTTGTACAATTTTTGTGCCATTTTGAATATTGTACCGCCGAAAAGTGTATGAAGTTATGCATAGAATTGAACCAAATTTTATGTGTTTATTTTTGGTCATGTCACGAAGGTCCTACCTGAATTTGGAAAAATTCTGCCGGAAGCGGGCACTATAATTGCGATGTCTGTACCATTTTCATTATTGTACCATCGAAAAGTGTATGAAGTTATCCATATAATTGAACCAAATTTTTTGTGCATGTTTCTGCCTATGGCAAACAAGTCCTCCCTGAACTTGAAAAAATTCCGAAAGAAGGGGGCGCTATAATTCCGATCTCTGTGCCATTTTCATTATTGTACCATCGAACAGCGTATAAAATTATGCATACAATTGAAACAAAATGTTTGTGCTTGTTTTGGGCTTTAGCGAACAGGTTCTCCTTGAATTTGGAAATATTGCTCGGTAAAGGGGCTCCGTGCTAGCGATTTTTGTATACTTTTCTTGATTTTTCGTAGTTCTATTGTGCATCGGCGGCTCATGCAGCGGCGGGAACTCGCTTCCTGCTATGCCGGCTATTCGCAAACAGCTGATAACGGCAGAATAAGGAAAAATTAATAATTTTAACAAATATCATGATATAGATTAACTCGTTTTTAGTCCGTTTAATTGACTTGAGCAGAAATTTAAGATGAAAATCAAAGTTGGTATAGTATTGAACTAATAATATTGAAGTATTAACATGTGTAACTAGGTTTTGAAATATTACGATGTATAAGATAGAAGAAAGTTTTAAGATTGGCACATCCAACTAGTTTCTTTCTAAAACCATTTAATAATATGTCAGTGAGATTTTACAAAATAAATTTTAAAAATGTTCAAAGAATATACAGTCCTTAAACGCTAATACTTGAAAAATTATACAATATTATGTCGAAATGAAACGGTGCTGGTCATTTAAAAGATGACAAAAATTATCCAAGATAAGAAATTAATTGTTTTTTATAGATTTGGAATAAATGGTGGATTTCACTTATGATTTATTAATGTAAACTTTGTCACTATGATTTCTGTATGGGAAATAAGCCAATATTAATTCCTTTTCATAACCACCAACACATTTTGCTTCTTATTTTTTTTATGCTCTTGAATTATATTTCTTAATACTAAGATATATTAATGTACTTATAAAGATTTAGATTTTGGCTTTAAAGGTGTTCCCAAATCCAAAAAGGCAACTTTCTGAAATAAGTTTTAATTTATTTTTGTTCAGAAATGCATGAAACTAGCTGGTGTTGTTGTTCAGAAACTGTGTAATTGAAATATTCCCCCCCCCCCTTTTTTTTTTTTGTAAACGCAATACATTTTTCAGAAAATAGTGTCAAGGTGGGCGTTTTGAACCGAATTTCCGCGTGAAGGAAGAAAGAGCACTCAAGAGCGGGCGAACAACGTGTTTGTCACGTGATCAAAATTGCTTATAACTCAATAGGTAATTGATTGATCAAAAAATGAAAAAACTGTTCCATTCCAAATCGCTTCCATGGCCAGGCTTTCTAATTTTATACCTTTCCGTTAAAAAATGAGTTTGTAAATGTGTCAAAACGTTTTGCGCTTGTTGAGCAGAGCAGTTAAGAACAGCCTTAAGGAAAAATTTTGAAGCAAAAGAATGATTTGTGTTCTATGGTAAATAAGCGTGTTATTTGTTAAAACATAATGTATGAAAAATGAGATATCGTATTATTTTGAAAAAAAAAACTTAATTTATTTAAGTTTTACAAAAAAATAATAATCTGATTTATTTTATGCTATCTCTAGCGTTTAAGACAAATCCATCCTAGATGATGCAATTGTCTTGGTGCCACTGTATGTTCAAATTCAAATTCGCATTTGCTGAGACCTATTCATGAAATTCTGAAGAGCTTGCAACTCTAGTCTATGTTTACTTTCAACTTTTATTAAAGTGTATGGAATACTCAGAGATTAAAAAAATATATATATATATATATATTTTGTAACTGGGCATAAAACAGCCAAGTTCAACGCATTATTAATAGACTCATAATGATACCAATGTAAATAAATGAATTTTAATAAACTTCAAGATATTCATTCTTTATATATATGTTACTGTGAAAGACCGAAATTGGAGAATGTCGACTTTCGCCGGTGAATGTCAACGCAACGCATACCAAAAACGTTGGTGAAAGACCGAATATGTTATTATATTCTTGTATATTCGGACCATCACCGGTGAATGTCGACAAACAGAGATATGTTCTGGAGGAGGTCGAAAAGAGAAGTGGTGTTTAAGAGCTGCTACGGTCTATCGTCATATTCTTTGTTCTACTGCGAGTCACTTAGCTTTGTCAGTTTTATGCAAGGTTTGATGATGCGCTCAACGTTTTCTTAAATTTTATTGTTTTATTCGATACCCAAATTTATATTGAATGAATACTGCAGAAAATCGTGATTTTTTTTTTTTTTTTTTTTTTTGAAAAATTAATTACATTAATTGAGAGGAAACAAGAAAACACTTGTTTTTTTTTCATGAACAGTACTCTAAGATACTTTCTGAAGTGTTTTCTGCTAAAACTAAGTGCAAGCACACATATTCACAATACCTACTCTTTTCAGATTCGACACTAGTATTTCTCACTATATTTTTCTGGTATGAAATGTAGAATATTCTAAATCACTTAAGTTTTGTTACTATTTTCGTATATTAATAAAAGTACTTTAATCCTAATAATATTATAAATGTGGAAGTGTGAATATGTTTGGCTAAAGTCAAAATCAAAAACGTTAACTATGTTTTCATGTATTTATTATCCGTTATATTGATTTTTTTCCAATGTTTAAAATTTCCCTTAAGTTACTAAAATTTAAATATTTTATTTGCTTGTAATACATAAAATAAAAGTTATAAAAATAAAACCTACTTTCAATCAAATGTAGGAATAGAATATTCTGTTGGGTTTGTAATATTGAGGCATTTCAAAGAAACAAATATGCAAATTGATTTGACATTAAAGTAATAATAGGTACAGCAATGTTAACCTTATTAAAAAATGCACCTGATGCTAAAATACACTAGTGATTGTGTTTCTGGATTTTTTATAATCACTATTTCATTCCAATAGTAATATTCTCCTTACAAATTACGAGATTAAAGAATGCGACAAGTACTATTTGGAAATAGCGATTAAAAAAAATTTAAAAACCCAATTTCCCTGAAAACCAGTATTAGTTATGTTGGCTATATTGTGCTAATATTTTCATTCATCGCTATCAGTGTTTTCAATTTAGCGGAATTCTGAATTCGAAATCTCTACCAGTCATTTTACATAGTATTTTCTCTTTATTTGACCGGCGAAAGTCTACCATTAAAAAAAAGCGAAAAGTACTATTAAAAATTTCTGATATATATTTTCAATACAAAAATACGTTTAATTTTAAACACTTATCCCTGTCACTGATACTTGAACTATAATATCAATATTGGCAAAATATTGGATTTACATTGGAAATATTTTTAATAAAATGTCAATATGTTAAATTGTAACTATCTGCTGCTAAATGTCAATATTGTGAAAATATTTACTTTATGTTGGAACCAAAACATTTGTTGCCAATTTTCATTTTGCACATATTTGAGCAATATTGAAAAAATACATTTTGCAATTTTACTAATAATATTTCCTTTATAAAGTAAATATTTTTGCAGTTTGGTTGTAACTTTCATTTTCAAACAAATAAAATGAGTAAATTTTATTAAATTAAGTGAAAATTTTAGACACTGGAATAAAATTAATGTAAATGAACACAAAGGCATTTAATTATTCATTTTGACGCTGGCTTCAGCCAAATATTTGCACACGTTTACATTTATAATATTAGAAGAACTAGCATACTATCATTATTACATAGAGATAATAACAAAACTAAGTGTTTCAAAATATTCAAAATTTCATACCAGAAAAATATATTGAGAAGTACCAGTGTCGAATCTGAACCGAGTAGGTTTATTGAATATGCATGCAGCACACCTTTGGATTATAGGCGATTGAAACGTTTTATGATTTAAAAATTAATGATCGAACTTGAAACACGAAGAAGTAAATGCAAATTTCCGACATATTCAACATTCACCATTAGTGCATGGTGAATGTCGATATTTGCCGGTGTAAGTCAGAAATAAGGATATTTAACAAATATTTCGAACATACACCAAGCAACTATGTGAATGTTGACATTCACCAGTGAAAGTCGACGTTCTCCAGATTTCGGTCTTTCACGGTAACATATACATTTGACATTATACATCATTAGGCCTTCCTTAATGCGAACTTTCATAATTCGAAATGTTAGTTCATTTGAACTTGAGTTTATTCTTTTGAAAATTTAAAACAATATTAAAAACTCATGTAATTAGAGTTTTCGAAAACATTGAGTTCCTATAGCTCTCATGCATTTATTATACGACTTTACGATACGAAGCTAAATTTTGTAGAGACAGACGTCAGAAGTGTGTAGTTTCATGATATTTATTTTCAGTTGTTTTCGAGAAAATTACGTCTATACATAGAATTTTATTAGGTTCGTAACTATTAATAACAACAAAGGGGAGGAATGGATGGAAAAAGAAGGACAGGAAAATTTAAGAATGAAATAAATTTATTATTTTCTTATGTAAAAGCACACAAAATATATTTTTTAACCGTATAAAAGACTCTACTCTTTAACCCTTTCAGGGCAAAGTACGGCTGTTTCTAAAATGTTGAAATGATTGAATGACAGCAAGAAATTACGAAGAAATTTATTTGAAAATAAGTAAAAGCTTTCCTTCTCGTACATTATAAATGAAAAATTTTATTTAAAAATGCTTGTGCTATTTTGGCATTTGGGAATAGGCATAAAAATGTACCACCGCCCTTCAAGACAGACGTATATAGACTTATCATTTTTGAGATGGCTGAGATATAGAAAATGTTTCTGGAATCGCAAAAAAGGGGAAAATTTCGTTTTAAACGGGTTTTTACCATAACAGGTAACGCATCTATCATACAATGAAACCTGCTAAGATGGAATCGCATCAGACCGGCAACTGTCGTTTTAGGCAGGTTTTTATCTTAACAAGTATAATCCCATGATTACACCGCATTTTTTAAAAAGGAATTTTGAAAATTATGTTCTAAAATGTATCTCAATAAATAGTAAATGAAATCGACGTAAACAATAAATTTAAAATTATTTAAGGCTGTTCTCAAATCCATATGGTCAACTTTCTGACATAAGTTTTAATAAATTTTTGTTCGGAAACGCATGAAACTAGAAGGTATTGTTATTCAGAAACTATGTCATCGAACTGTTTTTTCCGTTTTCTTGTAAACGCAATAGATCTTTCAGGAAATACTGTCAAAATTGGCATTTTGAACCGAACTTCCGAACGAAAGAAGAAAATCTAGTCAGTAAGGGGAGCAAAATGCCGTGTCACGTGATCAAAATCGCTTCTAACCCAATAGGTAATGGGTTGATCAAAAAATGGAAAATACACTTCGATTCCAAATAGCTTCCATGGTCAGGTTTTCCAATTTTCTATCTTTCCGTCAAAAAATGAATATGTAGTCAAAACGTTCTCACTATAAGCCTCCCTCCCCACACCTCATTCGCGGGCTTATTTTGGAGCATACGTGCATGGCATTTACAATACTTAGAGTGTTGAACAGCGTTTTACATTTTCTCATAAATTGGATACATTTGGAATTGAAGTTCCATGTTGATGACTTTTCTGAGAATGCCACGTGCCAAAAATTTGGTTAAACTGCCCAATATGACAGAATTTTTTTTATTTATTTTTAATCGGAAATTGTGGTTGATAAGAAACTTTTTGTATATTGGGGATTCGGAATCACTCAATTAGATTTATGTTGTATTTTAAATGTAAATAAAACTTATTTCTGATGAAAAAGTTACACAACCTTTTTAATATTTTGTAATGCTGTCGAAATAAAATACACATCACACTGCTGTAACGATCTAAGTAAGAAATCTATAACGTACCAAGTATTTAAGTAAATTTTTAAAAAAGGTTCAAGGCTTTGCAGTTCATATACTGACAAGAAATCTCAATCAATACATTACCTTAAATCACAGAGTTTCAAGTGATAAATTAATGTTTTTTTTTAAATAATTAAAATTAATAATGCCTTTTTAGTCACCACATATCATATTTTACACAATAAAACGCGGTGCAAAGAGAGTCTGTGTATAACGGAAACTTGACTTAAATGGTAAATTTCGTGGTCTCTGCAAAATAACATAAATTACGTATAAAACGGAATATTTTCCAGCTTCCTTTTGAATTTCAACTTAGCCGGTTTCCTTATATTTCGCTAAACTTTTGTAATTAAAAATTTTAATGCTATTATTGCATAATAAATTTCGGAGGTGATGGCTGCAGCCCCATCAATCCACTCTCTGGATACGCCACTGTATCAAGACAAATACATTGTTTTCTTTTGTCTCGATATTATTAGTTTGAAATATGCGTTATATTTTCACGATTTTCTTTACAATGCAAGTTATCAATAATTCTGATTTTGGATAACTATAACACTTTACGCGACTCCATGGAATTCAGATTAAAATTTATTTTCTAAAGTTGTATGAAAAAATTAAACTTCACTTCAAAATATCTAGACAAATTAATTTATATTTTTCTTAATATTTCTTCATTTTCTTGCAATATCTTAAATTCAATCATAAATTTTATCTAAGACAGTAAATTGTGTAAAAAAATTTCATTGTAATTTGTTTTTACTTTAAAATCTGCTAAAACAATTATATAATTTCAGTTATGTCTCTATCTGTCAAGCTTTCCCGCGCGTTCTCATTGATATGCTTCGACTGTAATGAATTTTGTATATTTTTTTAAAGATTTAGTATAATATAGTTTCAATTGAAAATAACTGAAATACACAAAAGAATTCGTATACATTACAATCTACGTTTGGTAATTGTTTGAAGCACATCTTTATTTTCCTTTTTTTACTTTTTTAGAGTACTACTGAAAATGGCATGCATCACATTTACAGTCCATTTGCAGGGACACAAGAAATGCAAAATGTTTGGATTATAAGCCATACAATTTTTGAATTTTTTTTAACTATTTTTTTCCACTATCAAGCAGGACGGTCATTCTGCCAAGACAAGCTGAAAAAAATGCTAACCCCGCCAAACAAACAAAAGCCAAGAATAAAACGGCAAGACACCGTAACTGCTTATTCTACTGAAGACAACTTCTCCATTTTAAATCGACCAAACATGCCAGCGTAAAATTTCCCACATCAAAGGAACTAATCATCGCAGAAAAATAAAACCATAACCAGAAGGAGCTAATGAAAAAGATCTTCAATTTGAGACCAAATGCATCTTCGTAAATTAATTATAAACAGGGATGTAGATTTTTTAAAATATCGTCGAGATACTGAAATTTACCGATTTTTTTTTCTTCGTCACACCTTATGTTTAAATAGAGGTAGAGACTTAAACAATGGACAGAAAAAAGTAAGGATTGCATTTTTGGACAGATATTTACTCAATCTACGTGCTTTTATAAAATTCAGCTTTAAAAACACAAATTTTCTATTCTTAATTAGCGAAAAACTGTTAATTAATTCTAAAGTTTACAAATTATGCCAAACAGCGATAAAACCGCCAAAACATTTTAAAAATCTTATACTATTCTTTTACATTATCCTTTCCATTGATTTCATCGAAGAAAACTACGGCCGAGATCCAGATAGACTTTTCGCTGTTAGCGAAATGAGTTTGACCAATCAAAAGCCAGCATGTTTGAGAATTTTTGCTGTTTCTGGATCCCAGCCTATGTCATAAAAGTTTTGAGTCATTTTCTTAGTGCCATGGATGAAGTACAATGTTTGTAGAAATGTACGCTGGGATCCAGATAGATTTTTCGCTGTTAGCGAAACGAGATTCACCAATCAATAGCCTGCATTTCTCCAAACAGCGAAAAGTTCGCAAAAATGCAGGCTTCTGATTGATGAATCTCGTTTTGCTAACAGCAAAAAATCTATTTAGATTGTGGCTATAGCGAATAGAATACATAGTGTGGAAATCAGCTATCTCTGTAATACTTAAAAAAGCGCTAAAATATTGTATCCCTTAAATATGCAACGATGCTGCTACAATATACAGATCACAGCGACATCTGCAGGATATTTTCTACAACTGCAAGGTATTGCTAGTCTATACAATGTAATACAGTAATACGAAAATCCCGCAGATGTCGCTGCGATCGACACTTGGAATTTTAGCAGTATTGTCGCACATTTAAGGGATAATATTCTTTAGCACTGTTTGGATAGCATAATTCCACACTAGGTATTCTAGATGCTGTACCTTTGCTATACAGTTCAATATTAATGAAGTTGTTGTTTCCATAGTAACAGTACTTTTCTCTATTGCTCACTCTAAAACACAAATATCGAAATTTAACCAACAGCGCTCAGAAACAACAACATAACAGAAAGCCTTTATACATAAGTGTGGTGATATATGCACAGGAGGCATGCTCATTTCAAGTTTTTGTCGAAAGTACGGCAATCCACTTTCTTGAATAGAGGATATTCTATCTACGTTATGAACACGTGGTCAAGGCAAGAACGTCTAGCGTAAAGAAAGGAAGGCTCCGTCTACGTAATGTAAATCCCCGCTAGCCAATGCAACAGTTCATGGGAGAAAGCAGTAGTAGTTTCCTGTTTCCCTTCTTATCAGTTGGAAGTTCTCTGGGAAAATTACCGGTCCACGTGACTTTTTCAGCCTCGAACCATGGGCGTAATCTGGCGGGGGCAAGGGGGGGCATATGCCCCCCCAGTTTTTTAAGAGCAGGGGCAATACATGTATTTTGCCCCTCCAGTTTTTTGTCTTGTTTTCAAATTTCTGTATTTCCTTTTTCGCTTTTTTTTTACCCCTTTAGTTTAATAATTTATATTACTATCTTGGGTTTGAACTAGAATTGGATACAGCAAAATCAAAACAGCCAGAATTAATGTTTTCATGTTGACATAAGTAATTTTTCTTATGTCTTGACAAAACCTTCTGCTATAATAACAGTTCAAGAGAATTTTTTTCCGTCTCCCTTTTTTTCCTTTTTGTACAAAATACAAAACTTATGTTCCTCTTCATTCCAGGGATGTTTTTTTTTTTGCGGGGGGGGGGGGGTGCACGTGAGGGAAGAGGTGGGAACAGATATCACGATTACTGTGTCTTGACTCTGACCATTGTCCTTTTTCGTAAGATAATATAAGCACAAAACAAGAACTTCCTGGCCCTCAGGGCTCTCGACTATAGTGACGCTCCTTGAATATACTCGTAGCATCAGTCCAGTACTGGTGAGCTGAGGAAATTCTCATGGCGTCTAGATATACAGATGCACACACATTCCGTTCTCTGGCGTACATCAGGGACTAGAGTCTTGCACATGTCGCGTTGTACCCGGTTGTACCGTTGGGCGTAATCTGGTGAGGGCAAGTGGGGATCACATACCCCCTAGTTTTTCAGGAACAGGGCAAATACCTTTTGTCCCTACAGTTTTTGTATCGCTTTGTAGGCCCAGCTTTGTATTTCAATTTTTTTTTTTTTAATTTAACCATTTATATGCTATTTTGCGCACGAACTGGCATAAGCATTGGATAATTCAAAATAACCAGAATTAACGTCTTCACGTTCATAGAAGTAATTTCTGATGCAGTAGTCAAAGCTCAAGTAAGAATATTTCCTCTGCTCTATTTTTCAGAAAAACGGAACCATTTTTCCTTTTTTATTTTCATAGAACTATTTAAATGCACATGTGGGACAGATTTCTTGATTACTATCTTTCGATTCTGACTATTGTCATTAGAGTTTCCGTCATCTGACGAAACCCTATTCGTCTCACTCGTCTGTCTGTCTGGCTGTCACAGCACAGTGCTCGTAACTATACATGTTGGAGACTTGAAATTTTGCATAGTTATAGTTAGCCGAAGACCTCACATCAAACGACAAATCGTAAAAATTTGAAAAACTAGTAATTAATGGACGTTGTTAATTAAAAAAACCCAATTACAAGATCTGAAAGGCATTCATGATTCAACAAAAGCACAGATTTTTTTATCAAATTATAAAAACTATCTCTTCCATCGATTAAAACCAGGTGTCATTTTAACGGCAGATAAGGACTACACTGTAAAAAAAATACTGCCAGTTTTCCGGTAGGAATCGGAAAAATAATTGCCCTTATCGTACCGGAATAATTTCCAACCCAGCTCGGAATAAAATCCGTAAAATACCGTTTTACTGACTATTTCCTTATTTTTACGGATTTTATTCCGAGCTGGGTCGGAAATTATTCCGGTACGATAAGGGCAACTATTTTTTCCGTTTCCTACCGGAAAACTGGCAGTATTTTTTTTACAGTGTAGCGATTGCTTTAAGTCGCTTTTATTTTTTTTTCTACTCATCCCAGAAATTCGAAATTAGTACCACAAGACGGGAAAAAAAACAGTTTTCAGAAATTCTAAAAATTATCTTGATCGTACCATAAAAACTTTAAAATTCTTTAAAAATCGAGAAAAAATCTTTTATTTTCCTTCATTTGTGAAGCCGACAGATGTCTGATGAATTGAATTTTCGACGATAACCAGAGAATATAAAACAGGTGCGGTCTTGCGGTCAGAAACAGACTCAGAATGCAGAATTTTTATATAAGACCAAATTTAAATATCGATTTTCGAGCTATGATTTTTATGCCATCCGACGTAAAATTTCATTCTCTTTCAGAATATGTCTTTATTTTTTAATCTCGACAATCAGAAGCGAAGATAATTAATTTTTTGGTAATTAAAACCAGAATTGAATTTTTTGCACGGCAGACCAAGTGACACGGAAAGAAAAAGAGTTACATTTTTACCCGGTAGCAGAAAGTGCGTTACGTGCGTCGCAGATTTATTTTGGACCTTGCAGATAAATTTTCCAACTTGAAAAAAAAGGATTTCCTTAAAGAGAAAAAAAAAATAAGTACGAAAATTCTGACAAAAAATATCGTGAATTCGACAAATGGTCGCATAAAAATCGGTAATTTATAGCCAAAGTGTCGCTGCAAAAACGCAGATTTCGCCAAAAGATCCTGGACATAAACAGGAATTCCGTCCTAGGGTTGTGGAAAAAATACAAATTTCTGTTACAGGATCGCGGAAAAACGCGAATTTAGTCAAAGGATCGCGGAAAGAACGTGAATTTAGTCAAAAGATTTTGGGGGAAATGCACATTTAGTCAAACGATCGCAAAAAAAAATGCAAATTTAGGTCAAATGATCGTGAAAAAACGCAAATTTATGTCAAAGGATTACGGAAAAAAACGCGGAATTTCGTTAAAAGATCCCAAAAACCGTAAATTTCTGCCAAAATATCGCTGTTTAAACTTGAATTTTATACAAAAATGCCAGAAAAACATGAATTTCGTTCCATGGGCGCGGGGAAAAAAGCAAATTTCTATCACAAAATCGCAGAAAAGGCTTGAACTTCGTCAAAGGATCGAGGAAAAAACACGAATATAGTCAAACGATCGCGATAAAGAAAAGCAAATTTAGTCAAAAAATCGCGAAAAAAACGCAAATTTCTCTAAAAGGATTGCGGGAAAAAGCGGAATTTCGTCATACGATCGCGAAAAACGCAAATTTCTGCCAATGAATCGCTGTAAAAGCGCGAATTTCGTCAAAAGATCTCGGGAAAAACGTGAATTTCGTCCAGGGGTGCCGCAAAAAACGCAAATTTCTGTCACAGGTTCGCGGAAAAAACATGAATTCCGTCAAAGGATCGTGGAAAACGCGAAATTTCATCATAAGATCGCGAAAAATGCAATTTTCTGCCAAAGGATCGCGGTAAAAACCCAAATTTCGTCAAAAGGACGCCTGATGCATGTACAGAGTTCCTAAATTTTAACTTAGTTTATTCCTGACTCCTGCTTTTGTAATGATAAATTCTTATCATTAAATTAAATATCTTTTTTTTTCCTTTCAGTTAAAGAAAAGAATAAAGTTCTGTTTTCTTAATATATCTCTTATTACATATGAAAGATCTGATAAGATTTCTGTGAAATAGATAATCAATGTGGTCACTATTTTCCTTAGGTGTTCATTCTATGCCATTTTTATGCACGTATCTAAAAGTGTGCTGGAATAGTATTTGTTCTCGAGTATATGAACCATGTTACATATTCATTATTATTTAATTCTTCATAAAATATTAATTTTTGCTATTTACTTATTTAGGTTAATATTATAGTTGGAATATAGTTCTATTTATTTTTTAGTATTAATCAGTAAGAACCCTATTTATTTTAACTCTTATAATGTTTGTACATAATCGCAGTACAGATTTTTTTAACTATTGATTTTACAAATTTGGTTCTTTCGCATCCGGATGTTATTTCGTACGCTGATTTGTAAAATCTAAATTAAAAAAAAAAAAAAAAAATCGGAGCACAACTTTCCGGTTTATGAAAAAATCGATTTTTAAACATAAAAGGGATGCTTTTTCGTACAGACAATTGACGGGAATTTGTTAAAATTAGGAAAACTAAAGAACCGATCGATTTTAAACTTTGACATAGTTCATAACACATAATAAGAATTTTATGAATTTAAGGTGAGCTGAATTTGTGTTTGTGTGTGTGGGGGGGGGGGGGGGGGGGACAAAGGCTCCGTGAAAAAAATGGCTAATCTGATTTTTAAAAAAACTTTAAGCATTTGGTTACGTCTATTTATTAATTACATGCATATACCATTAATACCATTTAGCTTTTATTACCGTTTATTTGTTAGCTCCCAGACTATCAAAGCTTGATTAGCTAATGTGCCCGCATGTTCTGTCTATACGTATGTATATACGTAACGCGATAATTTTTGATAGAAATATCCGTTTTGTTTTAAACTTTGTATAATATATAAAAAACTGAAATATGGGAGTGGATAATTTTCAGGGGGGCGCATTCCTAAATATAATAGTGTTGCCATTTATGCAAGGAATTATTAATTTTCTATTAACAATTTTGGTTTGTTAATTTAAGGATAAAGTGTTTTGAAAGAGATATTAAACGAAATCCTCTGCATATCACACTTGCCCACTTGTTTTCTTTAGGATAAAATAATACATAATTGATGATTTTTTTATGGTTTTCTGGCTGGTTTTCTCCTTACGTCCGGAAATTAGGTTCAAAATTCCAATTGATGGTATTCTCTGAAAGATCATTTACGTTTACCAAAGAATGGAAAACGTATTTCGATTACATAGTTTCTGAATAACAACACCTGCCTATTCCATGCTTTTCCGAACAAAAATAAATGAAAACTTGTGTCATAAAGTTGACCCTTTGGATTTGAGACCAGCCTTAAGTACAATTGAAGAATATCGTAAAAAAGGAAATATGCTTTAGATAAATCGAAGCAGAAAACTTGACATTTTTTTCTTCATTCTTCCATCAAAATACTATAAATTACATAAAATTTTGTATTTAATATTTTGAAAGTAAAAACATTATATAAAAATACTGAATATTTTTATTTCGGTCTTTAAGGGGAGCCCACTTAGAAAATGTGAAAAATTGAAAACATTCGAATTAAAATAAACATTAAAATCAGTGTTTAATTTAATTTTTTGTATTGCTAAATTATCTGGATTCATCTTAAACCAGAATGAATGGGATCGTATCAAAAGTGTTTTTCGCTAAGAATGGCGGTTGACTTTCAGAATGTTTCTCTGATAACGGGTTCTGAACTCCCCAATTAATTACTTTTTTCACACTACATTTGAGGTTGTTTCAGAGCTTTGATAGTCAAGAACGAAAGAGTGGGAAAAACGCGTTATCTGGAATTTCCCTGGAAATTAGTGAACTATAACAGTTTACCGCCAGTTGAAAAAAAATGAACTATTAATGTTACTAGATTTAAACAGATCTAAAATCTAACCGAGGATTAAGATGTCGCATACGAATTATTTTTTCAATCAATCTCTTTCAAATTTCTCCTGTATGCTAATTTTGTTTTTTTCAACTTAATAAATGTGTATCAGTATGAAAAAGAAGAAATAATTATCAAATGAATTATTAAGGGGAAATGTCAAAAAAGCTCGCCCAATTTGAGGACAATCTATACTAATAAAAGAAAGTTTCGTTTTGTGTGTGTGTGTGTGTGTGTCTGTCTGTGTATGCGATGGCTAGCAAAATCTAGCGTAAGTACGAAGCTGACAATTTTTATGAAAGTAGCCCAAAGTCTCTTCTGAGACTTCAGAATTTTAAAATTCTAATAATTAGTTGAGTTATTAATTAAAATTCGCAAATCACTCTCATTAATAACTCATCTCGGCCCTTGCGAAAGGGAAAAAGTGGTGGCGCACGCGCAGAAGCCTTATTTATGCATCGGGAGAAAATGAAGTTCGAAAAGAAGGAATTTCGGGAGTATTTTGTCATTATTTATTAACTTACATCAGTCAAACTGATTAGTTAAGTTAAAAACGGATGACATGTTCTATAAGATCGTACTCTTATGTCTCAAATGCCGCAATCAGTTGAAAAAAATATCAGTTAATCCTTCGAATTTTTTTTTTTTTCCAAAAAGGCTCGTTTTTTCCGTGAAGCGTTTTTCTGTCCTGTTGCAGCGCCCCTCGAGGACGCAATTTTAGAGGTACCGACAAATTAAAAATGTGCTCTCAAAGCTAAAACCTTCTAATCGATGGTTTTAAAAAATATAAATTTTAACCTTTTCAAATACACTGGCGAACTCAGGTCACTTCGCGTTTTATGGAGACGATATTTTTTTAACCCTAAAAGTAAAAAAAGTCCATACTTTAACACACTTTACTTTTTACTTTACACACCATACTTTTTTTTTCTGTTTAGAGCATCTCTATAGGCCAGATTTACATACCCTACAAAATTTTTGAAACGTTTGGATGGGTATAAAATATTTTTTACAAGATAAAATATGTGAAAAATTCGATGGAAATAAAAAATCTGAGTGTTTCGTCGCGGTTTCGCCCCTTCAGGGCACAATTTTAGAGGTACCGACAAAACCAAAAATATTCTTAAATGTGAAACATTCTTCTAATCGATGTTATAATCGGCTTTTAAAAATAAGGATTTTAACCCTTTCAAATATACCGGCACGGAGGTTACTTCGCGCCTCACGGTGACGATATTTTTTCTATGCTAAAAGTAACTATACGTGCGTATTTTAACAGAAACTTTTTAGAGCATTTCGATAGACCAGATTTACGTCACCTGCAAAAATTTCGAAATGTTCAGACGAGTATAAATATTTTTATAAACTAAAATATATGAAAATATCTACGAAATCAGTAAAAACCTGGGTGTTTTTGCGCGGTAAAAAAAAAAAAAAGTCTTAATTTAAGTATATGTGTGTGGTGATAGGGAAGGAGGGTATAAATATTTTTTTAAAAATGGCCTTAAAATTTTTGCCCCCCCCCCCCCCAGTCTTAGAGCCCAAGTTACGCCTATGCCTCGAACCCATATTTGGAATATCCTCCATTAGACGATATGCGCATGGACGATCTCTATTAGACTAGGGAAATAATTCAACATGCATTAGCCTGACGATAATGACACGCTCGCAAAGACCTTTAACGATTTGTTTTTATCACTTTTACCAATAAACTTTTATTGGCCGTATGTCGCTACTTCGTTATAGAGACATACTTGTTCCTAATTAGATCCCGGCTTTAATGTATCAAAATAAGGAGTTTGCTTTCTGTACTATTCCTGAGCTCAGTTATAGTACAGCGTCTAGAATACCTAGTGTGGAAATATGCTATCCAAAGAGTGCTAAAAAATTTTATCCCTTAAATGTGCGACGATACTGCTAAAATGCCAAGTGTTGATCGCAGCGACATCTGCGGGATTTTCTTATTACTAGTATTACATTGTATAGAGTAGCAATACCTTGCAGTTTTAGAAAACATCCTGCAGATGTCGCTGCGATCTGTATATTGCAGCAGCATCGTTGCATATTTAAGGGATACAATATTTTAGCGCTTTTTTAAGTATTACAGAGATAGCTGATTTCCGCACTATGTATGCTAGTCGCTATAGTTATAGTGTCTAGAAATATAGGCCGGGATCCAGGTACATTTTTGCAAACAGGGAAAAGTTGGAAAAAATTCTGGCTTACTGATTAGTCAATCTCGTTACGATAACAGGGGAAAATCTGCCTAGATCACGGTCATAGTGCGGAAACCGGCTATTCCAGTAATGCTTTAAAAAGTGCTAAAAATTGAATCCCATAAATATTGAAAAATACTGAATGACAAATATCGATTGCAGCAACATTTTCTAGATCTTCTCTGAGCGAAACGTTTTCTAAATTGATTTCTTTTGAAATAGTTACATTGGAATTATCATATGTCGCTGCAATCGACATTCGTCGTTCAGCCTCGTTCAACATTTATGGGATACAATTTTTTAGCACCTTTTAATAAGCCGATTTTTAAACTATATCTTCTAGAAACTATAGCTCCGTTATAGCATCTAGATTATATGTTGTAGAAACCGACTATCCCAGCAATACTTAAAAAAGCGCGGAAATATTGAATCACTTAAATGTACAGCGATGTTGAATTCCAAACAGCTATTTGCATCGACATCAACAGGATATTTTTTAAAGAAGAAAGAGACACGTGTAATGCACCGCTACAGCGTCTAGAATACATAATGTGGAAATTTGCTATCCAAGAACCACTAAAAAGATGTATCCCTTAAATGTGCACTGACGCTGAAATCCAGGGAGCTGATCGCAGCGACATCTGCGATATATTTTGAAATTTCAAAGTAAACATCGTATTATTACAGCGGGTTTGACGCCAAGCACACAGGTCAGATGTCTGTCAATAAAATGTAAAAAAAAAATGTTACAGCGTCTAGACCAAATCGTCTTGGAGTTTTGGGAAATATCATGCAGATATCGCTGTGATCGACTCATTGGATTTCGGCATCGTTTGAAATTTAAGAGATCCAATATTTTAGCACTTTTTTAAGTATTACTGGGATAGCCGATTTCCACACTATATATTCTAGACGCTATAGCACCGCAGTATAGCGACTAGAATACATAGTATGGAAATCAGCTATATCTGTAATTCTTAAAGCGCTAAAATATTGTATCCCTTAAATGTGCAACGATGCTGCTGCAATATACAGATCGCAGCAAAATCTGCAGGATATTTTCTACAACTGCAAGGTATTGCTAGCCTATACAATGAAATACTAGTAATACGAAAATCCCGCAGATGTCGCTGCGATCTACACTTGGAATTTTAGCAGTATCGTCGCACATTTAAGGGATAAATTTTTTTAGCACTGTTTGGATAGCATATTTCTACACTAAGTATTCTAGACGCTGTAACCGCAGTAGCCTGTCTTTTTCGTTTGCCTCGGAGTAGATACGAGGCTAACAAGAAAGACAGGCTACCGCGGTGGGTCCGATTCTTCGTTTTTTACAGACCGCTGGAGTCACGTGATGCTCTTTTCGCACACCTTCATTGGTGCATTCGAGAATCACGTCACTCCAGTGGCCTGTAAAAAATGAAGAATCGGACCCACCGCGGTAGCCTGTCTTTTTCGTTAGCCTCCGAGTAGATATAGATAATGTCATTTGAAGCTGTTCCTAAACTGTGGACAGCTCTTCACGTCATACGGAGTTGATTATCAGTACACGGCAATGAACACAAAAAAATCGGCGCGCCGCTTTGTACTAATCATCGTGTAAAGATGATCCAACTCCGTGTGACTTTTAAACGTCATGAACTGGCCTATAATGTCATTGGTCACGCTAACACCCTCCCTCCTGCATTCGCCATATATAGCGGCATCTTGCACTGGAGACTGCAAAATGGGCTGCTATCGGTCAAAATCAAGAGAGAAAAGGGCAGAAGAGCGGGAAAGAACTCGTTTTTTTTTGGTATCTAGTTTTTCACACGGGAACATTGACATGTCTGCACCTCTCCTTTCATGGCTTCATGGTGGTGAAATAAGCCAACGCCCCCTAGATATTTCAGAATGTCTAGACGCGCGTCACAAAAACATCATACAAAGCAAGCAAAGCAAAGAAACAAAATCATTCATTGGCTCGTGGATATGAAGGAGCCAATGAATCATTTTCTTCTTTGTTTTGCCTGCTTTGTGTGACGTTTTCCTGACGCGTGTCAAGGCTTTCTCGAATATTTAAAGGGCGTTGAATAGGCCGGGATCAGATAGATTTTTCGCTATTAGCGAGATGAGATTGATCAACCAGAAGCCTGCATTTTGGCGAACTTTTTGATGTTTGCAGTAAACACCGAAAAGCCTGCAAGGATGGAGGCTACTGATTGGTCAATCTAATTTTACTAACAGAGAAAAATTTATCTGGATCCCGGACATTAACTTTGGTTGGTTAAGACGATTTTGAATAAAATAGCCAATGTTTGTTAACTTTTCTGGTTAGTTTAATCGAAATCTTCCACGTCTATTACTGAAAACTGAGTTACTGTACTTTGTACAAAAACTTGAATATGAGTACACGACTTGTGCATATGTCACCACTCGTACATATAAATGTTCTCTGTTATGAGCATGATTCTAAGCTCAGCTGGTTAAATTTGAGTATCTGATTATTAGAGAAAGCAATAGTGGCCCACCGTGGCTGAGTGGATAAGACACCACGCCGCTAATCGCTTGAGAGCATAGGTGGGGGCGGGTTCGAATCCCGCCGTGATCCCCACGTGATCTGATATATGTGTTCAATAAAACAAACAAGCAATAGTGAAAGGTACAGTTGCCATGGAAACAACGACCTCCTTAATTCGTATAGAAAATTAATGAATAGTTGTAAATGACTCAAGTTTAAAATGTAGGCAACTGCTCTGGAAATATCAATGGCTCCCATCTAGTATTTTACAAAAGTAATTTAATAGATTCACATGATGTATAAGTTGATGCAACTCTTAGCTAATGAAAATTCTGCAACAAGACTTATGTAGGTAGATCTTTTCAATGATTAATTCAGAATTCTAAGAACAAAACGAAGTTCTTAAGCGCTCTCCCCCCCCCCCCTCAAAAAAGGAAATACGATAGAAAGATATAAGTATTTGGATAACTTCAGTGTGTCTGTGATCTTTTGTCAGAGTTTAGAAAAGGTGTCTGGCTATTAAAAAAAAAAATAAAACATAAAACAAATTTGACGAACGATAAGACTATAGATTTGAGGCAATTTTTAACTAGAAAAAATTTAATTCTAATGTATATACGGCTTTAATAATAGACTATTAAAGATAATCCATTTAGGGGAAGTTTTTATACGAAATTATATTCTCACATTTATGCAAATAAGTATGGATAAACAGACTTGAGTAAAATTACATATTTATTGTTTCTTCTCTATAACACGATCTAAATGAAGATGAAGTTATATGTACAGTTTATATCTTTAAATTTTTAGATTTTTTTTATCAAAAATGTTTCATAATCATGTCTAGAATTGCTAGATTTACAGATCTTGGAATAGATCTTCGATTCTTTAGATGCCTACGGGGTTTAATTCTAGGATTATCCGTAGGTATTTGTAAAGGTAAATTTATTTTACAAAACCGTCAGCAAGAAAAAGTTAGAACAAACAATTAACTGACAGACTAACTGTATATATATATATATATATATTATTTTGACTCTATCTGTTTTTTACTAAATTTTCATCCTTCATAGAAAATTTTAAGGAGATATAAATTGAGAAAGACTGATACTTTGAAAGAAGAAATTGACTTTCCTTACTTTTAAATTATTAAATACTCTAAAAAATGAATGATAAGTAAACAAAATGTATACTATTGTGTTTATTCCCTGCTTATAAAGGCTATACAAGGACTAATTTTAGCGAGTAGAATTATTTTAATTATATATAATCTGTTTTTAAAAAAAAGAACTGATATCTACTAAAAAACAACTTTTCAAAAGTAAAAAAAAAAAAAAAAAAAAAAAGAAAAGAAAAGAAAAGAAAAGAAAAAAGGTGAAAGTTGTGGCTAAAAAATAGTGTGATATCAAATTTCCAAGCTTATATTATGGTACTTATTTAACATTTTTTATTTAAAATTTACCATATGTAAGTCGAGTACCTAAGTAAGCGTTGATAGAAAGCCTTTTCTCCTTTACTAAATACATCATAACGTGTTTCTGAAAATTAATTTTTTTTAAATTATGCATGATGGGCTTGGCGGCCATCTTTCCATATTTTACACAAATATCTAAGCAGACAAGCTCGTAATATGTTTGCATTATTAAGAATTTTGAACTTCTAGTTTTAGCTACAGACAGATAAATTAAAAAAGTCTTTTACATTGAAAAAACAAATTGATTTTTACTGCTTTAACTAATTAACCTCTCCGAAAAAAAGAATCATAAGATGAAACCTGAAGTTACTTCAGCTTTATTTTAAGACACAAATTTCTAGGCACTCATTTCCATAAATTAAAAGCATAAAATGTTTGCTTTAGCAACAATTTCGAACTTCCGATCTTAACAACGCACTTGTGTGCTTAGAAATTTGTGTAAAATATGGAAAGATGGCCGCCAAGCCCATCATGCATAATTTAAAAAAATTTAATTTTCAG
This sequence comes from Maratus speciosus, assembly GCA_963932465.1. NCBI lineage: Eukaryota > Metazoa > Arthropoda > Arachnida > Araneae > Salticidae > Maratus > Maratus speciosus. The sequence continues at coordinate 97,285,816 of OZ010787.1, forward strand.
AAACACGTTATGATGTATTTAGTAAAGCAGGAAAGGCTTTCTATCAACGCATACTTAGGTACTCGACTTACATATGGTAAATTTTTAATAAAAAAATGTTAAATAAGTACCGTAATATAAGCTTGGAAATTTGATATCACACTATTTTTTAGCCACAACTTTCACGTTTTTTTTTTTCTTTTTTTCTTTCTTTTTTTTTTGTTGTTTTTTTGTTGTTGTTTTTTTGGGTTTTTTTTTTTTTTTTTTGCTTGGTTTTTTTTTACTTTTGAAAAGTTGTTTTTTAGTAGATTATAATAGACTATTGGCATCGATTTTGTAAGTAGAATTTTATGATATCTACAATTTTGTCTTATCAATAATAAATAAAGGTAATTCTGGTACACTTTATCACATTATCTGTTAAGCTTTTATAAAGAAACACATAGACCAGAAATTGGTACGGATATATTGAATTAGGAAAATATGTTGGGCAACTAAATGTCGATAGGAACTTTCACAATTATTTGTGATTTGACACTTTTGTTGTCAAATACTTATTTTGAAAGTGGCAATTTATTTTCTTTTTTACGATCCATATGAGTCGAATCATTCCAAATTATTGCTGATAATGTTACTGCTAATTGTTGTTGTTCAACAAATTTATTATTTAAACAATTCTGATTTCATTTATATCCAATGACTTGTATAAAGTAATTTTTTGGAGAAGTAAGGAGGTACAATAAAGAGCTAAACGACTTTTGCACAAAAGCTCTCAACATTGCTACCGCGCCTGTACACACAAGGATGATTTAAACATTGAATGCATAAATTAAAAAAAATTTAACTCTTAAAGTTGTAAATGGAATTTGTCGTCATTTTTCTAAATATATTTATGCATCTACTTGGGAACATTTAAATATATGTAAGATTTATGTAGAAGAATGAAAATATAGATGCAATATGCATAGCTGCCAACGCCCCTGTTTCTTACCAAATTAAATAAACATATTTTCAACCAGAAAATTTAAGGAATAAAAAAGATTTTTATTTTTAATTACAGATTCTTGTTTGATTTCAATCATTACCGGAAATTTTTTTGTCGAAAGTAGGTTATTTGATTTTTTAATTATCGAAAGGATGGACAGTTATGCATGTACAATATAAAACCTCTTTTACGTTATTCATTTAAATCGCGTTTTAGCTTCTCTTGATGTGACTATCTAATTCAGATACATTGCATAGTATGCGGGTGATAATGATTTTATGTATATTTTAATAGTATCATACAACATCTATCATAATGAAATTGGTATGCGTTATTGGGATGAACCATAACTTATTTTAGAATAGAAAATGATGCTCATAAAGTTTATCTACTTATTTAAAAGACTTTATGAATCATGGTCAGTAATTGGATAAAATGCTTTTAAAGGTTGTTCTGAAATTCAGTCTAACCACTTTATAATACATTCCTCTTTTTCTTTTTATTCTGTAACGCATTAATTTGAATTAGTGTATTTAAGTCCAAAAACAATGAAATTGAAAATTAATTTCGATTTTGCGAGAGTGGTAAATAATCTTTCCGAAAATGTCGTTTCAAACTGAAATTCTGGATGCTACAGCCCAATAAACGTCGTCATAAGACAGCGATAATTTGTAACTGAAGCTATAATATATTTACTAAAAACAAAAGTGCTATTACATTCTAAATCAATTCAATTGTCATGTCTATTAATTACATGATTTTACGCATAAAAATGAGTCCGTAAATGTATGAGAAAATTTTGCATCGTTGAACAGAGAAAATAGTACGCAGCGCTTATACATTAAAAAGTAATAATACCGATTTACAATTTTCTGACGTAAAGATATAATTTACTTCTAACAGGAAATTTTTTATAATTTTTTCAAAATTAACAGAAATGAATAAATAAAAGCACGTACGAAATACCTTTGAAATGCCTTGGCAACTCGCAAAGAGTCTATCATTGGTTTTCTATTTAAAAAAAAAAAAAAAAAAAAAAATAGATTTATCTATATCGTTTAAATTGGATCAATAAATAAATGACATATATTTTCTTGAAAAATATTTATTTGTTTATTTATTTTCAAAATCAACAAATCGGTGATAAAAATGTCAAATGTAAATTTGCAATTTCCATCTCGACCTACAGTTCGAGACATTTCTTTAGTCTTGATTGGATTCTAGTAGTTGTTATTTTATATCATTTTAAAATGAAAGCTAAAATTTTGTTCTTGGCTCTATACATAAAGTAAGTATTAAATGTTTTAAAGAATCTATACTTATTACTTATTTTTGACCTTAATAGTATATCACGTAACTACTCCTTATCGATTACATGAAAAGAAAGTTTCCTGAATTTTTTATCCACCATTCTCATTCCACTTGTAAATAAAATAACAGAATATTATAAAGAGTATTAGAAATTCAGAAGCAATACAGCCAAAATCAGGAGTGTGCTAACTCAAGTAAAAATCAGACATCCCCCATTAAAAAGAAAAAAAAAATCTTGGCAAGTCTGCACATAAATATATTATATATATATAAACTGTTTTTCATTAATATAAATAATGAACCTAATATCATTTAAAGATAGTTTGAAGTAGTTAAAATTTTAGTCAGTTTTTTAAACTTTTCTTTTACATAATTTTTACTTTCCTCTGTCTTCAATAGAAGAAAGTATTCAAATCGAAATTTTTTTCGACTTCCGGTTTTCGACGAATTTACTCGTTTTATGGGTCAGAGATCCCAAAAAAACATGTTCATAGAAAATGTCTGTCTGTCCGTATGTCGCCATTGTACCATCAAAAAATGTATGAAGTTATGCATAGAATTGAACCAAAATTTTTTGTGTACGTTTTTGGCCATGGCAAGAAGATGGCCATGAGATATACACCTGAATTTGGAAATATTCCGCCAAAAGGGGGCATTATAACAGCGATTTTTGTCTAGTTTTCTTGATTTTTTGTAGTTGACACCGGTGGCTCGTGAATCGACGGAAACTTCCCATCCTGATAAACCTACTATTCGCAAACAGCTGATATACAACAGAATAACGAAAAACTATTGCTTTTAATAAATATCATGATCGGAATTAACTCGTTTTCCTCCGATTAATTGACTGACGCAGAAATTTAAGATGAAAGTCAAAGTTGATATAGTATTGAACTAATAAAAATGAAATATTGGTATTTGTAGCAACATTTTGAAATATCAAAATATCTGAGATAGAAGAAAGTTTTGGGATTGTCACATCCGACTAGTACTACATTATTATTTGTTAATCAAATATCTACTATCTTATATCTATCATAGATTCGTGGACAAGAATAACTGAATAAATGGATTGCGACTTGGTTTTGTATACAAAAATTGTCAATTGTAGCGTACTCTGCCACTTCTTTAAGTTTGTCACTTTTTTTAAACAACCTGTATATGCCTATATTTAAAATCAACATTATAATTGAAAAAGCATGCATACTTTATTTTGTAAAATTTTACGGTATATTTATGAATATTTTTATTTCTGTTAGTGATACCTCTGATATATATCATAATAAAAAAATTGTTTTGTTTTTCTACAAGATTTATTACATTTATAACTAGCAGGCTTCGCCCGCTACGTTGATCGATTTCTCGAAACGAACCTTGAATACACCGAAATATATCGGTGAATTTCATCTTGTGCTTTAACGCAACATGTGCCTTTATCTGGAATGTCCTTCCACTTTGCTGAAACCGATACGAACTCCATTGCGCTATTATATTTTCTAATGTATAATGTATACCTGAGAAAGTTTGGGCAGTTAAGAACCGATTCTTTTAGTTGATCATTTACAGCAGGATTGGTAAAAAAAAAAAAAGATAGAACGATATGAAATGTGCTAAAACGCATCCCTGAAAAAAAAAAAGTCTTTTTACCGGTACGAGTCCGAACGAAATCTGTTCATTAGAACCTTTTGAAAAGACTAATCTTTCATAATCGGGTTGACCGGATTATAGAACTTTCCTTCATAAATCATAACTAAGAAGCGTTGAATATTATGCAATATATTAAAGCCTTCTCTGAAAAAATATTTAACTAACAATGCAAGTCTCATCGAAATCGCCCACTTTCCATATAGGCGAATCTTTAATAATCGGTTTCATCTGATTAAAGAATTTTCCCCCATAATTGTATAACTAAGCAACGTAAAACGACTAAAACCTTCCTTGAAAAATTATGTAACTATGCAAGTCCCATCAAAATACATTCAGCGGAACTCAAGTTATAAGCAGACGTAACGAAATTACAGTTTGCACATTTAAAATATAGCACTAAACCTGTGCGAGACTTTCACATTTCGCAGTGCAATTTTTGAAAAAAAATTTCCTGATTCTTTTTTCATTAATTTTTAATTAAGAGCTTGTTTTTTTTTTTTTTTTTTTTTTTTTTTTTTTTTTTTTTTTAAATCAAGTAACGTATTTTAACGAAATTTGAGTGTATTATGTCAAAAAAGTGTTAAGAAACTTGTCGTATGATACCTCATTCATCGTTGTGTGTTTTGTATGTGCGTAGAAAAAGGGAAGTTGACATCAGAAGTAAAATATATGTCAGTGATCCCAATTCACACTTTATTCTAATATTTTTTTAGCAATATCTAACATTTTTTAGGTGCAGGTTTAAACTTTTAAAAGAGAATTAATGATAAAAATATATGCAAGAAACATTAGGCAAACCAGAATATCATCTCATTTATTCAATCAAAGTTATACAGTAAAAAATAATCGAAGATGGCAAAAGGTACGCGGGATAAAAAAAATAATCATATTTTAACTGCATTAAAACATGATGTCATCGCTTCGTGAAAAACCCGGGACAAAGAGAAATAAATTTAATACATATAAAATACAATTTAATCTGATACAACAAAGCACAGTTTTAAAGCTAACACGTGAAATACCACTGCTTCGGTCGATCGATGGTATCTATTCTTCTAAACATTTCACTTTCAAATTTGCTTTTTAATCATAAATATAAAATAAACCCGTACGGAGACGTCACACTTTTTCTTTTTTGTACTATTTATTATTTTCTTTTAGAATCATTGCTGAGTATGAAATAATGCGGTATTTTATTTTTGTGGCAACATTGATTTGATAAAAACCTCTCATTTCATTTGTGAAAGCAATGCTGATTTAAGTTTTAATTAACTGCAATTTTAATTAAAAATATGTTTTATGAAATGTGACTGAACTATGCAGAATTCGGTTCAAAATCCTTTCGAATGATACCTTATTCATCGTCCTGCGTTATGTAAATGCTTAGAAAAACGGATGTCGACAACAGAAATAATTAGCGTGTATAAATTTGAGAAAATGTTGAATAATAATAATAAACAAAAATCTAAAAGTATGTTTCAACTCAAAGAACGGCTTGTAATTTTTTGTAATTAAGTCTTTGTAAATTTACCCCCAATATTTAAAATTTGCATGCGTAAAATTGTAATGAAAATATGTCACATAATTTTCTTTGAATGTCATTTCTGCAATTTCAATCTCATAGAGCAGTTGGAATAAAAGTAAATGTCCGACAAGTGCCGAAACTAGACTTTTTTCTCCCGGGGGCAAACATAGAATTCGTCGCCCCCCCCCCTCCCCGGCCTCCGCAAAGTAATTTTACAAAGAGAATTTCACTAAGTTTCTTATAACCGACTTTCTTTAAAAGTTAAAGTATGTAATAAAAAAATACGTAATACTGAATTACGTAATCAACTTTGTCAAATAGTGATTCATTAAAACACTGAAAACGAAATACAAAGGAACCGGAAAAAAATCCGCTTTATACAGGTTTCTGTCTTAGCAGGTATAATTGATGATATTCTTTCTGTTGGGAACAGGTAATTTTTTCATCTAAGACAGGATTCTGTTATATAGATTTCACAGATTTTACGGTAGTTGTAAAATTACAAATGAGGCGGTTAAAGTGACAGTGACACATCGATAGATAGCCACAATGTCTTAAGAGACTACGCTAGTAAGGTGAAGAAACTCGCTAGCTAATGTTAAACCTATGTGAGCGTCCTTTCCAAATTTCTATTTCTCGCTTGCATTTTAATATTTTCAAATGATTTTTTCTGTTTGGGATAGCTGAGGTATATCTCTAATCGGGTAATCTTTACTTTTTCAAATTTTGTAGCAGCTTTTTTTTTTTTTTATAAAGTTACTTTCACTTTAGGAACCTGTTCCGAAATTAAAAGTAGCCTCATTAAAAAAACTGCAACCAAAATCGAAAATGTATACAAACTAACAACTTTTAAAATCAACCTCATCTATCCTAAGAAAAAAAATAAATAAAAATATTAAAATGCAAGCGATAAATTTGAAAAGGACGCTTCAGTACCTTTAATATTAGGCTAGTGTTGGTTCTTAAGAACTCAAAAACCAATTTTCATTTGGCGCCTCGTATGTTTTTCGTTCTGGCGCCCGGGGCACATGCTCCCTCTGCCCCCTCTAGTTTCGATCCTGCTACAAGTATTAGACAATATGTATTTACCTTGCTAAATCTCACATGAAAGTCATCCTCCCCTTTATTTGGGTTGCAAACTGTCAAAAATGATGATTTTTCAATTTTTTCAACATTAATATTGTTATAATTGAGAAGGGAAAGAGACAACAGCTTGTCTTTTTTTATTTTGACTGACATGCTGGGAAGTATACGTAAATGCCTATAAAAATGCATAGTTTCCTCATGAGATATAAATTTCCAAAAACTGACATTTTGACTGAGGGGTTTTAATCCCGAACTCTCCCCCCCCCCCCGCCCCCCCCCTCCTTCGCTGCACCAGTGTGTTTTGAAACACATTTGTAAATTTACTTTTAGCTTCATTCTGAATTAAAAACCTTCCATGTATTGAATATACATTTTTTAAAGTTTGAAAATAAAAACAGACAATCCTATTGTTTTATTGAACTCAACTTGATTTGTGAGTGTGATTCAAAATTTTAATAGTTTTTTAAATCATATCCAGATATGCTAGAATTAAATATATATATATACCGGGTGTCCCAAAAAGGACTGACTGATTTTAAAATTCAATAACTTGTAAACGGTGACAGATATTTAAAAAATTCTTGCAGGAGGGTTATGCATAAAGTCAAAAGTTTTTTTACAGTGATTTTCGATTTTAGTTCGAATTACAAACAATAGATGGCGCTGCGATCGATAGACGCTAAATTCAGGCTCGATTTTTGGTACTTCGTGGCCCGGATAATACATTTCCATCTCCTTTTTCCGCATAGAACAAGATAAAGGACCAAAAATCGAGCCTGTATTTAGCGACTAGTGCTTACAGCGCCATCTATTGTTTGTAATTCGAACTAAAATTGAAAATCACTGTAAAAAAACATTTGACCTTATGCATAACCCTCCTGCAAGAATTTTTTAAATATCTGTCACCGTTTACAAGTTATTGAATTTTAAAATCAGTCAGTCCTTTTTGGGACACCCGGTATATGTGTGTGTGTGTGTGTGTGTGTGTGTGTGTACAAAGGTGTGCTTCCGATGGCAGTTCAATGTTATAATTTTTTAATGACGTAATTTTTTTTTGCATATAATGTTATTCTCACATTAAAATATAACTATTCTAAAGTAGTCTTTCTGTTTCAATACTCGTGTGTAAATATCCTTGTTTATGGAAATGAAATATTATTATTAGTGCTTTTTAAATTTACGGAAAAATTGGTAACTAATTTACTTTTTTGAATTATGAAGTAAAATGAATTAAGATTTAAAATAATTTTGAAAATAAAATTGAAAATATAAACTTAAAAAATGCGCCTGAAAAAGGTTGTTAAAATGCTAGTTTTTAATACTACAAAACTTTTTAATCGAACTATTTTACCTTTTTCAACATTAAAGAGCATTTCTTCGCATTAAAATCTGTTTCCTTCAGCGAACTTATTGTACATTTCACTATAAAATTTCCAGTTTTCATATTTTTATATGCAATATTTTTCTTATTATAAGTCAACAAAGAACCCCGGATACAATTAATTTAATTACTGAAGCGACAGTGATCACAATCCTGAATTGGCAGCATCTTTAAATAATGCCCTGTAAAACACGCATTCCATTTCTTGAAAGAGGTTCGAAATGATTAATTACACTTTTGCTTTTGACATCTGCAGAAGTTCCAGTCGAACAATCAACCGACCGCCTGTTACCCCCAACAGCGCAACCGCGGGGACGTAGATATGGGATAAGGCTGCGTACTCACAAGTATTTTGCCTGCTTGTCCAGTATTCTTGGAAAAGCTTTTATTCTAAACCCATCTGCGGTTTATTGACAAAAGAATGAGGGGAATCAACAATGGGTCAGGAGATAAGGAGCTCGACTCTACTTGAAGGAAAGGTTCCTCTTTTGCTGGACATCAGTCCCTTTCCTGCTAAAGTCGTTAAAAATCAAAGACACCGCGTGGCAAGAACAAACGAAGCCGACACTGATTACAGTTAGAAGGATAGTGTGTACGCAGCTTAAGTGGTTTCCTTGTTCGATGGTTTTAAGAGATAAATTTCAACAAAAATGGAGTATTTTGGGGTTTGACTTTTCAAATCACCCGTAGCCGGAGACTGGAAGTAGGGATTTTGTTGCGTTTTTACGCCCAAACCATATTTAGACCAATGTGTTCATTAAAAATCAAAATTTATGGAAAGTGCGTATCTTTACTCCCATTTTCTCTACATATTAATTTCTTCAAGTGTCTATCATTGACGCTAGAGATTTCTCAATAGATGAGTTTTAATTATTGTAGTCCTGTACATATTGTAGTACAGAAACAGTATCTTATAAGACAGTTGATCCTTTATTCATTCTACAATCAAGGGGTCTCTGAGACAGCTCGCAGTATTCATGCAACAATTTTTGTCACAGAAGTTAGTGGTGAACTGCTATTTGCGATTTCACAGACCGCTGTTTTTTCTTTTTCTTCATGGTTTAACTTATAATTTGCAGTTAAACTAAGAATATTAGTGAAATTTACTAATGCTTTTACGTAACTCATTCGTTTTATTGTAAATGGGGTAGAAACCCGCAGTAATGGAGCAAAAATACGCAATGTGTATCTTTGCCCCGTCACTGCGTACTTTTACCCCAACCAATGGGACAAAGATACGCAAAACAATGTTTTTTAAAATTTGCAATTTCTCACGGAATTATAATTTGACAGAATGTCGGTTAATGGTGGCACTTGCCTAAGGTTCTAATATAACATTTTACTTACTCGTTACATAAGTTTAGACCAATGTGTGCGTTAAAACTCAAAATTTATGGAAAGTGCGTATCTTTAGCCCCACCTACTTTATATAAAAAATTCTGATTCACATATCCTAGTATCAGTTGTATTGTTTAAAACAGTCTATATATTCCTCAGTTGAAATTGCAAATAACTCTCTCGTATTTAAGATATAAGAATCAGGATTAATTTTGAATTAAAATCTTTTGAATGTTACAGGAAATTCATTTCATTTTGTGCATGCATGGTTTTATTTAGATGAAAAATTTCAGTTTAGTTTTGAAGTTTCCACATTCAAGTGCCTGAAGCCTGATCAAAGTAAAGAGAGGCCCAGGGATTGGCATTCATTCGCAGCCCCTTTTCCCATACTGTCACAAAAAAATTAACCTTTAACTGATGTTACCGGTCTCACAGACCGGTGCTTTTTTTCAATTTTCATAGTTTAACTTACGATTTTCAGTTTATCTACAAACTCGACTGAAATTTTGTTTCGTTTGGAACTTTAGTACTAAAACCAAGAGACATTTGAATAGGTGAATTTTAATTATAATATTCCTGTACAAAAAGTTTAGTACAAAAACTACATCCTATGAGTTAATCGCGGCTTTTATTCATCTTTCGATGGAGCGGTCTCACAGATCACTTCACACTAGTTATGCGACAATTTCCGTGACATCAGTGAAAGGTTAAATAATTTATAAGTCTTAAAATAAAGATATGAATATAAAAAGACTCATTTAGATAAATATATAGGGGGAAGTAGGGTAATGACGCTCAGAAGGGTAATCCCGCTCACCCAATATCTCTAAACAGAATAGAATTGAAAACGTGCAATTTACCGGCACCTAACGAACTTCATTCTAAGTTCCCAGTAAGGATTTAGTGCACGTCGGGAGGAAAGTATTTTTGTGCCCCCAAGTTATTAGTTTGAAGTTGTTTTATTATAAAATTCTACAACATCTAACTTGAACTCTTATTTTCAAATATTAATTTACTCATTATGGCTACAAAATATATACTTTTAGGTGTACGTTCATGCTTTTATTTATTTATGTAGTTAGTTGTTATGCCAATTATAATGCATTAAACACAACATGGCGATAACGGGTAATAGCGCTCGCGTGGGATTCCAGAAATGTTGCCAGTGGGCAACTTTTTTTAAATTCAAATTTGTTGATTGACACCACTTTTTTAAAATGTTAAAATTCCGCTGTTTTCGCCTTAATTAATATGTCATTAAATAAGGAGAATTTTACGATTTCAAAAAAGTGGTGAAAATAAAAAAACCAAAAGTAGCCCACTATATGTGTAACACAATATGTATGCACAATATGTGTAAAGTGGTCGCAAAAAGTCTACAGTTGTGTGAAAATCCTACACAACTACATATATGACTTTTGTCTTACTTATATGCTGTGTTCAAACTCTGAGCGCAATTACCCTACCAGGTCGGGCATTACCGCTCAATCGATGGTTATTTAAATAAAACGATAAAAAAAATTCTTTAAACTTTTATGCAAATTAGTTGATTGCAAACTGTTCCTTATGCTTTGGAGTAATACTTCGTTAATAAAATATTGAATTTTTTTGTCTAAGTTTGACTAGCTATTGATGTTTCCCATGAGTGAGCACCATTCCCCTACTTTCCCCTATTTTTTGTTTTTAATCTTATTCTAATCTCCAAGTGCAAATTATGGATTATAATAAGTACAAGGTCAAAATAAATTTAAACTATCAGCTTTGTGAAAATTGCATACGAAATTTCGATTGACCCAGAATCAGGGGCCCCAGGACCACAGCCCATTTGGCCCTGCTTTAATCAGGCCTTGTCTACATCTATCTCTGTATAAATTAAATACTTACTTCCGTGTATACAGATCTGTTGTGTACCTTTAAGGACTAGTAAAATGAAAAAGCAGCTGCAGCCGTAACCCTGATTCAAAATAATATGATCCGTTCCGGGTTGACCTTGGATTCTAACCAGGGGATTCTGATCTTCCCAATCTTCTGTAACCTCTAACCTCTCTTCCCTAGATTTTATCCCTCAAAAAGGGGAATCACAAAAGCCCCCCTCCATAACCTTCTACCAAAATAGTAAAAAAAAAAAAGATTTGTGCACTTCGTTTTTCTAAAAATAGTTCACCTATAAAATGCACCTTTTGCGACATATTTCATGTAAAAAATACTGAAAAAGAAGACTATAAGAAAGAAATTCTAAAAAAAAAATACTGTTTTATGTGACCTTACACTTTTTTTTAGTCATTCAACCGCATTTTTTTTATGATCGGTGAATTTTACTGAATAGAATCGAATGTTTTCTGCCCTCGTAATATATATGCGCACTCCATTTTTAATGACCCAGATTTTACATATTCTACATATATCCTCCTCTTTTACAATTAAGGACACGTGTGATAAGCTCCTCAAAATTTTCTGTTGGCTCAAAGTAAAAACTTCCAAGGGCATCATATTTTAGTGAAACCAAGGCGATTATATTTCTTTATCAAACATTTAACTGGATAGACTTGCGTGAGTATACAAATACAATTGCACCGCGAAAACAAATACTTTTTCATTTCAACACTTTTAGCATAAATTGAAAAGTGTTATAATTCAGTAACTCAATGTGAGTCTGTCTTCTTACTTTTAGGAAAATAATTTTGTAGTTTTTCACCGCTAGCTTTAGCATGATCCTGATTGGCAATTTCAAATGCAACAATTTTTGCTTCAAAATTCTTTTTTTAAATAATTTGTAGGTAATATTTAATTACATAAAAATTTCATTCCGTTACATATTTTCCAACTCATAAAGAAATGAATACGGTAACCGTATTAATAGAACTTTACAACTTTACAAAGTTCTTTATTGAAAATAAAGCACTCCAGTTTGGCCTTGCATTGAATATTTCAAATGTGTTGTATTGTATAGCGCTTATTTTTTATGTTACTATACCACAGGTTTTATATGCATTTAATTTAAAAAGTAACCATTTACTCTCTTTTGTATCATGTATGATGCACGTCGATAAATGCTACAGGTTTCCATATGTCATACATTTTCACAAAGTGAGCCTTCTTCCAATCAGAATCAATCAAATATATAAAATGAAACCAAGATAGTCTATTTGACAGCACTATTATGCTAAATATTGTAAATTTCATTTTACAGATATATAGAAGTGTGAATCATGCGTTAATGGTGAGGGATGACTTTCATTATTATTGTTATTAATAAGAAATACTCAGAAAGTTAGCATTTTATCCAGTTAATATATGATTAAAAAAAAATAATAATTAGAGTGTGCTCCGTCTCATTTCTTTAAATAGGTGAACTGTACTTTACCACACTATTTTGTCAAGAAAGTATAATATTTAAATTTTAACAGAAAATTTAAAGTCATATTATATATATATGATGCATTCTCACATAATTTTGACTTTTAAGTCCCTGAATAATAATTTTTATTTTAGTACATATTCTTGGTTTTTTTATTTCTTATATTGTAAAACATTCCATTGCATGACTGTATAGCAATATTAACGAGATAAATAAGTTTTGGACGATGTTGGGGGTCCAAATGTACCACAAAATTCCTTACCGTCCCGTGTCCCTGAGGCTGATTTTTAAGTTTGGAGCTGTCTGTTTAAAATTGTTCCAATAAAGGTAATTCGATGTAATTTTTTTCCGAAACTGGAACTATCATTTTATATAAATATGTAGCAAAAAATTAACCTGCACACATTTTTTACCGTTATTATTATTATTTTTTAACTCTGCCCCTGGATTTAAGATTCCTTATCATCCCTCTTGCTAAACTTATACAGAAAATCACTTCAGATGCAGCCACAGAACTTTTTGCAACGTTTTTCGCATGCAGATGTATGCTAGAGAAAGAATGGCTAAAATTCTTTGACAGGAAATTAATTGCAGAGTTTAAATCAGCATTTAAATATCAATTTCAAGTATTGTGGCTTTATTGATAGTCTTACCGCCCAAAAATTTATTCCTGCACTTTTCGTGGTAAATCATTTTTTTTAATTTAATCCACCGTAAATAACTGTTTCTAAAAACCAATTAACACTGTGGCTATCACTTAGTCTTAGCATTATTTGCCTAAAAATAGGTGATAATTTTCCTTTCCGTCCCTGCCTTAACATCCCCTTTAAGACAATGTTATACCAAAATTTTGTACTAAACATACTACATTGTTAATATCTCTTATTTGAATGTTCTATGGGCACTATGCAAATTTATTATAAGTAAAAATTTAGAAGAAAATAAAAAGTTAGAGAGGTAACATGTGAATAGGACGGTAAGGAAAATTAAACACGCAAGTTTAAATTAAACCTCAGTTAAATTTAAAAAAAAATCGTCGCTACTGACCATTTTTTTCTTTAATTTGAATCATTAACTCCTTGGGGACGAGCGACACGCATACGTGCCGCATGAAGCGCTCAGAATCCTTGTTTTTCCTCACCAGTAAAATTTTACTGTAAAATTTGCCTTATTTAATCAGCGCATTTTCTCGATTCAAGAAGACACATATTTCTCTTTTTAAAAAACGGTGACAAAAGATTAAAAGTTTCATAAAAGACTCCCGTCCCGAAGGGGTTAAGGCATTCGTCTGTAAGTTTAAAATGTTATTTTATTAAGCTTAATTTCACCAGGTTTTTATTCCTGACAGTTAGATTTTGTGAGAATGCCTCATATCTATATACAAATTTTGTAAAATAACTATAAATAAAACAATCCAAATTGAATGACAATATCAAATTACATTTTGAAGGACAATCTCAAGCTAAGAGAAGAAAATGAAAAAAAAATAGCAATTAATAGATAATCTTAAAGTTTTATATATTTTTGCATGCTAAAATGATATAATCTATTGTTATATTTATTGATATAAGTGGAGGAAAAATGACAATATTTATTAAAACTAACCTTTTAAATATTTTTATGAAACTAGTGATCCAAATATTTTATTGACAGAATTTTTAAATTTTACAAGAGATAAATAATAACATTAGTGAAATAATCTGTTGTCAATTTTTATTAGCTATTTTATAAGGTAAAAATATTTCTTACATATAAGATATTATTATTTTGAGTCCGCCCTTTTATATGGAACTACAACACAATGTTTGCTATCGTTAAAACATTAAAACATATGTTATCAATAATTGGTAAATAAAATATGCCATTGTAGTGTGGAATAAAATATGTTTTTCGCAAATTTTCATACCTATTCCATTGATCCCTGGAAAAGTATGTATGCATTATAAAAATTATAAAATTATAAAAATTATAAAATTATTATAATTAAACAAGAATTTTTTTTCTTAATTGAAACTATCGTGGCAATAAGTTACTAAATACTGAAGTATTCTTTTAAACAATGCTTTGAAAATAACATTATATACACTTAAATTTACTGTCTAAAGACGAAAATTGTTTTATTCCATCTACACTCTGCCCTACTTTTAAAATTATATAAATTTATAGAATATAAAATGACTGTTGAAATGAAAATAAAGACGTGGGTGTGCAAATAACAGATAATTTACTGCTACCAATTTTTAAGTGTCGACATATTCGATTAAATTCGTGGGGAACATTTGAATAATCGGGGGAAAACTACCGTTTTCACGGTTTTTAAGAAAATTGAAAAAATTGTCTTATATTTGAAATGGCGTACTGCGCTTGCTATTGGTTGTATAAAAAAGTTGTAAATATGAAAGTTGTAGAAAATTTTATCTTCTTTAATATTGTAATTGACAAATAATATGCTACGGCAACGGGTCTCGAGATATTTTTAAAACATCAAAAAATACCCCAAAATTTTGTTGTTTTTTGACCACAGAAAATTTAGCCTTAAAGAAATTTTGTTAGAAAACTTGGTTTTTCCATGCTTGCCTCAGTATAAACAAATTAAAAAAATAAAATCTTCTACCCGACCTTTTGCAAGGTAAAATGTACATTTCCCCTGGACTAAAAACCTAGATTTTAAAAAAAGTACCCCACAATATGTGTAAAGTGGTCGCAAAAAGTCTGTAGTGGTGTGAACAGCCCATACAACTACATATGTGACTTTTGTCTTACTTAAATGTATTTAAACTCTGAACGCAATTACCCTACCATGTCGGGCATTACCGCTCAATCGATGGTTATTTAAATAAAACGATAAAGAAAATTCCTTAAACTTTTATGGAAATTAGTTGACTGCAAACTGTTCCTTATGCTTTGGAGTTATATTCGTTAATAAAATATGGATTTTTTTTACTAAATTTAACTAGCTATTTATGTTTTCCTTTAAGTGAGCGCCATTCCCCTACTTTCAACTATATCGTGTTGGATATCGTGTGAAAGCTTTGGTAACACTGAACTAAACTGAACATTTCTTTTAATTTTAGGTATTATATTTTCAGAGATATCGTCGAAAACGTAGTACAAAAATATGCCCCAACACCTCTATTTCCGAATCTAATAAAACTAAAATTATGAAACAATCAGAGGTAGTAGACGTTAATTTAAACCTTGAAGGAAAACTATAGCGATTATCCTAGTTCAAATAATTTTTGAGAAAAGCGCATTTTTCCGTTACACACAAATTTCTATTTGAGGGCATTCAGCAAAGGTATTGACAGGTGCTGGTGGTACCTATCGTAACAGAAGTATAAAAGCATTGTTGATAATGATTTTCGAAAAAAATCGTCTGTAATTAGCCGAGATACCCTTAAAGACACAGACAGTTTGGACATACATAATGACATGGGTGGAGTATCCCATACACTATCGGCTTTTAAAGCCCAGACAAAAACTTTTAACGATATATTTGTGTAATGCAATGTCCAGTAGCAGTATAAAAGCAATAAACGCCAAATTGTTAAAAACAGACTAATTTAATTAGAATTAATCACATAAACACTATGAGATTCGCCACTAGTTTGCATTGAGTAAGATCTCTCAATACGCCTCCCTTGCCTTTAAAAGTTAACCATTAACTGATATTACCGATCTGTAGATAATATTTGACAGTTCTACGCTAGAAACACGCGAGGCACGCTCTCAAGGTCAAATCTGTGCTATGTGAAGTTCATTCGTTATCGTCTTAGAGTATGATAACGAAAGTGCAGCGCGATAAGCGTAGGGGATAACGGAAGTGCACTGCGATAAGCGAAGGGGGAGATAAGAGAATTTTGATAAGGATTTTTTGAGATTAAATTTTTTAGCATAGGATAGCATTTTTTACTGTTAATTATTAGAAAAAAGAAGTGATAATTTTTAATGAAGCGTTTTTTGAATAAGTGGAATTTTTAATTTAGATAATTCGGTTTTTATCTGAACAGTATTTAAAGTTAAAAGAATAATGCTACTTCGACAAATTTTACTTAAATATCAGTTTCGTATGTATTTTGAGGAAGGATTTTTGAGTGGGGTTTTTCTTATCGCCAGGAAATTGTAGAACGATAGCACGCGTTAGATCTAGTGATAAAAATGGTTAGGTTCTTGTCTTTAAATGAATTTATATTTGAGAATCTCTTGTACCGAACTTTATAAACAAATGGAGTTATTTTAGGGTATGTTTTCTAATTTTTTTAGTGCATTTGTTAAGGAACGAAATTTAACACACTTTTCTAAATTTTCGCATTGCTCATATTGTTTTAGAGAATATTTTTGCAAAGAACATTATAGCATTAAATAAAAGAAAAATTAGCTCATAAATGTAATTAAAAAAATTGATTTTTTACGTTTTCTCCAAGTTTATTAAATATGTTTTTAGATAATATATTGTTATAACACATACGCTATTGAAATACTACTATCAATATTAATAGCATTTAAATAAAAATAAAAGCATACATTATTGAAATAATAAATCAATTTAAATAATAATAATAATAATAATATGTTTAGCTTAAAAGTACCTATAAGAAAGTTACGCATAGTTTTCTATAGGACAACTTTTCTTTTTCACAAATTCTACTATCAATATTAATAGCATTGAAATAAAAATAAATGCATACATTATTAAAATAATAAATCAGTTTAAATAATAATAATACGTTTAGCCAAACAGTAACTATAAAAAAGTTACGCATAGTTTTCTATAGGACAATTTTCTTTTCACACATACTAATTAAATTCTACTATCAATATTAAAGAATTGAAATAATTACATATAGCATTGAAATAATAAGAAGATTAAAATAATAATAGTGTATACTATTAGGATAATAATGTCATTACAATAATAATAAAAGAAATGTTACGTTGAGTTCAAAGTAACTATAATAAAGTAAGGCATAGTTTTCTATAGGACAATATATTTTTTTCACACATACTAATTAAATTTTACAATCAATATTAATAGCATTTAAATACTACTAATATTAATAATAGCATATAAAATTGAAATAATAAGAAGATTAAAATAATAATAGCATATACTATTTTGATAATAATGTCATTCCAATAATAATAATAAAAGAAATGTTACGTTGAGTTCCAAAGTAACTATAATAAAGTAACGCATAGTTTTCTGTAGAACAAAATATTACTTATTACATATAATGAATTTTTTAAACTTTTGCGCGAGGATCTGAATCTGTTAGACTTCAACTTGAAGAAGTAAAACGCATCACAATTTATATAGCAAAAATCCTGACTTCGTGTTAACAAACTTGAATCGTTTTGTGTTAATGCATTGTGGATAGTAGATAAGAGAATTTACCATAAAGCACTTTCTAGAAAATTGACTTTAGGGATATTTTACAAAATAAGTTAATTTTTAACATAAATATTGAGAAAATATAGTACCTTTCCGTAGGAAAGAGTTTTATATTAGTAATAGGTAAATTTTCAAACAGTTAGTTAAAGATTGTATCTGTTTGCAATTTAGGGGAATAAAGCACGACACTCGCATGATAATTTTGACTCACTCAAGTTTAGGGGTTGTTTGATATCCCAGTGAGGTCATGTGATAAGAGAAATTATAATAGCTAAAGAATAATTAAAAGCATTTTCTAGTAAATAAGACTTTACATTAATTATCGAATGATAACATTAACTTTTTCATAAATATATATTAGTTCATTTATCGCGAATTTGTTTGCGTAAACATTTTTAAATTTTATTCGCTCACACTACTTTTTCAACATATTAAACGGTCACTCAAAATTCAAAACTTGCTACTTATTGAAATAAATATATTTAACAAGGAATTTGTTTAAATATCGAAAGGAAAAAAAATGTTCGTTTAACTACTATTGTAACTAAACAATATGTGCGTATGAATTACTAATAACATATAGGGATAGAGAAATTTATGAAATGTAAAATAAATAATAATAATAGTACATAATAAAATTAGAAAAAAATATCATTATTTAAACTAAACAAAATGCACTTAGGATAAAATCTATAATTTATGAAATAAGCTAACACAAGTTTAAAATGATATGGGAAACATGTTAATAACATTTAACTCTTTACTCTATTTGCATATAATTATAATAAATGAATCTTATATTTTATGAAATTAAAAAGGAAATAGAGATTTAATCACTTATGCTTTATTTTGTAGAATCTGATATTAACAAAGGTTTTAATTTATTTCTAAAATTTAGGCAGCACACACATTCACCGTTTAGCCAGTTAAAGCGAAAAATAATTTTATTTTTTATTTTTTTATGAGTGAATGAGCTTAGAGTTAGTTAATATATGAATTAATTAAAAATGCAATCATACATAAACAGCTTTTATCATTTGTTACAAAACTTATTTACATTTTTAATTTTTTACATACTCTATAAAACGACTAAACTTATTAATTATTCAAATATATATATATATATTACCTAAATTACTTTTAACACAGTAACTTTACATTTATCATTTTTAGCAAATTAGCATAACCTATATTTTAAATTTTTGTTTAGGTTCGATAAACTAAAATGTATATGCTATAACAACTATAAACAACTATAAAGCATAAGAAAAATTAGAATACACTTTTTATATTATTAAATTATAAACATAGAAATTATACTTGCGTTATACGTACACGTCTGCAAACACGTCTATTTCCCAAGTTACTTGAAGAAGAATGCTTGATAAGTTCTTATCTGATGATCACGTGATGCTTCAAATCACTAGCAAGTTCAGACATAGAGTTATGACTCTTCGATGGGCTTTCCCAATATATGACGTCATTGAGAACTTAGTATAATTTTAGACACACATTTTGAAATACAGATCTACTTCAAATTATGCTAAGTTATCACCTTACGTAATAGAGGTCACATGATCTCCTAACCAATCACAGTTCATTCTTTATCATTTTTCGCACACGCGCACCCTCTATGGTTGCATAAATTTGCGTGCAACGGGACATTATCATTCTTCTGAGCAGTGAGATAGTTGTGTGAAGACGCTTTCGACTGCTCGGTATTTTTAGTTAGTATTTGCCTGTGATAAAATGGAACAAGCCCTGCATTCTTCTGAGTTTAGTGATCCTAACACGATGAATCAAGCCCTTCCACCCAGATTGAACGATCAAGACATGGAAGTTTCATCGCAACCTCTTTCGAAAAATGAAGTGACACCTTCTTCATTAGATCTGCAGAAGTTTCCTTTTGTGTGTAATGTGTGCAACCAAGCCTTCTCTCGAAAGTTTGTGTTAAAAAGACATATGAATTCTCACCTACATGAAAAACCATTTTGTTGTGATTTATGTGAAACATCATTTGTTCAAAACAGTGATTTACAACAACATAGGAAGATTCATTCAAAGACACCTGTGATTTTAAAATTTGATGTATGTGACGTCATATTTTCAAGAAATTGTGATTTATTAAAACATAAGATTATCCATAAGCCTACCAAGCAATTTAATTGCAATAAATGTGACGAAGTGTTTTCGATAAAGCGTGATTTATTAAAACATAAGATTATGCATAAATCTACCAAGCAATTTAATTGAAATGAATGTGATGAAGTATTTTCAAAAAAGCGAGACTTAATAAGACACAAAAAGAATCATAAATCTCCCAAGGAATATAAATGTGCGCATTGTACCGAAATATTCAACCGCAAGTATGATTTATTACGTCATGTGGATACTTCACATAAAGTTTCATACAAACCTGTGAAACCAAAGTCACCATCTTTAAAAGATATATTATATGAAAAAGTTAAGCATTTTAAAAGATTTAATGCACTTGGTATTTTTACTAAAACTATGATCGATTCGAATGAGGAGAATGACAAAGAATTTTTCACATTTTTTGATAGTGTTCGACCAGATGTTTCGAACGAATTACATAATCAGATAGAAGTAAAAAAGTCAATGAAATGGTATGCAACTGTACAAGTTCTTGTTAGTCGTGTATTTAATGATGGAGACTTAGAGACTGCCACACCATTTTTTCATTCCAAAACTGTACACGATTTGACAAATCAAAATTTATCTGTGCATATGGAGGAAGCTTTTGCAAAAATGATGAATTCCTACGAGAAGTTCACTCAACGTGGTTCTAATTGGATATTAGAAAAAATAATGAACATAGAATTGTCAACAGATAAATATAGTATATTTTAAAATATTTGTACCCTTTTTATGTACGATTCTTCATATTTGTAACTGCTGTTTAAAACGAACAATAAATATTGTGTGATTTAAAAAGCTACGAGTTTTTATTTTAATATAATTTTCTTATTATCAATTCTGAAAAATTTACTAAAGACTACTTTACTACTTTGTTATGAATACACTAGAATGTCACTAAACAGTTCAAGACATATCTGTCACACATACTTAAATTTAGAAATTTAAACTACTTTTTAAATTGTTTTTTAAGTTTTTATAAATTTGTATTTTTTATAAAAAAAATAAATTTCAATTATTTTTATGTATTAAGTTATAATTTCAATGCATATGTATACGTATATACGAACATATATGTGTATTATGTTTTCATAAAAATTACAAGTCATCAAGAAAGTTTTGAAATTTTGCAAATTAAAACAATGTTTAAGAAAAGATCACTAGTTAAAAATATATATGTACGTATACTTACATACATATATATATATTTATTATATATGTTTGAAAATTTCAATGTTTTCTGTTTTAATTATCTTGTGAATACATTCAACCTTTCAATTATTTATCCTAGCTACCGTTTTTTACACAATAAACCAACCAAACATCTCATAGTAACCATTCGTTTAACCTAACAACAATTTACCATTTATGAGCAAATATTTTAAGAAACTATGAAACACATTTTAAATCGAATAAAAAAAACAAAAAAAAAACAGCGGAAAATCAAAAAGTTTATGCCATAATTTGAATTATTCCTTTACTTATGTAAGTTTAGACATGGAAATAAGTTATAAAGTTACTATGCTAACTTGTGTTGTCAATATACTGACTTAATAATTTTTCATAGGTTTAATATGATAAAGAACGCGTCTTAAAATCTCATAACTTAGTTTTATGAAATATATCCACCTAACTTTAAATTGTACTATTAAAAATTATGCTTAGAATCCACTTATGTTATTTAAATCATTCAAATCATAGAACATAAAAAAACTTTAAAATCAGTTACAAATTATACATAAATAAACTGTTCTCACCAAAAAACCCGCCATACTTCTGTACTTAACTTGTGCGAAATAAAACCCAACCTTCTATTATGCTTGCCACGAAGGGAATGAATGATAACGCATCATTTATCCGGTAAAACCCAAGACCGCACGATCACCCTTATCTATGACGTCACTGATAAGATGATTCAAACTGATAAGGAGTAAATAATTTTTTTAATTACTATGTTAGATTTTGCTAAAAGCTCTAATTCCTAATTACAATTAACACATCTCATATAATTAATTTTTATAATAATAATTAAAATAATAATTCAGTTAGTCTATTATAAATAATTATTTTTAGTTTTATTATTTAAAAACATTCATATCATATCATATAGCAATTTTAAGACATTAATTTATATCATTTTATACTCAAGTAAAACATTCTCACACAAAAATCCAACACACCACAGCACCTAACAAAAGTGAAATAAAACACAACTTAGCCCCATGCTTTCCCTAAATCCTACTTGGAATAGTTTGTTTAAATAAAATTGAATTGATATTGTAACAAACAGTGTATTACTTGTTGTCTACACTACATATTTTAAAAAAATCATGAAAACTTATTGTAACACATTATGAAAAGAACATTTAATGTTATTTACCTAGAACCAAGCACTTGACTTGAGCAAAAACACGTCCTTCTTCTATGCTTCCCTAGCGAGAACTGATTGATAAGACGGTGGGCGCCCCAAAAAAATGGGACCGTCTTCCGATCCTAGATCATTGCATATCCTTTTGTCCAGGCTGAGACCACCCGAGAAACGCGCCCCGCGACGCGTCCCGAAGGTCGCCGCCAGACGCGCCCCATCAAGGCGATCCCTGAGACCCCGGGCCTCACCTGCACTCCGGCCAAACCGACGCCGCTGCCCAGTGCACACGGCGACGGCTATTCACAAGAAGAGACGAACGGCCGCTACGACAGTCCTCACCACCCAGATAGAAAAACCAAGTGGTCCCTAAACTTGTTTACTGGAGTCGGTAGACACCGCAAGCCCTGCAGGAACCAGACGTCTACAAAGACGCTGGGCCCACGAACTGAACCAAGGCTTCCCGACCCGAATTCGATTTACGGCAGGCCCCCAAGATCAGATACCATTTTCAGGCAGAGACATTTATGTGGGCCAGCCGATAAGAAAGTTATGAAGGGCCCTAGCTTGAAAACCCGGGAGGACGGGAAAGTCCCTCCGGCCGTAAAGCGACCCAGCTCCAGGCTTTTCGCCCAAGCCAGCCAGGTCAACCGACGGAACCCCTCGTGGATCATGCCGGGAATCAGTTGGCCCAGACTACATGACGTTAGCGACCCCAGGCGGGCACGGAAAGCTCCACCTAGACGGAATAGACTCCGCCTAGCTAGGGGGTTGGACGGAACGCCCGCCCCCGCCGACTCGACTCCGTCCGAAGACAGAGAAGCCAGCGGAGGCCGACAGAAGCCCGCCCACCACTACCTTACCTCATGGTCGTCAAGGGTACCCAGGCCCGAAGGCCCCTGACCCCGTGCAGAGACCGACCGCTAAATTTGTTAGTGCGTTCGAAAGTTAGGTGGAGACACCTCTAGGTCCTCATCACCAGCCGAGGAAATCTCTGGTACCGCATAGACACGAAGGACCTGGATCGGACCAAGAGTTCTTCTGAGGCACGATGAGCCGCCGCGTTACCGGCGAGTCTCCGGCCCGGTTCCCCGTGGGGACAGCGTTCGATGGTGGACCTGCCGGCCGACCCCCTCCCAAGGGTCACGACACGACATGGAGGTACCAGAGCCATACTGGCCTCCCCACGCGACCGCTCCTTGGTCAACGGGGGCACCACGAAACCCTACCCACCTTAGGGTCAGCTCACAACTGCTTCAGCTGCGGTCCTCGGAGGGATGAGCCTCACAATTCATAAAGTAACCTGGGCGCTGTCCGAAACCCTCGCCCTTCGGTTACTCCGGGAGTCCCTGCATGGCGTTCCAACGAGCCCCGTCGTCACGAGCGAGCACCGAGGACTTTCCACTACAAAGCCCTCACTCACACCTCAGGCTCCCTCTTAGTCAATAGGTGGATGGGGTCCTATCGCCTTAGCTATCCTTTGCCCAGAGTCACCACCCGGTCAATGACCGGCTCTGGGATCGGACTATGGACCGTCGCTGTCCGGCTTGGCCAGAGAACCTGGCTGCCGGGGGTGCGCCGAGATTTTGGGCCCCGAAGGACCTGCGCCCCATGCACAACGTCCGTTAACTGTGGCCACCGGGCTCAACGCCTGTCGGAGATGAGCCTCTCGAGGAGGTGGCGATTCGTCCCCATCCGGCCCCCTCGCATTCGTGCACAACGAACTCTGCCGAGCTTCCGGTCGCCTCCCCCACTCAAGGGGTCGGGTCGGAACCACCCGGAGGGGCGGCCACGAACTGATTGATAACACGCTTGCATGCTTATCAGTTCGAAAATCATGTGACGTCACATATCACGTGATAGATTGTTGATAAGATAAGATTAGCTGATAAGAACTTTTACTACTATCATACATTTACCTCTCAGACTTTGCTGGAAACGGTTGAGTTTGCTGTCTCAAAATATTTTTAATAGCTAAATTATTTGATAAAATGTTTATGTTTTATATTTATTAATTAGTTAATTTGAATTAATTATTTTTAATAGACTAACTGAATTAATATTTTAATTATCATAAAATTAATTATATGAGATGTGTTAATTGTAATTAGGAATTAGAGCTTTTAATCGCAGAATCTAATATAGTAATTAACAAATTTATCTAATTCTGCTCAGTAAATTAAAATGTGTTCAGCTATCGACCATATTTTACCATGTGTTCAAAGCTTCCCAAAATTATATCTATGCAAAATATGAATAAATATATATTTTTTTAATACCCTGCATAGATATTTATCATATTTATCATATTTATCTATGCTAGTTAATATTTATTAAGGGGTCTTGTACCTTTTAAACGTGACGAAAATTAATGAAAATATTCAAAGTTTGAATTAGTCTGTCTTCAAAACCTTTTTGTGTATAAACATAAAAGTCTACTAAATTTCTAAAGGGCTCATATTACAAAGTACAATATGTTTAATCAATAGTCAAACTTTTATGTATATACACAAACAGGTTTTGAAGACAGACTAATTCAAACTTTGAATATTTTCATTAATTTTCGTCGCGTTTAAAAGGTACAAGACCCCTTAATAAATATTAACTAGCATAGATAAATATGATAAATATGATAAATATCTATGCAGGGTATTAAAAAAATATATATTTATTCATATTTTGCATAGATATAATTTTGGGAAGCGTTGAACACATGGAAAAATATGGTCGATAGCTCAACACATTTTACTTTATTGAGTAGCAGTAGATATATAAAATTTGTTAATTACTATGTTAGATTCTGCGATTAAAAGCTCTAATTCCTAATTACAATTAACACATCTCATATAATTAATTTTATGATAATTAAAATAATAATTCAGTTAGTCTATTAAAAATAATTAATTCAAATTAACTAATTAATAAATATAAAACATAAACATTTTATCAAATAACTTAGTTATTAAAAATATTTTGAGAGAGCAAACTCAACCGTTTCCAGCAAAGTCTGAGGGGTAAATGAATGATAGTATAAGTTCTTATCAGCTAATCTTATCTTATCAACAATCTATCACGTGATATGTGACGTCACATGATTTCCGAACTGATAAGCATGCCAGCATGTTATCAATCAGTTCTCGCTAGGGAAGCATAGAAGAAGGACGTGTTTTTACTCAAGTCAAGTGCTTGGTTCTAGGTAAGTAACATTAAATGTTCTTTTCATAATGTGTTACAATATGTTTTCATGATTTTTTTTAAATATGTAGTGTAGACATAAAGTAATACACAGATTGTTACAAAATCAATTCATTTTTATTTAAGAAAACTTGGCCAAGTAGGATTTAGGGAAAGCATGGGGCTAAGTTGTGTTTTATTTCACCTATGTTAGGTGTTGTGGTGTGTTGGATTTTTAGGTGAGAATGTTTTATTTGAGTATAAAGTGATATAAATTAATGTCTTAAAATTGCTATATGATATAATTATTATTATAAAAATTAATTATATGACATGGGTTAGTTGTAATTAGGAATTAGAGCTTTTAGTAAAATATAACATAGTAATTAAAAAAATTAGCTACTCCTTATCAGTATGAATCATCTTATCAGTGACGTCATAGATAAGGGTGATCGTGCAGTCTTGGGTTTTACCGGATAAATGATTCGTTATCAATCATTCCCTTCGTGGAAAGCATAATAGAAGGTTGGGTTTTATTTCGCACAAGTTAAGTATAGAAGTATAGCGGGTTTTTTTTGGTGAGAACAGTTTATTTATGTATAATATGTAAGTGATTTTAAAGCTTTTTTATGTTCTATGATTTGAATGATTTAAATAACATAAATGGAATCTAAGCATAATTTTTAATAGTACAATTTAAAGTTAGCTGGATATATTTCATAAAACTAAGTTATAAGATTTTAAGACGCGTTCTTTATCATATTAAACCTATGAAAAATTGTTACGTCAGTATATTGACAACACAAGTTAGCATAGTAACTTTATAACTTATTTCCATGTCTAAACTTACATAAGTAAAGGAATAATTCAAATTATGGCATAAACTTTTTGATTTTCCGCTGTTTTTTTTTTTGTTTTTTTTATTCGATTTAAAATGTCTTTCATAGTTTCTTAAAATATTTGCACATAAATGGTAAATTGTTGTTAGGTTAAACGAATGGTTACTATGAGTTGTTTCGTTGGTTTATTGTGTAAAAAACGGTAGCTAGGATAAATAATTGAAAGGTTGAATGTATTCACTAGATAATTAAAACAGAAAACATTGAAATTTTCAAACATATATAATAAATATATATATATGTAAGTATACGTACATATATATTTTTAACAAATGATCTTTTTTTAAACTTTGTTTTAATTTGCAAATTTTTCAAAACTTTCTTAATGACTTGTAATTTTTATGAAAACATTATACACATATATGTTCGTATATACGTATACATATGCATTGAAATTATAACTTAATAAATAAAATTAATTGAAATTTAATTTTTTTTATAAAAAATACAAATTTATAAAAACTTAAAAAACAATTTAAAAAGTAGTTTAAATTTCCAAATTAAAATATGTGTGACAGATATGTCTTGAAATGTTCAGTCACATTCTAGTGTATTCAAAACAAAGTAGTAAAGTTGTCTTTAGTAAATTTTTCAGAATTGATAATATGAAAATTATATTAAAATATAAACTCTTAGCTTTTTAAATCACACAATATTATTGTTCGTTTTAAATAGCAGTTACAAAATTGAAGAATTGTACATAAAAAGGGTACAAATATTTTAAACTATACTATACAGTAGAGCCCCGATTATCCGCGGATTCGGTGGCAAGGGCACCGCGTTAAGAAAAATCGCGGATAATCCGAAAAAAACTTAAAATGAGGTGCAAATGCGAAAAAAAAAATATTTCAACATAAAAATTATCCTTTAGTGTATAAAAAGCATGATATAACGTTTAAATCACATATATATGCACAGTAGAGCAGAAACATTTGCTTTACGTCTAAAGCACTAAAATAAAAACAAGAAACAAGAAACAATGCCATCATACTGTACAAAAAGTGTTGTGTTAAACCTTTTTAAAAAAATTAGTCACTTGTTTTTGCTTCTTGCTTTGGAAACACCTTTTCCTTATTCTAAATTGTACTTTCCTTAACATAAGTTTTTCTTCGGGGTAAGTCGAATTTTACCGAACACGCACCGGTTCCAATTAGTTCAGATTAGCGGGGTTCTACTGTATTTTAATTGTGGCACCCGAAACTAGAAATATTCTTCTATTACTCTCGAATACACGAATTAATCTGTTTATAATTATTAGTAAGGCTTATTGTATTTTCCTTGTTGTTGGCTTGAAATAAAAAAAGAAAGAAAAAGAAAAATCGCTTCATAATCCGCTCGCGGATAATCGGGGCTCTACTGTATTTAGCTGTTGACAATTCTATGTTCATTATTTTTTCTAATGTCCAATTAGAACCACGTTGAGTGAACTTCCTGTAGGAATTTATCATTTTTGCAAAAGCTTCCTCCATATGCACAGATAAATTTTTATTTGTCAAATCGAGTACAGTTTTGGAATGAAAAAATGGTGTGGCAGTCTCTAAGTCTCCATCATTAGTTACACGACTAACAAGAGCTTGTAGAGTTGCATACCATTTCATTGACTTTTTTACTTCCATCTGATTATGTAATTCGTTCGAAACATCTGGTCGAACACTATCAAAAAATGTGAAAAAGTCTTTGTCATTCTCCTCATTCGAATCGATCATAGTTTTAGCAAAAATACCGAGTGCATTAAATCTTTTAAAATGCTTAACTTTTTCATATAATATATCTTTTAAAGATGGTGACGATGGTTTAAAAGTTTTGTATGAAACTTTATGCGAAGTATCCACATGACGTAATAAATCATACATGCGTTTGAATATTTCTGTACAATGCACACATTTATATTCCTTGGGAGACTTATGAATCTTTTTGTGTCTTATTAAGTCTCGCTTTTTTGAGAAACTTCATCACATTCATTGCAATTAAATTGCTTAGTAGACTTATGGATAATCTTATGTTTTAATAAATCACGCTTTATCGAAAACACTTCGTCACATTCATTGCAATTAAATTGCTTGGTAGGCTTATGGATAATCTTATGTTTTAATAAATCACACTTTCTTGAAAATATGACGTCACATACATCACATATTAAAATCAGAAGAGTTTGAATGAATCTTCCTATGTTGTTGCAAAAATCACTGTTTTGAAAAAATGATTTTTCCCATAAATCACAACAAAATGGATTTTTCTGTAGGTGGGAGTTCATATGTCTTTTTAACACAAACATTCGAGAGAATGCTTGGTTGCACACATTACACACAAAAGGAAACTTCTGCAGATCTAATGAAGAGGGTGTCACTTCATTATTCGAAACAGGTTGCGATGAAACTTCCATGTCTTGATCGTTCAATCTGGGTGTACAGGGCTTGACTCATCGTGTTGGGATCACTAAACTCAGAAGAATGCAGGTCTTGTTCCATTTTATCACAGGCAAATACTAACTAAAAATACCGAACAGTCGAAAGAGTCTTCACACTACTATCTCACTGCTCAGAATAATGATAATGTCCCGTTCCACGCAAATTTTTGCAACCATAGAGGGCGCGCGTGTGCGAAAAATGATAAAGAATGAACTGTGATTGGTTAGGAGATCATGTGACTTCTATTACGTAAGGTGATAACTTAGCATAATTTGAACTATATCTATATTTCAAAATGTGTGTCTAAAATGTTCACACATAAATGTTTTGCAGGATTTTTAGATACAAATAGGAATGCACATATTTAAAGTATCAAAACTAAAATTTCGAAAAAGAACAAAATCTTATAAGTAATAGTAAATTCAATAATATATTGATTGAAATTAAATTAATAAATTAAAAATATGTTTATTAAATGATAATGCATGAAGTTAATTACTGCGAGTACTAGTTTATTAGTACGATTGCAAATAAAACAAAGTTCTCAGTGACTGTTGGTGAAACCCATCGATGAGTCATAACTCTATGTCTGAACTTGCTGATGATTTGAAGCATCATTAGATAAGAACTTATCAAGTTTCTTCTTCATGAAACGGGGGGAAATAGAGATGTTTCCAGATGTGTCCGTATAACGTAAGTTTAATTTGTATGTTTATAATTTAATAATATATAAAGTGTATGTGAATTCTAATTTTTCTTATGCATTTAGTCCGTGTGTTATAGCATGTACATTTTAGTTTATCGAACCTAATCTAAAACTTAAAATGTAGTTTATGCTAATTTATTAAAAATGATAAGTGTAAAGTTATTGTGTTAAAAGTAATTTATGTGATATGTACATATGTATACATATATAGTCGTTTTATAGGGTATCTAACAAATTTAAAACGTCAATAAGTTTTGCAACAAATGATGAAAGTTATGCAAGAAGGAATGTGCATATTTGGAATATCAAAACTAAAATTTCTAAAAAGAACGAAATCTTAAAAATAATAGTAAATTCATTGATATATTAATTGAAATTAAATTAATAAATTATTTATTATATGATAATGTATGACTTTAATGACAAATTAGACTTCGTACAAATTATACTAAGTTCTCAATGACGTCATATGTTAGGAAAGCCCATCGAAGAGTCATAACTCTATGTCTGAACTTGCTAGTGATTTGAAGCATCACGTGATCATCAGATAAGAACTTATCAAGCATTCTTCTTCAAGTAACTTGGGAAATAGACGTGTTTGCAGACGTGTACGTATAACGCAAGTATAATTTGTATGTTTGTAATTTAATAATATAAAAAGTGTATTCTAATTTTTCTTATGCTTTATAGTTGTTTATAGTTGTTATAGCATATACATTTTAGTTTATCGAACCTAAACAAAAATTTAAAATATAGGTTATGCTAATTTGTTAAAAATGATAAATGTGAAGTTATTGTGTTAAAAGTAATTTAGGTGATATATATATACACACACATATATATATATATAAGTTTAGTCGTTTTATAGAGTACCTAACAAATTAAAAATGTAAATAAGTTTTGTAACAAATGATAAAAGCTGTTTATGCATGATTGCATTTTTAATTAATTCATATATTAACTAACTCTAAGCTCATTCACTCACAGAAAAAAAAATTTTTTCGCTTTAACTGGCTGAACGGTGAATGTGTGTGCTGCCTAAACTTTAAAAATAAATTAAAACATTTGTTAATATCAGATTCTACAAAATAAAGCATAAGTGATTAAATCTCTATTTCCTTTTTAATTTCATAAAATATAAGATTCATTTATTATAATCATATGCAAATAGAATAAAGAGTTAAATGTTATTAACATGTTTCCCATATCATTTGAAACTTGTGTTAGCTTATTTCAAAAATTATAAATTTTATCCTAAGTGGGTGTTGTTTAATTTAAATAATGATATTTTTTTCTAATTTTAGTATGTACTATTATTATTATTTATTTTACATTTCATAAATTTCCCTATCCCTATATGTTATTAGTAATTCATACGCACATATTGTTTAGTTGCAATAGTAGTTAAACGAACATTTTTTTCCCTTTCGATATTTAAACAAATTAATTGTGAAATATATTTATCTGAATAAGTAGCAAGTTTTGAATTCTGAGTGACCGTTTAATATGTTGAGAAAGAAGTAGTGTGAGCGAATAAAATTTAAAAATGTTTACGCAAACAAATTCGCGATAAATGAACTAATATATATTTATGAAAAAGTTAATGTTATCATTCGATAATTAATGTAAAGTCTTATTTACGAGAAAATGCTCTTAATTATTCTTTAGCTATTGTAATTTCTCTTATCACATGACCTCACTGGGATATCAAACAACCCCTAAACTTGAGTGAGTGAAAATTATCATGCGAGTGTCGTGCTTTATTCCCCTAAATTTCAAACAGATACAATCTTTAACTAAATGTTTGAAAAGTTACCTATTACTAATATAAAACTCTCTCCTACGGAAAGGTACTATATTTTCTCAATATTTATGTTAAAAATTAACTTATTTTGTAAAATTTCCCTAAAGTCAATTTTCTAGAAATGCTTTAAATTACTTATGGTAAATTCTCTTATCTACAATCCACAATGCATTAACAAAAAACGATTCAAGTTTGTTAACACGAAGGCAGCATTTATGCTATATAAATTGTGATGCTTTTTACCCCTTCAAGTTGAAGTCTAACAGATTCAGATCCTCGCGCAAATAGTTTAAAAAATTCATTATATGTAATAAGTAATATTTTGTTCTACAGAAAACTATGCGTTACTTTATTATAGTTACCTTGGAACTCAACGTAACATTTCTTTTATTATTATTATTGGAAAGACATTATTATCAAAATAGTATATGCTATTATTATTTTGATATTCTTATTATTTCAATGTTATATGCTATTATTAATATTAGTAATATTTAAATGCTATTAATATTGATTGTAAAATTTAATTAGTATGTGTGAAAAAAATATATTGTCCTATAGAAAACTATGCGTTACTTTATTATAGTTACTTTGAACTCAACGTAACATTTCTTTTATTATTATTGTAATGACATTATTATCCTAATAGTATATACTATTATTATTTTAATCTTCTTATTATTTCAATGCTATATGTAATTATTTCAATGCTTTAATATTGATAGTAGAATTTAATTAGTATGTGTGAAAAAAAAATTGTCCTATAGAAAACTATGCGTAACTTTCTTATAGTTACTGTTTGGCTAAACGTATTATTATTATTATTTAAACTGTTTTTTTATTTCAATAATGTATACATTTATTTTTATTTCAATTAATATTGATAGTAGAATTTGTGAAAAAGAAAAATTGTCCTATAGAAAACTATGTGTAACTTTCTTATAGGTACTTTTAAGCTAAACGTAATATTATTATTATTTAAATTGATTTATTATTTCAATAATGTATTCTTTTATTTTTCCCGCCCGCCGCCACCGACTCGACTCCGTCCGAAGACAGAGAAGCCAGCGGAGGCCGACAGAAGCCCTCCCGCCACTACCTTACTTCACGGCCGTCGAGGGTACCCAGGCCCGAAGACCCCTGACCCCGTGCAGTGACCGACCGCTACCTTTGTTAGTGCGTTCGAAAGTTAGGTGGAGACACCTCTAGGTCCTCATCACCAGCCGAGGAAAACTCTGGTACCGCATAGACACGAAGGACCTGGATCGGACCAAGAGTTCCTCTGAGGCACGATGAGCCGCCGCGTTACCGGCGAGCCTCCGGCTCGGTTCCCTGTGGGGACAGCGTTCGATGGTGGACCTGCCGGCCGACCCCCTCCCAAAGGTCACGGCACGACATGGAGCAACCAGAGCCATACTGGCCTCCCGACGCGAACGCTCCTTGGTCAACGGGGGCACCACCAAACCCTACCCACCTTAAGGTCGGCTCACAACTGCTTCAGCTGCGGTCCTCGGAGGGATGAGCCTCCCAAGTCATAAAGCAACCTGGGCGCTGTCCGAAACCCTCGCCCTTCGGTTGCTCCGGGAGTCCCTGCATGGCGTTCCCACGAGCCACGTCGTCACTAGCGAGAACCGAGGACTTTCCACTACAAAGCCCTCACTCACACCTCAGGCCCCCTCTTAGTCAATAGGTGGATGGGGTCCTATCGCCTTAGCTATCCTTTGCCCAGAGTCACCACCCGGTCAATGGCCATCTCTGGGATCGGACTATGGACCGTCGCTGTCCGGCTTGGCCAGAGAACCTGGCTGCCGGGGGTGCGCCGAGACTTTGGGCCCCGAAGGACCTGCGCCCCATGCACAACGTCCGTTAACCGTGGCCACCGGGCTCAACGCCTGTCGGAGATGAGCCTCTCGAGGGGGTGGCGATTCGTCCCCATCCGGGGCCCTCGCATTCGTGCACAACGAACTTTGCCGAGCTTCCGATCGCCTCCCCCACTCAAGGGGTCGGGTCGGAACCACCCGGAGGGGCGGCCACGAACTGATTGATAACATGCTTGCATGCTTATCAGTTCGAAAATCATGTGACGTCACATATCATGTGATAGATTGTTGATAAGATATGATTAGCTGATAAGAACTTATACTACTATCATTCATTTACCTCTCAGACTTTGCTGGAAACGGTTGAGTTTGCTCTCTCAAAATATTTTTAATAGCTAAATTATTTGATAAAATGTTTATGTTTTATATTTATTAATTAGTTAATTTGAATTATTTATTTTTTATAGACTAACAGGATTATTATTTTAATTATCATAAAATTAATTACATGAGATGTGTTAATTGTAATTAGGAATTAGAGCTTTTAATCGCAGAATCTAACATAGTAATTAACAAATTTTATATATTTACTGCTACTCAATAAAGTAAAATGTGTTGAGCTATCGACCATATTTTTCCATGTGTTCAACGCTTCCCAAAATTATATCTATGCAAAATATGAATAAATGTATATATTTTTAATACCCTGCATAGATATTTATCATATTTATCATATTTATCTATGCTAGTAAACATAAAAGTATACTAAATTTCTAAAGGGCTCATATTACAAAGTACAATATGTTTAATCAATAGCCAAACTTTTATGTTTATACACAAACAGATTTTGAAGACAGACTAATTCAAACTTTGAATATTTTCATTAATTTTCGTCCCGTTTAAAAGGTACAAGACCCCTTAATAAATATTAACTAGCATAGATAAATATGATAAATATGATAAATATCTATGCAGGGTATTAGAAATATATATATTTATTCATATTTTGCATAGATATAATTTTGGGAAGCGTTGAACACATGGAAAAATATGGTCGATAGCTCAACACATTTTACTTTATTGAGTAGCAGTAGATATATAAAATTTGTTAATTACTATGTTAGATTCTGCGATTAAAAGCTCTAATTCCTAATTACAATTAACACATCTCATATAATTAATTTTATGATAATTAAAATAATAATTCAGTTAGTCTATTAAAAATAATTAATTCAAATTAACTAATTAATAAATATAAAACATAAATATTTTATGAAATAACTTAGTTATTAAAAATATTTTGAGAGAGCAAACTCAACCGTTTCCAGCGAAGTCTGAGAGGTAAATGAATGATAGTATAAGTTCTTATCAGCTAATCTTATCTTATCAACAATCTATCACGTGATATGTGACGTCACATGATTTCCGAACTGATAAGCATGCAAGCATGTTATCAATCAGTTCTCGCTAGGGAAGCATAGAAGAAGGACGTGCTATTGCTCAAGTCAAGTGCTTGGTTCTAGGTAAGTAACATTAAATGTTCTTTTCATAATGTGTTACAATATGTTTTCATGATTTTTTTTAAATATGTAGTGTAGACATAAAGTAATACACAGATTGTTACAAAATCAATTCATTTTTATTTAAGAAAACTTGGCCAAGTAGGATTTAGGGAAAGCATGGGGCTAAGTTGAGTTTTATTTCACCTATGTTAGGTGTTGTGGTGTGTTGGATTTTTAGGTGAGAATGTTTTATTTGAGTATAAAGTGATATAAATTAATGTCTTAAAATTGCTATATGATATAATTTTTATTATAAAAATTAATTATATGACATGTGTTAATTGTAATTAGGAATTAGAGCTTTTAGTAAAATCTAACATAGTAATTAAAAAAATTAGCTACTCCTTATCAGTATGAATCATCTTATCAGTGACGTCATAGATAAGGGTGATCGTGCGGTCTTTGGGTTTACCGGATAAATGATTCGTTATCAATCATTCCCTTCGTGGAAAGCATAATAGAAGGTTGGGTTTTATTTCGCACAAGTTAAGTATAGAATTATGGCGGGTTTTTTGGTGAGAACAGTTTATTTATGTATAATTTGTAAGTGATTTTAAAGTTTTTTTATGTTCTATGATTTGAATGATTTAAATAACATAAGTGGATTCTAAGCATAATTTTTAATAGTAGAATTTAAAGTTAGCTGGATATATTTCATAAGACTAAGTTATGAGATTTTAAGACGCGTTCTTTATCATATTAAACCTATGAAAAATTATTAAGTCAGTATATTGACAACACAAGTTAGCTTAGTAACTTTTTAACTTATTTCCATGTCTAAACTTACATAAGTAAAGGAATAATTCAAATTATGGCATAACCTTTTTAATTTTCCGCTGTTTTTTTTTGTTTTTTTACTCGATTTAAAATGTCTTTCATACTTTCTTAAAATATTTGCATATAAATGGTAAATTGTTGTTAGGTTAAACGAATGGTTACTATGAGTTGTTTGGTTGGTTTATTGTGTAAAAAACGGTAGCTAGGATAAATAATTGAAAGGTTGAATGTATTCACTAGATAATTAAAACAGAAAACATTGAAATTTTCAAACATATATAATAAATATATATATCGTATATGTATACGTACATATATATTTTTAACTAGTGATCTTTATTTAAACTTTGTTTTAATTTGCCAATTTTTCAAAACTTTCTTAATGACTTGTAATTTTTATGAAAACATAATACACATATATGCTCGTATATACGTATATATATGCATTGAAATTATAACTTAATAAATAAAATTAATTGAAATTTTTTTTTTAAATGCAAATTTATAAAAACTTAAAAAACAATTTAAAAAGTAGCTTAAATTTCCAAATTTAAATATGTGTGACAGATATGTCTTGAAATGTTCAGTCACATTCTAGTGTATTCAAAAGAAAGTAGTAAAGTAGTCTTTAGTAAATATTTCAGAATTGATAATATGAAAATTATATTAAAATAAAAACTCTTAGCTTTTTAAATCACACAATATTTATTGTTCGTTTTAAATAGCAGTTACAAAATTGAAGAATCGTACATAAAAAGGGTACAAATATTTTAAACTATACTATACAGTAGAGCCCCGATTATCCGCGGAATTCGGTGGCAAGGGCACCGCGGATAAGAAAAATCGTGGATAATCCGAAAAAAAACTTAAAATGAGGTGCAAATGCGAAAAAAAAGTATTTCAACATAAAAATTATCCTTTAGTGTACAAAAAACATGATAAAACGTTTAAATCACATATATATGCACAGTAGAGCAGAAACATTTGCTTTACATCTAAAGCACTAAAATAAAAACAAGAAACAAGAAACAATGCCATCATACTGTACAAAAAGTGTTGTGTTAAACCTTTTTAAAAAAATCAGTCACTTGTTTTTGCTTCTTGCTTTGGAAACACCTTTTCTTTATTCTAAATTGTACTTTCCTTAACATAAGTTTTTCTTCGGGGTAATTCGAATTTTTTGTAATCGGAACACGCACCGGTCCCAATTAGTTCCGATTAGCGGGGTTCTACTGTATTTTAAACGTGGCAACCGAAACTAGAAGTATTCTTCTATTACTCTCGAATACACGAATTAATCTGTTTATATTTATTAGTAGGGCTTATTGTATTACCTTGTTGTTGGCTTGAAATAAAAAAAAAGAAAGAAAAGAAAAATCGCTTCATAATCCGCACCGCGGATAATCCGCTCGCGGATAATCGGGACTCTACTGTATTTAGCTGTTGACAATTCTATGTTCATTATTTTTTCTAGTGTCCAATTAGAACCACGCTGAGTGAACTTCCCGTAGGAATTCATCATTTTTGCAAAAGCTTCCTCCATATGCACAGATAAATTTTTATTTGTCAAATCGAGTACAGTTTTGGAATGAAAAAATGGTGTGGCAGTCTCTAAGTCTCCATCATTAGTTACACGACTAACAAGAACTTGTAGAGTTGCATACCATTTCATTGACTTTTTTACTTCTATCTGATTATGTAATTCGTTCGAAACATCTGGTCGAACACTATCAAAAAATGTGAAAAAGTCTTTGTCATTCTCCTCATTCGAATTGATCATAGTTTTAGTAAAAATACCGAGTGCATTAAATCTTTTAAAATGCTTAACTTTTTCATATAATATATCTTTTAAAGATGGTGACGATTGTTTAAAAGGTTTGTATGAAACTTTATGCGAAGTATCCACATAACGTAATAAATCATACTTGCGTTTGAATATTTCGGTATAATGCACACATTTATATTCCTTGGGAGACTTATGAATCTTTTTGTGTCTTATTAAGTCTCGCTTTTTTGAAAATACTTCATCACATTCATTGCAATTAAATTGCTTGGTAGACTTATGGATAATCTTATGTTTTAATAAATCACGCTTTATCGAAAACACTTCGTCACATTTATTGCAATTAAATTGCTTGTTAGGCTTATGGATAATTTTATGTTTTAATAAATCATACTTTCTTGAAAATATGACGTAACATACATTACATATTAAAATCACAGGAGTCTTTGAATGAATCTTCCTATGTTGTTGTAAATCACTGTTTTGAACAAATGATTTTTCACATAAATCACAACAAAATGGTTTTTTCTGTAGGTGAGAATTCATATGTCTTTTTAACACAAACTTTCGAGAGAATGCTTGGTTGCACACATTACACACAAAAGGAAACTTCTGCAGATCTAATGAAGAGGGTGTCACTTCATTATTCGGAACAGGTTGCGATGAAACTTCCATGTCTTGATCGTTCAATCTGGGTGAAAGGGCTTGACTCATCGTGTTGGGATCACTAAACTCAGAAGAATGCAGGGCTTGTTCCATTTTATCACAGGCAAATACTATCTAAAAATACCGAACAGTCGAAAGCGTCTTCACACTACTATCTCACAGCTCAGAGTAATGATAATGTCCCGTTCCACGCAAATTTTTGCAACCATAGAGGGCGCGCGTGTGCGAAAAATGATAAAGAATGAACTGTGATTGGTTAGGAGATCATGTGACCTCTATTACGTAAGGTGATAACTTAGCATAATTTGAACTAGATCTATATTTCAAAATGTGTGTCTAAAATGTTCACACGTAAATGTTTTGCAGGATTTTTAGATACAAATAGGAATGCACATATTTAAAATATCAAAACTAAAATTTCGAAAAAGAACAAAATCTTATAAGTAATAGTAAATTCACTAATTATTAATTGAAATTAAATTAATAAATGAAAAATATATTTATTAAATGATAATGCATGAAGTTAATTACTGCGAGTACTAGTTTATTAGTACGATTGCAAATAAAACAATGTTCTCACTGACTGTTGGTGAAACCCATCGATGAGTCATAACTCTATGTCTGAACTTGCTAGTGATTTGAAGCATCATATTAGATAAGAACTTATCAAGTTTCTTCTTCATGAAACTGGGGGAAATAGAGATGTTTCCAGATGTGTCCGTATAACGTAAGTATAATTTGTATGTTTATAATTTAATAATATATAAAGTGTATGTGAATTCTAATTTTTCTTATGCTTTTAGTTCGTCTGTTATAGCATATACATTTTAGTTTATCGAACCTAATCTAAAACTTAAAATGTAGTTTATGCTAATTTATTAAAAATGAAAAGTGTAAAGTTATTGTGTTAAAAGTTATTTATGTGATATGTACATATGTATACATATATTTAAATAATTTATAAGTTTAGTCGTTTTATAGGGTATCTAACAAATTTAAAACGTCAATAAGTTTTGCAACAAATGATAAAAGTTATTTATGCAAGAAGGAATGTGCATATTTGGAATATCAAAACTAAAATTTCTAAAAATAACGAAATCTTAAAAATAATTGTAAATTCATTGATATATTAATTGAAATTAAATTAATAAATTATTTATTAAATGATAATGTATGACGTTAATGACAAATTAGACTTCGTGCAAATTATACTAAGTTCTCAATGACGTCATATGTTAGGAAAGCCCATCGAAGAGTCATAACTCAATGTCTGAACTTGCTAGTGATTTGAAGCATCACGTGATCATCAGATGATAAGAACTTATCAAGCATTCTTCTTCAAGTAACTTGGGAAATAGACGTGTTTGCAGACGTGTCCGTATAACGCAAGTATATTTTGTATGTTTATAATTTAATAATATAAAAAGTGTATTCTAATTTTTCTTATGCTTTCTAGTTGTTTATAGTTGTTATAGCATATACATTTTAGTTTATCGAACCTAAACAAAAATTTAAAATATAGGTTATGCTAATTTGTTAAAAATGGTAAATGTAAAGTTATTGCGTTAAAAGTAATTTAGGTGATATATATATACATATATATATATATATATATATATATATATATATATATATATATATATATATATATATATATATATATATATATTTGAATAATTAATAAGTTTAGTCGTTTTATAGAGTATCTAACAAATTAAAAATGTAAATAAGTTTTGTAACAAATGATAAATGCTGTTTATGCATGATTGCATTTTTAAATAATTCATATATTAACTAACTCTAAGCTCATTCACTCACAGAAAAAAAAAATATTTTTCGCTTTAACTGGCTGAACGGTGAATGTGTGTGCTGCCTAAACTTTAAAAATAAATTAAAAACCTTTGTTAATATCAGATTCTACAAAATAAAGCATAATTGATTAAATCTCTATTTCCTTTTTAATTTCATAAAATATAAGATTCATTTATTATAATCATATGCAAATAGAATAAAGAGTTAAATGTTATTAACATGTTTCCCATATTATTTGAAACTTGTGTTAGCTTATTTCAAAAATTATAAATTTTATCCTAAGTGGATGTTGTTTAATTTAAATAATGATATTTTTTTCTAATTTTAGTATGTACTATTATTATTATTTATTTTACATTTCATAAATTTCCCTATCCCTATATGTTATTAGTAATTCATACGCACATATTGTTTTGTTGCAATAGTAGTTAAACGAACATTTTTTCCCTTTCGATATTTAAACAAATTAATTGTTAAATATATTTATTTCAATAAGTAGCAAGTTTTGAATTTTGAGTGACCGTTTAATATGTTGAAAAAGAAGTAGTGTGAGCGAATAAAATTTAAAAATGTTTACGCAATCAAATTCGCGATAAATGAACTAATATATATTTATGAAAATGTTAATGTTATCATTCGATAATTAATGTAAAGTCTTATTTACGAGAAAATGCTTTTAATTATTCTTTAGCTATTGTAATTTCTCTTATCACATGACCTCACTGGGATATCAAACAACCCCTAAACTTGAGTGAGGCTTGGGAGGCTTAGAGACCGATAACTGATGTTATCGGTCTCTCAGACCGCGGCTTTTTACAATTTTTATGGTTTAACTTGCAAATTTAAGTTTAAGTACAAACACTACCAAAATCTTGTTTCGTTTGGAGCTTTAGTACTATCACCAGAGACTTTTGAATAGGTGAATTTTAATTATAATAGTCCTGTACAAAAAGTTAAGTACAAAAACACCATCCTGTGAGTTAATCGTGCCTTTT
The DNA here is from genome assembly GCA_963932465.1 of Maratus speciosus. NCBI lineage: Eukaryota > Metazoa > Arthropoda > Arachnida > Araneae > Salticidae > Maratus > Maratus speciosus. The sequence goes on from OZ010787.1 coordinate 97,326,746, forward strand.
ATTTATCTTTCGATGGAGCGGTCTCACAGATCGCTTCACACTATGTGACAATTTCTGAGACCTCAGTTAAAGGTTAGTTAAAAACCTATCTAGAAAATGCGGTACGAACCAAGGCAGCGTTGCAACTTTGCTACCTCTTTTCGAAGCACGCTTAGCACAATTCAAAGTTTAAATTTTGAACAAGGGTTTTGTTTTACACTATAAAAAGGAAAGATTATTACGACGCTGAATTTCGTTTTATGAAGTGCCAAATGAAGTTTAAATATGCACTACTTTTATTGTCAGTACCGAATTAAGTTCATCATAAACAGATTTGGATAAGATTAAAAAAATAATTATACAGAATAGCAATATTTGATATTATTTAGACTTCATATCTCTTTGAACTTTTATGGTATAGAGTAGGTGGAGGCAAAGATACGCGCTTTCCATACATTTTCATTTTTAGCACACACATTGGTCTAAACTTATGTAATGAGTGATTAATATGTTAGATTAGAACCTTAGGCTGATTTTTAGGCTGACACCGCTGATTTGTTTCTTTTTTCGTAGTTTAACCTGTAATTTTCTATTTAACTATAGATAGTAGTGGAATTTACTATAGATTCTAGTTTAACTATAGAATAGGTTGGGGTAAAAATATGCACTTTTCATACATTTTTATTTTTAACGCACACATTGGTCTAAACTTATGTAATGAGTGATTAAAATATTAGATTAGAACATTAGGCAAGTGCTAACATCAACCGACATTCTGTCAAATTATAATTCTGAGAGAAATTGCAATTTTTAAAAAACATTGCTCTACGTATCTTTGCCCCATCGGTTGGGGCAAAAGTACGCAGTCGTGGGGCAAAGATACGCACTGCGTATCTTGGCCACAACGTAATTGTGGAAAGCTTTGACATCTAGCTAAAACGATAAGGCAAAGCCCCGAATCTTAAACTTGTGCGTATCTTTGCCCCAAGACGGATGCGTACTTTTACCCCATTCTGCAGTATTTTAATTAACCGGCTATCTACAAGTGCGATCGAGATAAACTTTACGGCATTTAGAAGCTACAGAGCTTCCGTTCTCCACTGAATTTTTGGATTTGTAAAAATTCGAAGTATTGTTAGCTAAACAATAAAGTGAAAATTTAAAAATATTACATCTTAACTTACCTCATTTTCTTGGCACGGATTGCTACTTTTTTCATAAGGTTTGAACACACAACTACTACACATGAGACTAAACTACTACCTAACGGTCATGATTGTAGATATGTTTCTTCATATTAAATCAGACAGTGCGTATCTTTGCCCCCACCTACTCTACCTATTCATATTTTTCTTGTATATACAATTACACCCAACCCTACATTGTACAGATTTTTACAAAGTCTTATTATGCTTTCAGAAACGATTTTTTTTTATTTTATTTAATACAGTTAATAACTTACATATTTATTGTACGGAATCCTCTGAGCGCGAGTAATATTCGCACTTGACCGGATTTTTTTTTAAATATTTACCTGCGTAAATTTGGCTGTGCTTTTTAAATATGAAAAGTCCAAGTATTTTGCATGGAATATGAAATCTTCTGTTAGACATTATAGTAAATCAATTTTACATCGAATTTTTTTTATTAAGATTTTAAAGTCCCGTAGGTGCTCAGCGAGTTAAAATCCAGAGCTAAAATGAACGAAATAAAGCTTATGAACTTGTTGGACCTGTGCACGGATAACTCAAGTTTAAATAACTTTTCGAGTTAAATGTTTACTCATATTTTTTAAAACTATGTGCATGTAATAAAAGAAACTCAATTTTCATAGGTATTTTACTAAGTTTCAAGGAAGAGTGAGTTTTTTTTTTTACTTTCCCTATTCAGTCTGAACAACATTTGAATTTTAAAAGAATAGAATTCTCCGCAAAGTAAGCGAACTTTCAAGCCATGTCTATTGCTTTTAAACAAACAGTATAAATATAAAGTATGACCACTAACATCTGGACTCTGTTACACATAAATCTGCACATTTTTTCATACTTTTTCTTTTTTTATTCCGATATCGCTACGGTTCACAAACACCATAAACTTTCAAGCAGATTCCGCTTCAAGTTTTCTTAACAAACGAAACTTGCTATTATATTATTATTATTATATATATATATATATATTACAGAAATAAAACTTGCTTTTGGAAGCATTGATATGCATTGGTGCGCTGTATGCATACTACAAACTAGCGTTTGTGAAATGAAATATAATATAGTAAATCTGATTATACAGTGCGATTAAAAGAGATGTTTATCAAGCTTTAATAGATGGTAGATCACACTACAACAAATATTTTTTATATAGCGAACCAAATCACACCAATCAAAAACACACGACGATTACTCTCACTACAATCTGAACACGGATTACCGTTCGTAACTTTAACAATAAGGAGAATATTGTAACAAAATTTCCAACAAATCTTACAGAATTTCGCGGTCCACCTTATATTGTGAGAAATATCTAGATGGGGGATTCTACATTTTTTTTTAAACCTATAGTTTAAATGCAACAGCGTTCGGCAGATTTCGTACTCATTTACACTATTTTGCTCATATTTTCCTGATTATCCAAAGTAGTAGCTTCTATTTACCTTTTCCTTATCAACAAGAATTTCCTTTAACACAGCGATACATAAAACCGAGAAAATTTTACTTCAAACCTGAAAAAAATTAGATTTTTCTTTTTCTTTTTTTTTGGGGGGGGGGGGGGGGGGGGCATAAGTAGTTGACAATGTCAAAAAGTGAAAGAGTCGGTAGTTGACATATTAGAAACTAGGCCCAGCTAATGAACCAACTAAGTTAAAATAAAAAACGATATCTTAAAAGTAGTTGGCAATTGTGGAAACAATAATGTTTACTAATTTTTATATTTTATTTTAACAAAATTATGAATAAAGCTCTCTTCAGCAACCAAGGATGAAAATATGTTTTCCAGATTTTCATAAAATATAATGGAGTTCATCTATTCTGTTTGCGATCTTCCTCTAACCCACGTAAGGACAGATGCTATGGGCAATATGTGAATATGGAATCCCCTTACATTTAAAACTCTATGGATGGTGAATGGTGAAACAAAATCACTATGTCGGACACTGAAAAATATTATGAGAAAATTCTTTTGGTAGTCGACATCCTCTCATACCTCAAATATTACACATATTCAGATATAAAAAGTTGAATTCGGAGACCTAAAAGCTCCTAATGGCAAATTGTAAGTAATTTTCATAATTACTTACTTTGCGATTTAATAAAACCAAAATTCAGCTCAACTTGATTAGCTTCAACACTTTCTAGAAAAGGCTTTTAACTGACTGACAAGAACTGCTGCTTATCTTTTTCTGCTATTATGTAATTTTTGCTAAACCAATGTAAAGAACCATTTATTTTTATGCAAAATGAATCGAAGTTGTCCTCAAAATTTGAAAATATTCTGAAAGATGCCCTGAAATCGTTTCATTTGTTTACAATTTGGAACTCTCAAACACTGATACACTGTCTCACAGACAATTCATCTTTCGAAATTTAATACGAAATAACATTTGCTCGCAATTAAATTGAAAAATTACTTTGAAGTGTGGTTTACAATTCTACCATAACCAGGCACCGATTAAATTGGTGAAAAATGTTACAACGAGAGTTGACAAATCCCCAAACACAATATGAAATTTTCTAATCCTTGCCGTATCCATCTATAAATATATTCCAGAAACCAAACATTTTCGGTACTTTTCTGTTAGCCGGGCGCCACTGATCGCTAAAATCTCGCCAAATACTTGTGCAGTAGTCTCTAAAATGCATAAAATTCGTTAAAACCCCAATTACAAACCTAAGTATTAGCGCTATGCGGACATTAAACTGAAAAAAAAATATTGGATGCATAAAATTCGTTGTGAAGCAGTCTGTAAATTTATGAAATACGTTAAAATTCCAATCTCAAACCGATGTATGAACAATATGTGCCCATTAAGCCAAAAAGAAGAGGATCACTGGATTCATTTAATTCGTTGTGCAGCAGTCTTTAAAATTTATGAAATTCGTTAAAACCCAAATCACAAACTGAAGTAATGAGCGCCCCCCTCACCAGAAAAAAAAAATTACTGGAGGCATGAAATTTGTTGTGCAACAGTCTCAAAATTGCATGAAATTCTTTAAAACCGAGATCAGAATATATCTAAATGCTTTATATATCCGCCACACTAATGTAAAAGTATCCTAATTTTACATACCCAATATTCCAATACTTATTATGTATCTTATAAAACATATACTTAAAAATATCGAAAATTTATTAGCACAAATACTTAAATAAAATTGCATACTTTCAGCTTTTTGATCAGTAAATTGCGCAGAAAAAAAAGTCACACATATACTATATGGCTAAAGGTGGCCGGTCACTTGCGATTTTAGATATTTTGTTAAATATCTAGCAAAATACATGAGGAATTAACCTGAAACTGCGGGTGTGTAAATAGTATAGTATAGGTCATATCGCACCCTTGCTACAAAAGTGTCACAACTCAAAAATTCGCTTTTTTGAGTTATGGCTACTATTCGGCTTGAGTAGTAGGGATAAGACAGTTCGATTGCGGCGGAGGGAGGAGGGAGGAGGGGAGGAATTCGAAATCATACTATAGTATGAGAGGGTTTGAGAGATATGTGTGTTAGGTTCTTATCAGTCGGAAAGGAGATAAGAAAGGATAATCTGATAAGATAATCTGATAGTGAGATAAGAGAAAAGTGCGGAAAGATCATGCTATAGTAGGGTAGTATTAGTTTAGAAGAAAATTATGGATAGTTTTCGAGCGTAAGAAGTCGATCTAGATCATACTATAGTATGATAGGGTAGGTGGGGGCTAAATTTTTAGACGGGGCTTAATTTCTCATAGCATCTTAGGGTTTGAATGAATGTTCATATAAGGTAATGTTATACTATAACATAAGGGGTTAGGCCTTTTTAAGAGGAAGCTTATTTATTTTTTGAAGCTACTTACAGTTTGAACATGAAACGGAACTGAATAATGTTAGGTTGCGCCCTCTATCTCAGGAATTGGAAACTATTGTAATTAGGTTTTTTTTTGTAAAAATTTCACTTGGAATCGAACCTGTAACAAAATAGTCTCTTGACTTGATAATTTGAAGTATGTTTAACTGATCAAGCCAAGAAGCTATACCTGTGAGTCGAGATTTTAGATGTTTCAAGTGTTCCTCTCATGTGTAAAGAGAGGTCAGTTGCTTAAGATAAGCCAACAGTACTTATTTTAACTACTACTATATTTTGAGGATTACCTTAATGTATACGATTTTGCATATGGGAGTATGATCATTTTATCAAATCTTAATTTCAAACTTCATATCAAATCTCATTTTTTGTAACTGATATGCTATCCACTATTTGAGAATTACTTTAATGTATACGATTTTTATTTTTAGTTTAACTTATTTTATTGATTCTGCACATGAGAGTAGGCTCATTTTACCAAATCCTGGTTTCGAAACTGTGACCTATGATTCAAATTTAATTTTTTGTGACTGATACGCTATGCACTGCGCAAACCGTGCCCCAACATTTACTAACATACTTTTGAGCACTATCTTTGAGATTATTTCGCAAGTACATAAATTTTAAATTTTAAGAAAGAAGATTCTTTAACATTCTAACTGAAATAATTATGTACATTATTTTTTAACATGCCACTATAATTTAAGTGTGTTATTTACTCACTATCCCACTTTTTTTTAAAGTAAAAGTTTTTTATAAACCTCGAAGAAATATCTCTTATTTTTAATTATCTTAATTTTTTGATATTATAAATTAAATCAGCTCATAGTTCGTTATTGTAATAGACAATTATTTAATGATTCTACATTAGTTCTAATGAATTTTAAAACTACTGCTACACTTTAACTCATTCTTTTGTAGAGTTTAATAAAATTTAGTACTAGTTTAACATATATTGGTTTAACGTATATCTTGCTGAATAATAAAATTAACTTGTAAAACCTTAGAACGATGAATTCAAACTCGTAACATGATTGATCATATACTTTATACACATACATACTTTTTTAAACTTATGTCACGTGTTTTTCTTAAATTTAACATATAATGATGAATTCTAACTCGTAATTCGATTAATCATATACTTTCTAGACATTACAGAAGTATCTTTCAATATCTGATTGATTCACTTCCCGTGAACTTTATACTTTATGTCACGTGTTATACTCACATTTATGCACCAATCATTAAATTTTTTTAACATGCGCCCCCTATGATTATATAAAATTGAATGGAACGAGACTTTTTTTCATTAGTAGTTGCTTTTCTTTGAATGTGTGAAGACGTTTTTACACTGAAGATAATATGGCTGGTCCTTAAGATGGATATTCTACTATGTTAAACGATGATGTATCAAGATTAAATGATCAAGACATGATATTAACAGTACAACCTAAAGTAGAACCCGTTTCAGATAATGAAGTGGAATCCTCTGTATCAAAACTGAAGTCACCTTATATATGTACTATTTGCAGCAAGTCTTTTTTACGAAAAGGCAATTTAAAACAACATTTAGTAATTCATTCAGAAAAAGACCATTTGTATGTGACATCTGCCAAAAAGCATTCTCTAGAAAGACTGTTTTGAATCGTCATAAATTATCTCATTTAAAGATACCTTCGCAACATAAATGCGATTCATGTCATGAAGCCTTCTCAAGAAAGTCTGACTTATTAAAACACAAAAAGATCCACAAGTCCTCCAAGCAGGATAAATGCAGCGAAATGAAACCAGCTTTATACGACCAAGAGACACATGTTTCGGATATTGAAATACCTCCCTTAAAGATAAAGTCCTTTGAATGTGGAATTTGTCATAAAACATTCATGCAAAAAACTGATATAAAACGTCATAGTATAACTCCTTCCAAGACAGTCACTGTATATAAATGTGATCAATGTGGAAAAAATTATTTCAGCAAGTTTTTGTTAAAAAGTCATACGTTAATCGTACACCAAACACCCCATTTGAAGAAAAAGTCCTTTGAATGTGAAATTTGTCATAAAACATTCATGCAAAAAACTTATTTAAAACAGCATAGTATAACTCATTCTAAGACAAGCACTTCATATAAATGTGAACAATGTGAAAAAGACTATTTTAACAGGTTTTTGTTAAAAAATCATATGAAGTCTCACGAGAAGACTCTCAACTCATACAATTGTGATAAATGTTCCTATTCGTTTTCATCAAAGTCTATTTTAACTAAACATAAAAAAAATTCATTCTAAGAAATATAAATGTAATCACTGTAACATTATCTTTTATCATGACTTTGAGTTTATACATCATCTTATCAAAATGCATAAATGAAAACTTTGTCTAAACATATAAATTGATTTGAATATCTATACCTTTCTAAAATTATTTGTCTTTCTATAACTATTGAAAATGATTAATAAATGTTATATAAGTGAAACATATTTTGTCTTCTATTTTTTGTTCTAAAACCATTTCAAATTTTATCTAAGAAATTGTATTCAAATAAGAAATTAGTTACTAAACATTCATATAATATTTTACTAAATAGAAAATACTCATTGGTTATTAAACAGCATTTTATGTATATCCATACTAAAAAGAGGGTTGCAACCAAAATTAGTCAGCGAAAGTGACGCTAACTTGGCGATATCTCTAATATTTTGCCAAATTCCTGTAGACATTCATTGTGAACCAATAGGGATTACTTGCTTACAGAAAACCAACAAATTGAGATATCTTAATGCAACAAAAACTATATTTGCTTAAGGGATTGTATTAATTATATTTCAGAGAGTCCAAACAGATTAAATTATGAATAAAAGTAACATCATACAAAATGTTTTCCCAAACATAAATTTTAAGGGGGAGCACACTGGTTGCCAAGGACGGCTAGTATTTCAAATTTTTTCCAAGAAATTATATTCAAATAGGTAAATACTTACTAAGTATTCATAGAATATTATATTAAAAAGAAAAAATAAATATCATATTTCAAATTTTGTTTAAGTAATTGCAAAACATTTAATAATATTTCTACATAATATTTACTAAGTATTCAACTAATATTTCACTAAAAAATATTCAACTAATATTCTACTAAAAAGAAAAAATAAATGTAATATTTCAAAATTTTGTTTAAGTAATTGTATTCAATTAAGTAAATATTTCTTAAGTATTTATATAATATTATACTAAAAAGAAAAAATAAATATCATATTTCAAATTTTGTTTAATTAATTGTATCCAATTAAATAATATTTACTAAGTATTCGTATAACATTACGTATTCGTATGACATTCGTATAACATATTCGTAGCTTTACTAAAAATTGTATTCAATTAAATAAATAGTTACTAAGTATTCATATAATATTATACTAAAAAGAAAAAAAATAAATACAATATTTCAAATTTTGTCTAAGAAATTGTATTCAATTAAGTAAATAGTTACTAAGTATTCACATAATATTATATTAAAAAGAAAAAAAATAAATACAATATTTCAAATTTTGTCTAAGAAATTGTATTCAATTAAGTAAATAGTTACTAAGTATTCACATAATATTATATTAAAAAGAAAAAATAAATATCATATTTCAAATTTTGTGTAAGTAATTATGTCCAATTAAATAATATTTACTAAATATTCAACTAATATTACACTAAAAAGAAAAAATAAATATAATACTTCAAATTTTGTCTAAGAAATTGTATTCAATTAAGTAAATAGTTACTAAGTATTCATATAATATTATACTACAAAGAAAAATAAATTTCATATTTCAAATTTTGTCTAAGTAATTGTATTCAATTAAGTAAATATTTATTAAGTATTCATATAATATTATACTAAAAAGAAAAAAATAAATACAATATTTCAAATTTTGTCTAAGAAATTATATTCAATTAAGTAAATATTTATTAAGTATTCATATAATATTATACTAAAAAGAAAAAAATATATACTATTTCAAATTTTGTCTAAGTAATTGTTTTCAATTAAATAATATTTACTAAGTATTCATATAAAATTATACTAAACAGAAGAAAATATATAATATTTCAAATTTTGTCTGAGTAATTGTGTTCAATTAAATAATATTTAATAAGTATTCATATAACATTTTTACTAAAAATTGTATTCAATTAAGTAAACTGTTACTAAGTATTCATATAATACTATACTAAAAAAGAAAAAAATATATATAATATTTCAAATTTTATCCAAGTAACGGTGTTCAATTAAATAATATATACTTATCATTCACCCTGTATATAAAAACTGTTAGCTTGTGTTACCACACAATTCTTCAAAAAAGGATAAAACCACCATTCGAAATGAATTTTTTAAAGTAATAAAATAAAATATATTGCTATACTCTTTTAACCCATGTGTTTATTTTTTCAAAGTGATAGAGTGTGGTACCTCCTATTACAACTTTTAATGAAATGTTATAATTCGTACGCGTATAACTAAAGAAATAAACAATCATATAATAATTAAAAATATATATCATGTTTATAAAATATCAAACTAAAAATCTTAATACTATGAGTCATACTTTTCAAAAATTAAAAAAAGTTAATACTATTCTTCAAAAAAGAATAAAACCATTAGCATTATATATATCACCCCATCACTTGTATAAACAACCGTTATTCGCTTATTAATAATGAATATTATCATATGTTAGAATGCAATTCTTCAAAAAAGGGTAAAACCATTAACATAATATATCATTCACCCTCTATATAAAAACTATTACCTTGTGTTACCATACTATTCTTCAAAAAAGGATAAAACCATTAACATAATACATATCATTCACCCTGTATATAAAAACTGTTATCATACAATTCTTCAAAAAGGATAAAACCGCCATCCAAAATGAATTGTTTAAAACAAAATGTATCTATATCCTCTTTTAATGGAATGTTATAATTTGTACATGTATAACTAAAGAAATAAACAATCCTATAACAATTTAAAATGTATAACATATCTATAAAATATCCCACTAAAAGTCTTAATACTATGACTCATACTTTTCATAAATTATAAAAGTTAATACTATTCTCCAAAAAAGAATAAAACCAATAACATAATATATATCATATCAATCATATCAATACTAATATGTGTGTTTATTTTTCCAAAGTGTATGTTCATTTTGCTATATATTTTAGAACTTTAAATAGAGTGTTAGAGTATAATTTGCATATGTATAACTTAAGAAATCAACAATTCTTTAATAATTAAAAAATATAATATAAGTTTAAAATTTTAAGCTAATAATCTTAATACTATAATTTATACTTTTTTTAAAATAAAAAAAAACTTCATAAAATTTAAAAATTAAAACTTTGAAAAAAAAAACTTTATAAAAATTGAAAATTAAAACTTTGAAAAAAAAATTAAAAATTAAAACTTCGAAACAAATTTAAAAATTAAAAAATTAAAACTTTGGGAAAAAAAATTAAAACTTTGAAAAAAAAATTAAAAACTTTAAAAAAATAAAAAAATAAAAAAAATAATAAAAAAATAAAAAGTTTACAAAATCAAAAAATTAAAACTTTGAAAAAGTTTAAATAATTAAGTTATCAAAATAATATTTAAAGAAACTACATAAATTAAATTTGCAAAAGCGAGTTTACCTCCCTGTACATATACATGACTTTCAATATGTTATAGTTTAATAATATATGGCCTCTTTTTTGTCGTATAAAAGCAATAGATTAATATATATATATATATACATACATATATATATATATATATATACACACACACACATACATATATATATATATATATATATATATACACACACATATATATATATACACTTAATAAAAATATTTGTAAGTAAAAAGAAAAAAAGTTATCATAATTAAAATTAAAAAATAAATAATTAAAAAAGTTTTTCGAAATTTAAAAAATAAAAATTTAGTTAAAAAAAAATAATTTTTTGTTAATTAAAAACTTTTCAAAAATATTTTTTGAAAGTTCAATTATATTTCAAATAAAAGTATTCAATCATATCAATCAACCAATCAAGATTTCAAATACAATCAATCATATTAATTCAGATTCAAGTCAATTCAAGTATTACAAGTTAGTAGAAAAAATTGCAATTTATCAAAAGTGAGTTTCCGTATCTATCTGTATATAAGACTTTAAAACTTTCACTATGTTTTCGTTTAGTATATATGTATGTAACTTTTCACAATGCTTTAGTTAAATAATTATAAATCTTCTTTATGTTATCATACTATCCTCATACTATCCTATAGTTATACACTTCGAAACATTAAAAGCAATATATTAATAAGTTTTTCAGTTTAAAATATTATAAATATTTTAAAAATTAACTTAATAAGTAGTCAAAAATACTATAAGATAGGAAAAATTTTATATATGCATATGAAAAAATAATAAACTTGCCATGCCTGAACTACGAAAATAAACGTTTTAACTTATCGCATTGCAGATAGTGACGTAATCGACATTACATGTCCACCCTACATACCATCTGAATGATGCTAAAGTATAATCATTCATTCTTTAACTGGATAATAATATATTTAGAAGTAACTTAAATTTCCTATAAAAGCGAAGTTTTTTATTACATCATTCATAGAATACAAGTATGAGTATTAACCAAGTTTTATATATTATAATACGCTATACCATCCTTATACCAACATTGCAAAACTTAAAAAAAAACAACTATACTTAAACATTCATATAAAAAGCAACAAATTATATATTCATACAACATATTATTATTCGATATATGCATATCGAAAAATAGTGGGACTTACCGTACTTAGAGTCAGAAAAGAAATACACAGTTTATCAGATTGCAGGACATGACGTAATCGATAAGATATCACGTGCTTCCACCATGCCTTCTGGAAGGTTCAATGTACAATCAGACTATGTTATCAAATCACGAGGCCTAACTTATATGAGTTGTTAACACGACGTCAGCCATTTTCAATTTAGTTTTTGAATATATAGGTTGGATATTTTCTTCAGTCTTATTTTGTGAAATCTTAATTGCCAGGATATCACGTATTTGCAAACAAAAATCCTATTAAAAACTTTCTCACTATTGTGAACAAAGATTGATTTTCATAGTATTAAAGTATAATCATTGATAATATTTGATTGATTACTTAACCGTTATTAATATTATTATTACTATTTTTTAATATTAAATATAAAAGCGGAAGCTTTTATTGCATAACTTTGTAAAAAAAACTTTATAAAAATTGAAAATTAAAACTTTGAAAAAAAAAATAAAAATTAAAACTTCGAAAAAAAATTAAAAATTAAAAAATATTAATAATAATATTAACAAAACAGAAGCTAAATATTATTAAACTATAACATATTGAAAGTCATGTATATGTACAGGGAGGTAAACTCGCTTTTGCAAACTTAATTTATGTAGTTTCTTTAAATATTATTTTGATAACTTAATTATTTAAACTTTTTCAAATTTTTAATGTTTTAATTTTGTAAACTTTCTATTTTTTATTTTTTTTATTTTTTTTAAAGTTTTAAATTTTTTTTTCAAAGTTTTAATTTTTTTTCCCAAAGTTTTAATTTTTTAATGTTTAATTTTTTTTCGAAGTTTTAATTTTTAATTTTTTTTTTCAAAGTTTTAATTTTATATTTTTATAAAGTTATTTTTTTTTCAAAGTTTTTTTTTTCAAAATTTTAATTTTTAAATTTTATGAAGTTTTTTTTTATTTTAAAAAAGTATAAATTATAGTATTAAGATTATTAGCTTAAAATTTTAAACTTATATTATATTTTTTAATTATTAAAGAATTGTTGATTTCTTAAGTTGTACATATGCAAATTATACTCTAACACTCTATTTAAAGTTCTAAAATATATAGCAAAATGAACATACACTTTGGAAAAATAAACACACATATTTCATTGATGTGATTGATATAATTGATATGATATATATTATGTTATTGGTTTTATTCTTTTTTGGAGAATAGTATTAACTTTTATAATTTATGAAAAGTATGAGTCATAGTATTAAGACTTTTAGTGGGATATTTGATGGATATGTTATACATTTTAAATTGTTATAGGATTGTTTATTTCTTTAGTTATACATGTACAAATTATAACATTCCATTAAAAGTAGTAATAGGGATACCATACTCGAACACTTTGAAAAAATAAACACACAGATTAAAGAGGATATAGATACATTTTGTTTTAAACAATTCATTTTGGATGGCAGTTTTATCCTTTTTGAAGAATTGTATGATAACAGTTTTTATATACAGGGTGAATGATATGAATTATGTTAATGGTTTTACCCTTTTTTGAAGAATAGTATGGTAACACAAGGTAATAGTTTCTACATACAGGGTGAATGATATATTATGTTAATGGTTTTATCCTTTTTTGAAGAATTGCACGGTAACATATGATAATATTCATTATTAATAAGCGAATGACGGTTGTTTATACAAGTGATGGGGTGATATATATAATGCTAATGGTTTTATTCTTTTTTGAAGAATAGTATTAACTGTTTTTAATTTTTGAAAAGTATGAATCATAGTATTAAGATTTTTAGTTTGATATTTTATAAACATGATATATATTTTTAATTATTATATGATTGTTTATTTCTTTAGTTATACGCGTACGAATTATAACATTTCATTAAAAGTTGTAATAGGGGGTACCACACTCTATCACTTTGAAAAAATAAACACATAGGTTAAAAGAGTATAGCAATATATTTTATTTTATTATTTTAAAAAATTCATTTTGAATGGTGGTTTTATCCTTTTTGAAGAATTGTGTGGTAACACAAGCTAACAGTTTTTATATACAGGGTGAATGATAAGTAAATATTATTTAATTGAATACCGTTACTTAGATAAAATTTGAAATATTATATTTTTTTTCTTTTTTAGTATAGTATTATATGAATACTTAGTAATAGTTTACTTAATTGAATACAATTTTTAGTAAAAATGTTATATGAATACTTAGTAAATATTATTTAATTGAACACAATTACTCAGACAAAATTTGAAATATTATATATTTTCTTCTGTTTAGTATAATATTATATGAATACTTAGTAAATATTATTTAATTGAAAACAATTACTTAGACAAAATTTGAAATATTATATATTTTTCTCTTTTTAGTATAATATTATATGAATACTTAATAAATATTTACTTAATTGAATATAATTTCTTAGACAAAATTTGAAATATTGTTTTTATTTTTTCTTTTTAGTATAATATTATATGAATACTTAATAAATATTTACTTAATTGAATACAATTACTTAGACAAAATTTGAAATATGAAATTTATTTTTCTTTGTAGTATAATATTATATGAATACTAAGTAACTATTTACTTAATTGAATACAATTTCTTAGACAAAATTTGAAATATTATATTTTTTTCTTTTTAGTGTAATATTAGTTGAATATTTAGTAAATATTATTTAATTGGACATAATTACTTACACAAAATTTGAAATATGATATTTATTTTTTCTTTTTAATATAATATTATGTGAATACTTAGTAACTATTTACTTAATTGAATACAATTTCTTAGACAAAATTTGAAATATTGTATTTTTTTTTTTTCTTTTTAGTATAATATTATATGAATACTTAGTAACTATTTATTTAATTGAATACAATTTTTAGTAAAATGTTATACGAATACTTAGTAAATATTATTTAATTGGATACAATTAATTAAACAAAATTTGAAATATGATATTTATTTTTTCTTTTTAGTATAATATTATATGAATACTTAAGAAATATTTACTTAATTGAATACAATTACTTAAACAAAATTTTGAAATATTATATTTATTTTTTCTTTTTAGTATAATATTAGTTGAATATTTTTTAGTGAAATATTAGTTGAATATTACTTAGTAAATATTATGTAGAAATATTATTAAATGTTTTCCAATTACTTAAACAAAATTTGAAATATGATATTTATTTTTTCTTTTTAGTATAATATTATATGAATACTTAGTAAATATTTACCTATTTGAATATAATTTCTTGTACAAAATCTGAAATACTAGCCGTCCTTGGCGACCAGTTTGCTCCCCCTTAAAATTTAAGTTTGGGAAAACATTTTGTATGATGTTACTTTTATTCATAATTTAAGCTGTTTGGACTCCCTGAAATATAATTAATACAATCCCTTAAGCAAATATAGTTTTTGTTGCATTAAGATATCTCAATTTGTTGATTTTCTGTAAGCAAGTAATCCCTATTGGTTCACAATGAATGTCTACAGGAATTTGGCGAAATATTAGAGATATCGCCAAGTTAGCGTCATTTTCGCTGACTAATTTTGGTTGCAACCCTCTTTTTAGTATGGGTATGCGTAAAATGCTGTTTAATAACCAATGAGTATTTTCTATTTAGTAAAATATTATATGAATGTTTAGTAACTAATTTCTTATTTGAATACAATTTCTTAGATAAAATTTGAAATGGTTTTAGAACAAAAAATACACTGCTCAAAACAATTAAAGGATATTTGAAGTTTTATATAAAATAAAGATATAAACGAAATTTTTTTTGCCGAAAATAGAAGAAGAGAATCACAAATGCAAATTTTTCTGGTTTTCAAACTGTGGAGTATGCAAATTTTGAGTACGACGTCAAAAACGTCGCTTCAGCGGCAGCGAATGAAATTTGACTTTCAACTGGATAAAAGAGAATGAAGACAAGGATGATCGGCATTCAGTGATTGCTTTGTTTCGATGAGTATGATGTCTCAGCGAAGTCATTTGACAGATTCAGAAGCTTTGAGAATTGTTGGTAGGTTAGAAGGGTGCCAAACTCAAGCCGAAGTAGCGCAAGCCATTGGAGTGTCACAAAGTGTCATTTCCAGGATCTGGAACCGTTTTTTGGAGAGTGGATGCGCAGGCCGAAGACCAGGGCAAGGTCGTAGACGGGCAACAACGCCCAATGAAGATCGGTATTTAGCGTTAACAGCTCGGAGACACCGAACCATGAACGCTACTCTTCTCCAACAACACTTTCGCTCGGCTACAGGCATCACGATTTCAACTCAGACTGTCCGAAACCGGCTCCATGCTGTAGGTCTGTATGCTCGCCGACCGATGGTATGTGTTAGATTAACATCAAGGCATCGTCGCGACCGCAGGGAGTGGGCAACCGAGCATGTCAACTGGAGGAGAAATGAAGGGAGCAATATTCTGTTTTCTGACGAGTCCCGTTTTTCTGTGCATCCGGATAATAGGTGTATTTTCATCTGGAGGGACCGTGGCAGTAGGAATAATCCTGCGTTCGTGCACGAAAGTGTCAGATTTGGCGGTGCAGGAGTGTTGGTGTATGGTGGCATCTCCATTGACGGGCGCACTGACCTCTACATCATTCGAGATGGAGCTCTGATTGGTCGCCGATATAGGGATGAGATCGTCAGACCTATTGTAGTCCCTTACGCTGCAGCAATCGGAGATAACTTCATTTTAATGGACGATAACTGCAGGCCACATCGTGCAAACCTGGTGGAGGATTTCCTTTTCGAGGAAGGAATCGTTCGAATGGAATGGCCAGCGTGTTTTCCAGACATGAATCCAATCGAGCACGTTTGGGACGCTCTAGGAAGACGAGTTTCTGGCCGCCAACAACCCCCACAAACTCTCCAAGAACTGGAAAGAGCTCTTCTGGAAGAGTGGGGCAGAAAACCCCAACTCGTCATTAATAGCCTCATTGAGTCCATGCCTCAAAGATGTTCAACGTTGCTAGCCGCCCGTGGAAACCATACCCCCTACTGAAAATGATTTTCTTTGAAGAAAACACCTTTTCTTATTCTTTTTTTCTCATATGCACAAATTGTGTTTTTTTCCTTTAGTACACAAATGCGCAATAAAATGCATTTTTTTTCTGCCAAACATGTGTAATTTATTCTCATATAACCTACTATGTCTGTCGACCATGTATCAATCAGCTAAATAGTTTACCAGATACAAAATCCACCTAAAACTGCAATATCCTTTAATTGTTTTGAGCAGTGTAGAAGACAAAATATGTTTCACTTATATAATATTTATTAATCATTTTCAATAGTTATAGAAAGACAAATAATTTTAGAAAGGTATAGATATTCAAATCAATTTATATGTTTAGACAAAGTTTTCATTTATGCATTTTGATAAGATGATGTATAAACTCAAAGTCATGATAAAAGATAATGTTACAGTGATTACATTTACATTTCTTAGAATGAATTTTTTTATGTTTAGTTAAAATAGACTTTGATGAAAACGAATCGGAACATTTATCACAATTGTATGAGTTGAGAGTCTTCTCGTGAGACTTCATATGATTTTTTAACAAAAACTTATTACAATAGTCTTTTTCACATTGTTCACATTTATATGAAGTGCTTGTCTTAGAATGAGTTATACTATGCTGTTTTAAATAAGTTTTTTGCATGAATGTTTTATGACAAATTTCACATTCAAAGGACTTTTTCTTCAAATGGGGTGTTTGATGTACGATTAACGTATGACTTTTTAACAAAAACTTGCTGAAATAGTCTTTTCCACATTGATCACATTTATATACAGTGACTGTCTTGGAATGAGTTATACTATGACGTTTTAAATCAGTTCTTTGTATGAATGTTTTATGACAAATTCCACATTCAAAGGACTTTATCTTTAAGGGAGGTATTTCAATATCCGAAACATGTGTCTCTTGGTCGGATAAAGCTGGTTTCATTTCGCTACATTTATCCTCCTTGGAGGACTTGTGGATCTTCTTGTGTTTTAATAAGTCAGACTTTCTTGAGAAGGCTTCATCACATGAATCGCATTTATGTTGTGAAGGTATCTTTAAATGAGATAATTTATGACGATTCAAAACAGTCTTTCTAGAGAATGCTTTTGGGCAGATGTCACATACAAATGGTCTTTTTTCTGAATGAATTACCAAATGTTGTTTTAAATTGCCTTTTCGTAAAAAAGATTTGCTGCAAATAGTACATATATAAGGTGACTTCAGTTTTGATACAGAGGATTCCACTTCATTATCTGAAACGGGTTCTACTTTAGGTTGTACTGTTAATATCATGTCTTGATCATTTAATCTTGATACATCATCGTTTAACATAGTAGAATATCCATCTTGAGGACCAGCCATATTATCTTCAGTGTAAACGTCTTCACACATTCAAAGAAAAGCAAACACTAATGAAAAATATCTCGTTCCATTCAATTTTATATAATCATAGGGGGCGCATGTTAAAAAAATTTAATGATTGGTGCATAAATGTGAGAATAACACGTGACATAATGTATAAGTTCACTGGAAGTGAATCGATCAGATATTGAAAGATACTTTTGTAATGTCTAGAAAGTATATGATTAACCGATTTACGAGTTTGAATTCATCATTCTAAGGTTTCGTTAATTTATTTCAGTGAAATGTATGTTAAATTTAAGAAAAACACGTGACATAAGTTTAAAAAAGTATGTATGTGTATAAAGTATATGATTAATCATGTTACGAGTTTGAATTCATCGTTCTAAGGTTTTACAAGTTAATTTTATTATTCAGCAAAATATACGTTAAACCAATATATGTTAAACTAGTACTAAATTTTATTAAACTCTACAAAAGAATGAGTTAAAGTGTAGCAGTAGTTTTAAAATTCATTAGAACTAATGTAGAATCATTAAATAATCGTCTATTACAATAACGAACTATGAGCTGATTTAATTTATAATATCAAAAAATTAAGATAATTAAAAATAAGAGATATTTCTTCGAGGTTTATAAAAAACTTTTACTTTGAAAAAAAGTGGGATAGTGAGTAAATAATATACTTAAATTATAGTGGCATGTTAAAAAATAATATACATAATTATTTCAGTTAGAATGTTAAAGAATCTTCTTTCTTAAAATTTAAAATTTATGTACTTGCGAAATAATCTCAAAGATAGTGCTCAAAAGTATGTTAGTAAATGTTGGGGCACGGTTTGCGCAGTGCATAGCGTATCAGTCACAAAAAATTAAACTTGAATCATAGGTCACAGTTTCGAAACCAGGGTTTGGTAAAATGAGCCTACTCTCATGTGCAGAATCAATAAAATAAGTTAAACTAAAAATAAAAATCGTATACATTAAAGTAATTCTCAAATAGCGGATAGCATATCAGTTACAAAAAATGAGATTTGATATGAAGTTTGAAATTAAGATTTGATAAAATGATCATACTCCCATATGCAAAATCGTATACATTAAGGTAATCCTCAAAATATAGTAGTAGTTAAAATAAGTACTGTTGGCTTATCTTAAGCAACTGACCTCTCTTTACACATGAGAGGAACACAATTTTTTGTGTTGAAATATCTAAAATCTCGACTCACAGGTATAGTTTCTTGGCTTGATCAGTTAAACCTACTTCAAATTATCAAGTCAAGAGACTATTTTGTTACAGGTTCGATTCCAAGTGAAATTTTTACAAAAAAAAAACCCCAATTACAATAGTTTCCAATTCCTGCCGATAGAGGGCGCCACATAACATTTTTCAGTTCCGTTTCATTTTCAAACTCTAAGTAGATTCAAAAAATAAATAAGCTTCCTCTTAAAAAGACCTAACCCCTTATGTTATAGTATAACATTACTTTATATGGACATTCATTCAAACCCTAAGATGCTATGAGAAATTAAGCCCCGTCTAAAAATTTAGCCCCCACCTACCCTATCATACTATAGTATGATCTAGATCGACTCCTTACGCTCGATAACTATCCATAATTTTCTTCTAAACTAATACTACCCTACTATAGCATGATCTTTCAGCACTTTACTCTTATCTCACTATCAGATTATCTTATCAGATTATCCTTTCTTATCTCCTTTCCGACTGATAAGAACCTAACACACATATCTCTCAAACCTCTCATACTATAGTATGATTTCGAATCCCTTCCCTCCTCCCTCCTCCCTCCGCCGCAATCGAACTGTCTTTTCCCTACTACTGGCTTGGTTTTTGCTCCTCTACCAACCACCTAAGGTGCGAGATAGTGCATTGAAAATCTAACCACCAGATAGCAGTTGTGTCGTTTTTTAAGTTTGTAAGATGGTCACTGACCCTTCTAGAAAAGTGCCACACCTTCAGTTGGGATCTAAGCTTTATACGCGAACGTGAGTTCAAAAATGCATTATTTTGAGTTATGACGTTTTTAATGATTCAAATGAAGATGATCTTCCAAACGATTCCGAATTGTGACAGTCTAGATGATTCATGATCTGTCGCATGTCTAATAAACAAAAAACAAAAGTGTCACAACTCAAAATGATGACGTACTCATTAGTCTACGTTGGGCGACAAAAGAGGCACAACTCAAAAAAATGGTATTATTAGTTGAAAATTAAAAAAATCTGCAAGAATGACAATCTATAATAATATTATGTGCACAGTTCTTCTTAGTGACATCACTAAATCAACTAAAATTTAGCTACACAGCCCGGAAACAGTTTTTCGCATTTTCTGAAAAACGGAGTTTTTTGAGTTATGACACTTTTGTAGCAAAGGTGCGATATATCGCCGCGAAGATTTTTCTCGAACCATTTCCCTGAAATATAGGGGATCGTCAACAAATTGAAAAAACGAATATCTTTTGGATAACCCTGTCAAAACTAATGTAGCAAAAGCGTCCAAATTCGAGATTATTAATAAATGGGTTATTGTAATATGCTGTGTTCATTTTTATGAGGATAGCATGTATACTCGTACAGAAATTAAGGCTTTTATAAAAACACTCCCAAATTTCGCCAAGTTTTTTGCTTATAATTTGCAGAGTTCTTAATATAAAAAAAAGTTCTTTTAAGAAAATATGACAAACAACATTCTACACAATACTCTGCAATCAGAATTAAAAAAATAATAAACATTGGATGAAAAATAAGCAGGTTTACTAAAAAACGTTTCACTGCGCATGCGCGAATGCAATGAAAATATAATGTGCATAATGTATTAGCTAATTATATAGAGCAACGTTTTTGAAAGTCTCAAAACCATAGCTTGAAAATTTCGAAAATTATCGTCGATAGAATAAGCTCGAAATCCATTTGTTCCGCTGTATGTGATTTTAGACGTTTTGTTAAATATCTAGAAAAATACATGAGGAATTAACGTGAAACTGCAGGTGTGTAAACAGTATAGTACAGTCATATATTTCCGCGAAGAGTTTTCCCGAAACTCCATAGGGGACCGTCAACAAATTGAAAAAGAACGAATATCTTTTGGATAACCTTGTAAAAACTAATGTAGAAAAAGCGTTCAAACTCGAGATTATTAATAAATGGCTTATTGTAATATACTGTGTTCATGTTTATGAGGATAGCATGTATACTCGTAGAGAAATTAAGGTTTTTATAAAAACAGTATCAAATTTCGCCAAGTTTTTTGCTTATAATTTGCAGGGTTCTTATTACAGTCCTTTTCAGAAAATAGGACAAACAACATTGTACACAATACTCTGCAATCAGAATTTAAAAATAATAAAAATTGGATGAAAAATGAGCAGGTTTACTAAAATATATTTCACTGTGCATGCGCGAATGCAATCAAAATATAATGTGCATAATGTATTAGCTAAGTATATAGAGCAACTTTTGTGAAAGTCTCAAAATCATAGCTTGAAAATTCTGAAAATTATCGTCGAAAGGATAAGCTCGAAATCCATTGTTCCCAAAAGGAAGCAAAAAGATGGGGGGTTGTATCCAAATATCGTAGTACGTGCAATATTGTGTGCACTATTTTGGCACTAATCAAGAGATATTTGATGGAATAAGTAGTAACTATTTCGCGATTTATCACTGGCGCCCGGCTAACATTATAGAACCAAATTTTCCAAAGTCAAGGTGTCATAGTTTTTTTTTTTTTTTTTTTTTTTTTTTTTTTTTTTTTTTTTTTTTGACATTGGAAGAATGAAGGATTTACGATGATTTCATGTCTTTTCTACGTCCATCTCTGAAAATGGACCCATACAATACAATTTAAAAAAGAAAAATCCCCGCCGGCCCGGCCTACAGGCGGAGGAAGATTTCGAAGTTAGCTATACTAATTTCCCCAACAAAAACTAAATCATGATTAGAGATTTAACCACTTCAACAATTTTATCTGGCTGCTTTTGACGAGTTTTTATTTCATTTTTATATAATAGCTGGTTTTATCAGAATCATGTTAAGGAGGTATTCGAAAAAATATTTTTCCATGCTCAACAACTCGCAATTTTCTGGCACATTTTCAGATTCATTTTTATTAGAAAAAATATTAAACTTGCTGATGTGATTTTTGAAGAGACTTATAAAAGACCTGTGTTTTTATTTTTCGTTCAATTAATTAAAACTTGATTTATGAACAATTATTTTCTCCGTAGGACAATATTTTTCGTTTCGAACACAATCTTTTCGAGAAATTTCTGTTCAAAATGACCACTTTGACATCATTTCTTGAAATATATTCAGCCTCTATCAAAAAATAGATCATTACGGTACATTATATAGTTTCTGAATAAGAGAATCTACCAAAAGGATGCGTTTAAGAGCAAAAATTAATTTAAAAATGAGTCAGAAAATAAGTAGTTTGGATTTGAATACACCCTTAATAAGATGATTTTTTTCTTTAACCGCTATGTATTTTCAATTTGTTTTTGCTGTAAGAATTGGTCTTATCAAACACTTGTCTATATAAATGTTGTAGACAATATTAAGAAGATATATGCTAGATTCATGGGAATTTTATATCTTGTAAATTGACGGAGTTATGGATTTTTTCTTTTTCAACCCCCCCCCCTTTTTTTTTTTCGTTTTTAATTTTTTTTTTTTTGGTACGAATTGGTCCTATCAAAAACTTGTGAATATAAAAGTTGTAGATAATATTAAGGAGATTTATAGTGAAATTTATTGGATTTGATATCTTGAGAATTGACGAAGTTATGAATTTTTTTCTCCCCAAAACCCCGTTTTTTTGCGCCCCTTGAGCGCATTTTTAATTTGATCAAATATCTGTGATACATAAATTTGTGGCCCTATTTTTGGAAGTAATCAAAACTTTAAAGTGATTTGATATGCACAAGAATTAAGAAGATATGGGGGTTTTTCGGTTTCCACAAAACCTCTCCCTATTTCCATCCCCTTGTCCCGATTTTGTCCATTAACGAACTTGACCGAGATTTTATGCCCCTTTACTATATGTATCAGATTGGAAGAGATTTGTGCAAAATTGTGGAATTTATCGTATCCAGAAGAAAGTGATATATATATATATATATATATATATAAAACCATACATATATATATATATATATATAAAGTCTTTTACTGAGGATGGTTTCTGGGTTTTAGGGGTCATGATCTGTGTAGAGCAGCAATATTTTTTCAGAAATTTCGACATAGGAGAGAATGTAATAGGTAGTATTTCATACGAAATCTACCTAAAAAGAAGGTAAATCAAGAAGAGAATTGTTTCTTTTTTAATTCAGAGGATACAGTTTTCAAGGGATCTGTTTCTTTTTTATGATGCGGGTGCTACTTTATAACAAGATGTTGGAATTTTGTTAATAAAGGGCAATAAGTTGCTGTTAGAATTTCTAAAATCAGATGCACGCCGCTCTCTTCTGAAAATTCAAGAATAAATGCTATAATGCTATAAATACGATAAGTGCTGTAAATAAGTATGATGAATTTTATTTTTTCTGTACGCGAACTCGGAATGATTTATTTAACAAAATGGACCTTATCATTGATAACTACTGGAATTGCAGTTATTAAATTTTTACCATTCAAGTTACTGGATAACATGGTCAAGCTATAAAAACTCACGGATACTTGAAACATTATCACACACAAACACACGAGACAACAAACATATATATACTATGGAAAACAGTAACAAAAAAAAACTTTTTTTTTGCAATTTGTTTTTTAATTTAAATCCATTTGGAATTTTATAGAGTTAATTTAAAGAAAGAAACTTCTTTTTTCTTTCTTAAGCACATCTCATTTCATTTTATTTTCTTTTTTTCTTTTATCATTTTCTTTCATGTATTTTTTCTAAGTTTAGAGAGCATGTGTTCGGAAATAGATCAAGAGTTATCAAAACAAGGTGAAGGCATAAAAATCTTTCGGTTACAAAGCAAAAATTTCGGAAATTCAAGCAGCATCTTGCACGTTTCCCTCTTTCATTTATGAAAACAGCATAAAAAGCAGTTTCGCAATGTTACTCTGTTTATACACAGGTATATGCGGTTTCAAATTATCTGACATCGAATGGTAAATCGCATAGAAATGTAAATAAAACAAATGAAGGTCATGTTAATCGTTACGTCAGTGTGTCAGCTATCAATATGATCTAAAATAAAAATCTTCGTTTGTGATTTTCATGACTTGTTTGTATCGAACCACACTCGTGGGTATGTGGTAAATACGTTGCTTTGATCCTTTGATGCTCCTCAATACGCTATTGTTTGATTGTTTTATGCTTATGCAGGGGGGGAAATGTGTCTGAGAGATAAAAACACATAGATATGAAAATGTTTATACTGTATCAAAATTTTCATTTGGTGTTTAAAGGAGAATTTTTTTCTTTTCATTCGTTTTCATTCATTTTTTTTTTCTTATCATTATTTGAGGAATACAAAACACTTCCTTAACAGCAAAAGTATATTGGCCAATATTGTTCTTTTCTCTGTTTTTGTTTTTGTAGCTCTTGTTCAATCTTGGTTATATTTTGACTATATATTCGGCAATATTTGCATGAAATATTGCTTCAAATTTGGAATTATAACATTTTGCCAGTATTGTACTAATATTTTAAAAAGTATTTTGCACTTTCATTACCTAGATTTTCCATATAAAGCCAATATTTCTGCAATACTGATGTTTCGTTGCAGTATTTCTAGTCTAAAGCCAACATTTTGGTAATAGAAGCATTTCACTGCGCATATTTCTGATGTAAATCCAATATTTAAACAAAATGGTAATTTACTGGAAGCAGGGCCGGCCCAAGGACATTTTGGCGCCCGTGCGAGTACCCATCGGGGCGTCGTCACCCCCCCCCACCCCCCCCCCACCCCCACACACACACGCACAAGAAAAATTGTTTGACATATGGTCTTACATTTTTTAAATATTCGTATTTTCTATACATACTATTACTAATTATCTAAGATATTAATTTAAAGGGTTTCAAAAACAGATAAAAGATTCTAAATTTAATTCCATCTTTGAGTTTGTATTTGGTAAATTGTAAAATCAGGGAAATTTCAATTTTGCAGTAATTATCAGTCTTAATGTATAACATTATGATACAAAAATAAAACACAAGGCCACGGCACATGGTATTGGACGAAAATAACAATGATAAGTATTAATTAAAATAAAAAAACTTTTTTAGAAGAATGCTGTTTGGAAAACTACAAAATAAATAGCAACTATGAAAGATGAAAACTGCAATCTTGTCTCGTTATTTAGAACATGAAAAGTACAAACAAATTTCATGTTTAAATATCGATTTTCGCAAAGGGCTCGCTTTTCATGGTGAAAACTTTTGAAAGAATGGAAAACCCAGTTTTCTCTTCAACTAATTCCGGAAACATAAATATACATATTCTTTCTTTTCATTTTTTGAATGGTTCTCAATCTCTGTGATTATATTTAACCCCCCCCCCCCCCCCAAAAAAAAAGAACTTACTAAATTTTATTTTTTAAGTAATCTAAATAAATTAAACATTAAGAACAAACTATGAGAATAACAGTTGTATTTATAATAATAAGGAATACGGTTAACAAAAAAAAAAAGAAAAGTTTCCTGGATTTCGTTGTTACTGGTGCCCACGCTAGAATTAAACAAACCATCCCAAAGAAAATTTTTAAGTATTCCGAATTTACTTTTTAGCACCGCACTGAAATTGAATAATGAAAGTGTCATTATAAAATCATAGGTGTGTAAGACATCATAAAAATAATCAACATACCGGGCACTAAAGGGGGGAAAAGTTATTTAACGATAATGTATTAAATGAAAGATTTTTTTCAAGACGATTACAAAATAAAATTTATATGCAGATAAATTATTTTTTTAAAAAAATAGGCTCCAGTTTCACAATTCTGCATTGTCAAACTTATGTTAATTTATTCATCGAGCTCTTGGCTCCTGTTAATGAGAAACCAAGTTAAAGTAATCTTACTATCAATTTTTGTTTGGTAGATTTACAAATAATAAAGTTCATGTCATGGCCGCTGGTGGGAGGGAGGGGGGAGGGAGCAAGGAAGGTTCATTGCTCCACCCTTTTGAAAAAAAAATCGTCATCGTAGACGATGTTTTAAAAAAAGGGAGGAGGGGTGTAAAATTTACTTTTTTCGCTTAGCACTAGAACTACAGTGAGCCGTCATTTTGACTGATATATGAATAAATTTCGGTTCAAACCAGAAATTTGATAATGAAATAAGTTTAAAAGATACAGACAAGAAAAACGTTAAATAATAAAGTTAAACTGTTTTAAATCAAAATTCTGGTGTGAAATATTTTTTATAAAACTTCACTCAAATTTCCGGTAGTTCTAGTGTTAATTTTAAATAATAAATCACTAAGATAAAAATTGCGCTAGGGCATAAGTCTGTATATATAATAAAAAAGCTTAGAACAATATTATCCCAAAGAAACCCCAAAGCAGATTTCGTTCTTCCAGTATCCAGGTGCAAATTATTTCGCAAAATAATGAAGAATTTCTGTAACACTGAATAGAATTCCCTCTCGGTTTAGACAAACTTTGACTCAACATCAAATAATATATAATCTGATTCCAAAAAAAAAATTTTTTTTTTAATTTTAGTTAAATTTCCAGCAATTTTTTATTAGCTCACAGGCTATCAAAGCCTGAGAGCTAATCTGCCCTCCGGCTCTGTATGTACGTATGTACGTAACGCGATAACTCTTGATAGAAACATCCGATTTGCTTCAATTTTTTTTCTAGGTTCATTCTGATAGGGCGCTTCTCTGAATAGTTTTTGGGGTTCTTTGGTTAAGTATAAAAGGGGAACGGGGGGCTAACCCCGCCTCCTTAACTTAGATAAATGGGTTTTTCATGGAGAATTATCAGATTTTTTTCAAATTTGGTATACCGGTTAATTCTGATAAGAAGCTTCCCTGATTAGATTTGTAGGTTCATTGTTTAAGTCTAAAAAGAGGAACGGAGGGATAGTACATAGTAGCCCCCTTAATTAAGATAAATGGGTTTTTTCTGTCCGATTTCCTTCAAATTTGGTATACCGGTTTATTCTGATAAGGCGCTTCCCTGATTAGATTTGAAAGTTCATTGGTTAAATATATAGGGGGGGCTAATACCCTCCCCCCCCTTAATTCAGATAAATAGGTTTTTCGATCCAATTTGCTTCAAATTTGGTATACCGGTTTATTTTGATAAGGCGCTTCCCTGATGACATTTGGAGGCTCATTGGTTAACTATAAAGAGAGGAAACGAGAGGGGGGGGGGGGGCTAATCCCTCCGCCTTAATCTATTTTTTGAGGGGCATTATTTTTTGAAATAAGAGATATACAATTAATGTAAATAGCCTGTGAGCTCAATACCATCAGTTTAACTGGGCACAGTTCTTTTTTATTTTAAAATTAACAATATTTGCTTAAAATTTCAGTTATTTTAATTTCAGTATTACGAAATATTTATTGTGTAATTGCTCAAAGACTATATTCCACTAATAAATAATAATTAATGAGTGCATCATTATAACGCAATTATATATTTTTTACTGACTTTCCTCTCAGTGTTCCTATCAGACCGCGTTTCGGAAAACTGGGGCAATACATAAATTCAAAGAATATGGCATGGACGCCGGCTGAACAAAATCCCTGAAGTGGGAAGATTTTGGAACAAATGTTTGCCTGTAGCAAAAATATAAATAGTTTAATCTCTTTCCGTCAACTAAGCTCCGACTTCCCACGCTCCTCTCCGTTTAAGATGATAAATATTGGAATAATTAAACACTAAAAGAATTGTAGGCTCGAAAATTTTCTAGAGTAGAGGGGGGGGGGGGTCTTGCGCCGGAGAGGCACTACCTTCCATGATATGTGCCTGAAAGAAACACTGGTTCCGATCCAGCCTAGCTATAGAAAATGTAAAAGAAAAAAATGCAGAATATAAAATAATTTTTATCGGTGCTCTTATAGGCGCCCTTTCATCTGTTTGGCGCCCCTCCGGCTCGGCCCCCCGTGCGGTGGCACACTTCGCACACGCCTTAGGCCGGCCCTGACGTGAAGTAGTATTTCTAAAAAATGTAATACTGGCGCAATATTTGATCCTAATATAACCAGTATTAGTTTGTTCCTGTTAGTTTGCACCTGTTTGCCCGTGCTCTTACTATCATAAATATACTCGGATTGCCATGCAATTTTTATGTGTTATTAGATGAAGGTTTAGGATAGAATGTTCGGTATTGAAAACGTAGCATTTATAGTACGTTTACAGGGATACACAAAAGAATTACGTTACATTATGATCTATTGGAAAATAGTGTATGGAGCATGTTATTTATTTTAAACATAATGAGATTGACATGCATTACTGAGACTGACTATACAACGTGCTTTCTCATGAGTATAGAATAAGTAATTTTTATAGTTCCTTTACAGGGCACACAAAAGGCTTCCATTACATTACTATATATGGAAAAAAAATCGGTTGCAGAGCATTTTAACGATGTTATGATAATTGAAATATAATGAAATTATAAAGGAGTAGTGATGTGCACTGCAACATGTTTTCTATAAGTTATGGAGCGCGTAGCACTTATCATTCATTTACAGAGATGCACTAAAGATTTTGGTTGCAGGATTGACTATGATCGATAATTGCTGAAAGTGTGTTTTCTGCTGTAGTAGGCATTTTTTAACATCTATTTTTAGAGTATTACGTGGTGTGTATAAATTCTATAGATCATTTACAGGGTTGCATGACAAAATTCGCCAGCATTACTGCATATGAACAGCAATTTCTGAAAATCGATTGCAACCTGATGCATGAATTTTCGTTCTTGTTTTTTTTCCCTTTTGAGAGCCATGAATAGAAAAACAGAAGTAAAGATAGTAATGAATGGATACAAATGAACATACATGTATATAAATTCATTTAATGTAGGTTTACGTGTAGAGAATTTTAATGTGGCGGTTGCATTTATTTATGCATAACTATTTCTTGAATCTTCTGTATTATTTCGTTGAGGTATAATCAAATCATTTTTTCATCTACTCTTAGTGCATTAGATACTTAAGTGTTTAAATGTGTATATATTTTCTTGAACACGTACATGTTTAAGTGTATAAATATATGAATATGAAGTTGTATAAGCGTATAACTGTGTAGTTATTCATGAACACGGGCATGTTTAAGAGTATCAGTGTGTAGTTATTCATAAATAAGACCATATATGTATAAATATATATATATTCTGGAATACGTAGATGTTTAATTGTATAAATGTGTAGATTTTCATGATTACGAAGATGTGGATGCCTCGTTTTAACTTTT
Source organism: Maratus speciosus (assembly GCA_963932465.1). Classification (NCBI taxonomy): domain Eukaryota; kingdom Metazoa; phylum Arthropoda; class Arachnida; order Araneae; family Salticidae; genus Maratus; species Maratus speciosus. The sequence goes on from OZ010787.1 coordinate 97,356,463, forward strand.
GTCCACTGAATTAGCAGATGTCAATTAAGAATGCCAATTATTTTTGTTATCCTAGTGAATATATAGATGCCGATTTTGTACATATATACACTGTTAATTAGAAATTACCTTGCGATTTAATAATTAATCAATTCTTATTTTCCACTCTACCAGCAAGCACATCAATATAAATGTGCATGTATACGAAGATGTTTATGCATATGTAGTTACCCCTACTGTATAGTCAGCTATAGTCCAATTCTTAAATTGCTTTGATTTATTTTTCTAGGGTCGTTTTTGATAGCTAATTTAATGGTTCTAATCTGAATCTTCTCGTAATTATAATTACTTCATGGCAATTCTGCTTTACACTGATTGTCTTTCTTATAACTGCAACTAAATTGTATTAACAGTATTATTAGTGCTGGTTTAGTATTTGAAATTAATGTAACCTTTTTATTATTAGCAAAAAATTATGTTTGGTATTACGCGTGGATTGCCCTTTATTTTTATTTTTCTTGCACCGTTTTCTCCATCTGTTCACTTTTCTAATTTTTTTTTTACCGATTTTAGACTTTAATTGTTTTATTAGTCATTCTCAGAAGGCTCTGTTTTTTTTTCTTTTATGTGTCCTTTCGGTCACTATTCCACCCTTTCTTTCACTGAGATAAAAGATTAGTTTCTCACATCCTAGTTTGGTGATAGTATTTTTAAGCACAAATATATCGTTAGGCAGAGAAATCTAATGGCAGATATAAGCTCTATAACAGACTCTGAGTCCTGTGACTCGGGCTCAACACCTATTATATTACCATTATTAAACCTAACAGAGTACTGATAGGGAAACGTAACTCGAAAAGTACTAAAAAGATGAGATGCTCATTTTCAAGTCCTCAGCTTCTAGATCTAGAAAATTAGCTAACAATCCCAGAAATGGGCGATGAACAAAGAAACTATTTACTAAGATCCAAAAAGACTCCAATCTTAATAATCAATCTAACATTAAGATCAATAACTTTGGAATGTAAACTATTTATTTTCTAACTAAATACAAGAAACTTATACCATAAATACAAAGGAAATAATTCAGTTTGTGGAGCAATCGCTTCGTGCTAAGGAAGCTCCAATCCATTGAATACAGGCATATTATAAATGAGATAACAACAAATGTCCGAAAATCTCAGGGAATCTAATCAACGATTGCTGAAGTGTTTCAAACCAATTTCACTCACATACAACGGGTGGATCAACTACACTCAATAGTGGCTACTTCTTAGCCTACATAAAAAAGGGTAGAAATCATTTTAGCCAAATATGATTACCCTAATAAAACTAGGCGTACGGAAACTGATGTGTTATTGGATACTGCATCAGTAAAATTTCTGATGAATCAACAAAATAATAGTACCTATCATCAGAGATAATTCTACATAGCGAAAAAGAGTCGGCTACTCCATCTTTAAATTTTACCAACCATTAGCCTCAGATCAATAATTGTACAAACAATAATAATAAAAGCATAATCATAGCAAAATGTAACAGCTCCCGCAGACTATCGGGAAAGAAATATACCGTTCAATAGCTGCACAAAACATTGCTATGACTGCAATAATGGCGGGATCTGCTTGCAGAGATTCAAATTCGACATCTCTTGCAGATCAGATGTGACGCAGAGATCCTAAAGACATAGCTACAGCAAAATCAAACACTGAATACTTTTTTTTCGTTTGTGGAAAGGCTACACCTCAACTAAAATCTATTCTTCTGGGCGTACCGAAGTCAATCAACTTCGATTACATCCTTGACGCCTTAGAAAACTGCTATAATTTTAGTCCTGAAGAAATTAACATAATAAGACACCAACCCTTAAGTCTCAAAGTGTCTAAAAATTAGATAATTCTGTTATTCCCACCACTTTTAAAAGTTACCATAAAGAGCGGGGTTTGTTCATTGGGTCTAAACACTGCAGAGTGAGGACTTATACCTTAATCCAGCGATGCCATAAATGCCAGCTTTTTGACCTTCCGAAAAACAGTATCCCGACGATACATACCGTGAGAACTATGGCGACAAACACAACTCATATGGCTGCACATGAAATCGTACATTCGGTAACTATCGCTCACATAATAAAAAGCACAAAACAGCATACAACATAAAGCATAAACCTTCTTATTTAACCTGATCGATTTAAAGGATTATCTACCAAGAAGTAAGAGACAAGTTGATTGAACAGTATTAAATTTCACAAAAACATTCCTCAGGCTTCTTCCATCAACCAAACACTACGAACTTTTCGCCCTCTTCCGAGATTCTAAGCCATCCGAACTGGCAATGGGATCCCTCATTTGTCTCTAACTTTACACCCAAGCCTAAAAAAGGACGGCCTCATCCATATCAAAATCTCCATCTCCATCGTCCACCTGCGTCGTCTTGTGAATGTTCCCACTGAATTCTTCAAAAGATCATCTACAATGGTACATGAGCAATTATCAAAGCCATCGTTAGACACTAGGAGTGTTTTATCTTCAGAGGGAGGCCATAACTCAGAGTTGTATTTAAAGTAAAGTAGCCCTCTTTTCCTTTTTACTACTCTAAAATTTCTCTCATGGCCAATAATAAAATTAACCCGAAAGAACGCGCGCATATCCAGGGTATGAATGGTTTTTTTTTGCCAGCAATAAATACAAATAATAATCGCCACCTTATTTAGTCGGAGACTATTGTTACAAATTCTGCGATTAAAAAGGTTAAAGATTACTTTTAAAAAATAGCGGCGACAATTCTAAAAACTATACGCACTCTGGGTCTATCAGGCCCGGCGCGAGTCCTCCCGGGTTAAGAATTTTTCTAAAGTTCTTCTAAAATCTCGGAAACCTCCACCAACTAGAACACTAAAATTTTTACAGATCAACCTCAACCACTTCAGGGCTGTTGTTTCTGAGGGGAAACGGTATATGGAGGAAAATTCTATAAATTTTGCGCTGCAACAGGATGTGTACTGCAGTGGTGGAGGTTCTCTGACAGATTTTTCTGGCTGCATAATTTTTGCCATGCATCATACTACGCACCTGGTTATTAGGAATGCCAGTTTAATAATTAATCACCTACACATAGGATATCACTGTGTATTTATTACACTCACATGGGCGGAAGAAAAAGTTGTAATAAGGTGTCCTGGGGTTATAACGCCACGTTAAAATTCTACTAATTTTCAAGGCTTAGTTTTAGATTTGTTTTTTAAACAAATATATAATTTCATACAGCAACTTGTTGACTAAGTAATGTATACAAGAAAAAATATTTTAGAAGATATGTATTCATAAAATGTAGTGGCGTGATATCTTGGCCAATACTATTTGGCGTTATTACCCCCTATGTGGGTAATAACGCCATGTAAACAAAACTATAGAATAAGATGGAATAATGGCATGTAAATTGCCCACTTTTAAAGATAGAAACTCTACAGCCCTAGAAAGTGACAAAGTGCTCTTACTTATTAATTGCGATATCAGGATGCAGTAATAATCATTTGATATTTTATTCTTCTGACATGGAAAAATAAGCAGCATTTAGGACATACAAACGTCTCTTTATCCTTTCTGGTTTTCAACAATGACAATAATGCTCTCTCATGCATAATATAATAAAAAAAATAAATAAACCCTCTTCGGATGTAGTTCCGCCACTGAAAAGAATCAACCGGGGTAATAACGCCAGTGGATGGCGTTATTACCCCGGTATACTTATTGCGCAGTATATTTTAAACTACAAGCTACCTCGCGAACGCATTCAAAATCTCCCACAACATTTTGAAAGTACATGAAATCCACTACAAATATATGTAATAAACAAAGCATTCCCTAATAAATATATAGTCTTCACATCACAGAACTTACCTCGCATATTTTAGATCGGCCGTTGACTCTTACGTGCTTCTTCCAGCGATAAGATCTACAAATGAAACAAACTTTTAGCAGTTGTTTGTAATTCATATGACCCAGAGCCCTTCTGCTCAGAACCCGTGGTGCCATCTCCCGGATTCCTTCTTAACTACGCGTAATATTAGCACTTGGCACCCCAGGGCACTTTAGCATATATTTCACCATCTATTAAAATTTTTGACAATGCTTTGAAGATTGTCAGCCTTTAATAACACAGCGTAGACATCTTATTTGTGGTGGAGAGTTCAATGTAAACTCGTCACTTTGGGAAAGTCCATGGTAGGACACCAGAGGGAGAGTCTCATCGAGTTCCTCGTATCCAACAATCTTTCAATATTTAATGCAGATAATCGTAAGCACATTTGTTTAAAAACCCAGTTCTTGCATTGCAAAAGCAAAAGGTTTTCCTGATCTAACACGTGTCAATTCATTAGCTCAACTATTTATTCGAAATTGGCCAAAATCAACCCATTATTTTTTTTCCGATCATAAATATATTGAACATAACTATCAAATCATTTCACTTTGCACTACACAATGATGCTATAATACTACAAATGATAATTTCAAAAAGTTTACGAGTTCCGTGAAAGCAAATAGACATTTCCTTAAAGACTTACTCTATGAAATTAGCAAAATCAATAATCTTAACAATTTTACAGAAAAATTAATAGCAACAATTCAATCGACCGCTCGTACATTCTTCCACATTAAAATCATCCACGAAACACTTATATATACATTCTAGACACCACAATTAAGAGCCAAACGAACTTAACTTTCTGCTCATAGAAGAAAATTGAAATTCCTAAGACAAAATAATCATCCGGAAATAATTAGACAAAGACAGATATGTATAATAAACTGGAAACTGAATACAAAAGTGACCTTTTTGATGCAAAGTGTGCGACCTAAACTTCCTTCTGCACTAATCAAACAGATGCCTTTGGCGCTACTCAAAAGTTTTACAGGCAAATATTTTTCGTCAGAGGAGATCCTTCTTGAACTGCCTTCAGGTCAATCATCCAAACAGAGAAATCTAATATTTTACACAGCAATTATTCAGTGACTCGGCTTACACCCTCATCAAGATAATACCGATTTAATTTTCTCAACACACATTGAGAAATCTTTCACACTTGGCGAATTTAAAGATAATAAATCTCGAGCCCGGACTACATTAATTTCCGTATTCTAAAACACACCTTTAACATACTTCTAGAGATATTTACCTGATGCACCATTCTCTGTATTCATTATCATTACTTCCTTCTAGTTCTGAGGCAAGGGGAAATGGTATATTTCCTTAAGCAAGAAAGACACCTTCTGAACCCAGCTGCTAACATCCGATTTGCATACATCCGAACCTTAGGTAAATTGCTTGAGAAGTTATTTGTAAATCCTCTCACCACATTTCTTAAATCTAATAACTTTCTACACCATAGGCGATTTGGTTTCAAAGAGGGCAGGTCGTGCGAAAAGGCATTGAATGAAATTTTCTCTTCCTGCGACCTTATAATAAATGAAGAAAAATATGCTTCCCTGGTCTCCTTTGACGTAAAAAGAGTGTTTGACAACGTTAATTGGAAGGATATCTTACAATAATTATGTATTCTTAATTGCACTAGAAACATTGTTGGAGTCATCCGCACTTATCTTACTAGGAGAATCATATTAGTAAATTAGAGAGATAGCCTCTCCAAACACAACAGGAAAAGGGCTGTCCACAGGGCTCCTACCTGGAACCAATTCTGAAACTCCTAATAGTTAATTTTATTCCAAAAGAGCTTTATACATTTGGGTTATTTACTACATGCTTTTGCGAATAATCTCAGCGTCATTTTCTTTGGCTGCCGGCGGCATCTGATCTTGGAACTAGAGGCAGCTTCATTCCCCATTTTTTCCAGATATATCCATAAATTTAAAAGATCTGGCTCCTCTGACTGTAATTTCGGTGCTCTTGCATCTGCTTCTATTTTTTTATTATGATTGCCATCTTACATCTCATTCACACATACGTTGCCCACTTATCTTTTCTACAGGCTTTCAGCAAAATATTATTTCACGCTCAACCTTGCTATCGAAACTTTAGTGTATTTTTAATTTCTTAACTAATTTATAAAATACCTGACAATAGGTATTTATTATTTTCTCAAGTCTCCTAATCCATTTTCATCATATTGTAATTTTTCTTAGACTCTAGAGCTGTAGACTTACTTCCATTTAATCAACCCTGTTCCTTGTTACTCTCTGTCGTGTGGGAGATATTTGTCGGTAGCAACTTCCTTTTAGTTTATCTCCGCCTGCTCTCTGTCATATTTATGTCAGACCTTTTTCATGCGTTCATTGTTTAATCATAATTTATCACCTATTATTTATTTGTTGCTGACCCCTGTCGTGTTTTTGGCGGCTATAGTCTGTATACTTTTCTTTAGTTAATAAAGGGCCGCATGTGCCGGGGCCATCGGCGTGTGCTTTTCCTCGGGACTGGGCTGGCTGCGTCACCTAACGAGTTCATGCGTGTCAGGAATTCACCGGGGGAGACACTAACGGTCTAGACCCTCTGGGTGATGTTGGTCTCTCTCATGCAGTAAATCCTGCAGTGTGTTGTTATATTTTGATGAATCAATGAGATGAAAAACTCATTTAACTGCACCGCGTCATATGTTGGTTGTTTACATAGACTTGTCGCGTACTCCCTAGAACATCTTCGCCTATTCGCAAGGAGTACGCGTACCACACTTAGGGTAACCCTGATTTAGCTTATAACAGAAAAATATTAAAGTTCCCCTTTTCTCGTGGTTGATCCTCTCTTTGACTCCAAGACGGATCGGGCTGCAAGGAGAAATCTTTATGACCCGTGATGCGACTACGCATCCACGAAATTGACGCTCTTGTCTCTCAATTGTTTCACGAAAATAGCTATATGATGTGTCTGACGTCTTCAAAGACTGTCTCGATTCCTTCATCGGAAACGATATAGGGTCAATCCATTCCAAATCACCCAGGTGGTTGCGCTCGACATTTTTAATTTTCCTAATCTTTAAACAAGTTTTTTTTTTCATAGTTTTCTGAGTTTAAAAACATGATAAAATTTTTTTTGATCATATAGTTTTTTGGCAGTGGTCATTTTTAACAAGCTATACAGCCATTTTTGTACGAAAAACGTGTTTTACAGAAAATGCTGTAACTGTTTTATTTTTATACCTATCAAGATGAATGAAAACCCAAAACGTTCAGCATGAAATTGTCTACAATTTATGTAATTATAAAATTATCATTTGACTTAACCCTTTTGTGGGCAAGCAATAATGTCTCTGTAATATTGAATTCTCGCCGGAATAATCGAAAAATTTTCTTGTTAAATAAGTAAAAGCAATTTTTCACCATCTTCCCCCTAAATTGAAAAAATATAAAATTGGGTTAAAAGTTTCTCTTGCGAATCTTGTTTAAATTAGGTGGAAATAATACATCCCACCGCCCCTCAATGGGTTAAGGATGTAGGTCAAAAACATGTTTAAAATCTGGAGAAATAAAAGGTCAAACACCACATTTCGCTGCCATTATTTTTTATGAAGGAAATCAGACTCACCTTAAACATTTTTTCTGACACAGACCTGTTATAGGACTACTTCTTTTTATAAAGTTGATTCCTGAAAACCGTTTCCATTTTTTGAACAGCTCATCAAAACCTGCGTTAAGTCCGATTTTAGCAATTTTCGCTAATTAATATCTCAAAAGGGACTGAATAAAAAATTTTGAAAATTTAGAATAATAAACATTTGAGTAATGTAAAGTTAAATGTAAATTTTATGATTGAGACTTAACTGGTTTTTGAATAACAGTTCACTAAAAATGCACCAAAAACTTCGCTCCATTTCCTTTTCCTTTTTTTCCAGATACATATAGCATTACAGATACTTTTTGATTAGGTACGTTCAAAATGACGATAAAGATAAATTTTACGCAAATTTTACCTTTGTGATTTGAAATTGATTGGCCCTACGAACCCAAAATGCTAGGTTTTTTTTATTTTGAAAAGGAAGTAGGGGGGGGGGGGGGTGATAATTGTAAAATAAACCCTCAATACAATTTAACCTCTTTTGTCCCTGTGTCCCCGTACGGGGACCTCTGTTTTTTTCCTTATAAAAACTAAAATGTCCGATTTTTATACATTTTCACATCTCCTCTTAATAGCTGAATGTTTTTTGCGTTCAAAGCAAACGAATAAATGGCGGCATCTAAGCTGATTCAAATATAAAATAAATGTTATTTTCATCTGAGTTTGCAAAATGCCTGAAAATGCCCAAAAGACAGTATGACCAAGAAAAGTGAGAAATTTTCATAAGTATTTAACTTAAATATTTTTCAATAAAAATTTTTGAGAATTTGTAGATTATTTACTTGTTTAAAGCTCTTAAATTTGTGATTGCGTTAATTTAGGTTAACGGTTATTAAATTGATGTTTTTAAGGGGTGTTTTAGTTTTAGATCCATATTTTTTAACCTAAAATACTATGCGCCTAAAGTATCAATTTCAGAACAGATATTGTTTCTGTCATTTACGATGCCATTTTGTTTGGAAAAAACCAATGAATAAGCATTTGTATTATTATTTTAGCTTCAGAACTGAAGAGGTTAATATAAATTTAAATTATTTGGGTAAAACCAATTTTCTTTGTGCTTTTCAAGATTTTTTTTTTTTTTTTTTTTGTCTTTTTTTAAGATCTAGATTTTACTAAATAACAATAATATTGTTTAAATATATATTTAAGCTGCACAAAATTAACATCCGCACAGAAAAAAATTAATTTTACACTTAAAATATAACCTTTCAAAGTCATATCTAGCGTGAAAAATGTAACACCTCTGTTACTGGACAGTATTTGCTTAATTTATGATAGAAATATTTCAGCAAAAAATATAACTTTTCTATATTACTTTAGCAAAAATGTCATTTAATTCAAAATAACACTTTTAGAAACATGAATAATAAATAATAAAATGTAATTATCATTACATGTGTAATTTATCATTAAGTTATTTATTATTAAGTTAAGGTTCATAATTACCACTTATTTTATTTTTAAAGAGAATTTTTTTATTGTATTTAAAGTGCATAAAATATTCTTTGTTTAAAATACATTTGGCTTATTATCAGATTGCAATTATTAAAAAGAAATAGAAAAATCCTTCAAGTAACAGAGGCTACATTCAGTAACACAGGTTACAAAAATTTACAAGATGTAAACAAACTGACTTTTCAGCAATTAACAGAGACACACTGAATAAACCTGACATAATTTTATTTTCCAAAGAAATTTGCACAAATTTTTAACACCAACTATTTTTCAAATACTTAAACAGGGTGGGGAAACTTGTAAAATAATCTGTCCCCTTTCTGTACTGCTGGCATTAGCAAAATTGTTTGGATCTGTTCAAACTGTATGTATGCAATATCATTGTCGTCTAATTTAAAAATTGATTATGTATCATCACAAGCTTTAAAAAACATAACTTTCACTTCACCATCTTCTTCTAAATCATCTTGTGTAACGGCTATGTAGTATTACTTCATTTTTCTCTGTTTTTCAATTACAAATTCTACTAGCTCGTATGTTCCTTTAATTATTTTATCTGATGTTATTTCTGTAATTTAATTTTATTCAGCAATGGATTCAAGAATTTAAAATACACAAGGAATTCAAAATTTGTAATTCCATAGACGTTTCACCAATGTATTCTTCATTGTCATTTCGTACAGTTTTCTCATTATTGCAAAAATTTTCTATCACGAAACTCTTGTAGTCAAAATAGAGATGGGAAATACAGTTATTTTTAGTTAACAGGTCACATCGTTCCACACTTGTACAGGTAACAGGTTCCAACAACCTATTATTTTTATAACATATAACTAATCTCTGTGTATGCAGCCAACGGATGCTTTAATTAAAAGGTCTTTTAAGCAAAATGTTTGGAATAATTTTTTGACGTAATTATAAATGCTGTTTTCTATTGAGATGAATCAAAATTAGTTTGTGGTTAAAAACTTAATTTTTGCAAGAGAAAAACTTACCTAGTTATGATACTTTGAATTCCATGCATTTTTAGCATTTTCTAACACGAAAAACGTGTTTTTCGATTAAACCACGTATTCCACGTAATTAAAACATTGAAAATTCTTAAAATTCTAAGTATCATAACTCAGTAAGTTTTGACAATACAAGAATAAATTTTTGCTGTTTTACTTGTTAGAACATGGAAAAACGTTTTCTAAGTAAAACTTATAGGACCCAGGCATTGTATAAAATTTGTAATTTTTAACTATTTAAAAAGTAATTATTCTAATGTAAATCGATTTTTATGTGATGTAGAACAAAATTTGAAACATTTTTCCAATTGGAACTATATCTCTTAGTTATTGGTAAACGATAAAAGACACCCTATATAATAATTAACACAGTTTTAATAACACGATTTCTAACTTCGTAAAAATCATGCATACAGCATAGATTATGAAACACTTTCCAACACGTTCAGAATACTATAACAAAACATCACGATTTATAAAGGTGGAAGATGACGTCTTAATGAACAATTTGGAAAATGCATTTGATGTAAAGTCACGCAAATTCATGCATTTGAAAACACGATTTCTGCCATTACCATGAAGAGTCGTTAAAATGTACGGTTTTTTTTTTCAGCCCTGTATATGATCTACAGATATGTATGCATATTATACAGTATGCGAAAAGTCAGTTCAGTTGAACGCATAATGCATTTTAAAATTTAAGCTCAACAATTTCAACAATGTTGTTGAGAACTTTTGTTTATGATATAGAATTTATGCACACCAAGTAAAATTTAAAAAATAGTTAAATTAAAAAACGCATAACACAATTGAAAACGCACTTCTAGCAATTATTGTTCGTAGGCTTCAATAGTTTAATTACTGCTCATTTTCTTCTATAGCGAAAATATTTTGTGTGTTTCTGTAAATAAACGATAAGTTCTATGCACACCATATTCTATAGTAAGAACCTTGTAGTACACCTCTGTGATTTATATCAATTTCAATAGGTTTTAAATACTGTAATATCATTAAAATACACGGCAAGCGATTTATCCCCATGTACCGCAATGTAACGGAATTGTTTGAGTGGCCCTGTAAACGAACCAAAAATGCTACAAACTTCTATTCAATACCGAACATGCCATACGAATAACATATATCCATTTCATGGCAATCGGACTATGTTTACGCGAGTTAAAGCAAGGACAGACAGACAAACTGAATTCATAGACACTTTTCAACTACGTTGGAAAGTACTAAAAAAAAGAGAAATATGTTCCCAACTCCATAGCAGCCATATATATCAACGCATATTCAAAGCTAATTTCATAAGAACACAAAAATATTATTTATATGCTTTTAATCAAATGCAATTCATCCAAACAAATTTCGTTCGTACAAATATGTTTTTCAAATTAATTGTAACTGTACTAAAATTAAGTTTTCTCACAAATTATAGGATTCTTTTTTTTCAGCAAATTAAAACAATGACAAAACAAAAATAATAGAACCGCTTGGCCAAAAAACAAAATGTATAGTGCCAGAATCTCCTTCGCCCCCACCCCACCCCCTAAAAAACTCCATGAGCACGTAGCAATAATCCTTTTAAATATTCAAATAAACAACCGCAAAACGCTCCATTCCTTCTCAGAAACATAAAGATACTTTTAGTCAAAAGTCACTCACTAAGACAAAATTATCCTTTAGCGTATTTTTTTCAGTTTAAACCACTTTCGTAACAAATGTTTCAAAATAAGCAAATGTTATATTGACCGCAGAAAATTTTAACAGATAAATAATTGCAAAGATGTTCTATTATCTCTGTTTATTCAAATGCTTACCAAGCGATAAATGTTCATTTTATATGTTAAGAACTACGTTTTACTGATAGCATAATTCAGAACAAATTATGGAATTATCTGTGGTTGGTTTCCAATCGTTGCAGCCAGCAGCTGCTTTCAGTTGCAATGAATCGAAGTTTTAATGTACCCGTTTTAAATGCGCTAATCAAATAAAAAGATATAAATTCATCGATTTCATTTGAATGTAGCAAAACAATGTTTTGTTATTTTTGAAAGATTTTCTATTAAAAATAGAGAATTAAAAATTTTAAGAGATTAAATTATAAATAAATGTACTTTACTTAAATGTTGCAAAAAGGTACTTTTTATAAATTTAATGAATCTGAACTCGTGTTTCGCTGCATTTTTAAAAAAAGGGGAGTTGATGAAATGAAAGCTCTTTTCATTTACATAACATAAATTAAATATATTGGAAAATTCAACAATTATATATTCCACATTATACAGTATTTAAAGGAATGAAAAGTGTAAAAAAAAAGAGAAAAGATAAAACTCTATTAATTTAAAATGCATTTGTAATATAAGTGTACAAAGAAAAAATATTTAGAATTTATAATGTAGTTTGTACGAACTTAATTATTTAATTTTTTTTAACATAAATATATTGCATTTAAAGACAATTTTTTTAGCTATACTGAACCTAGAATTATTCACATATTTCTCCTTCATATTTTACTAAAAAATAATGGTTTATGAAAATTTCAGACTTCAGATTTTTAATGGATTTGCACGTTTTAGGATGTCCTAAGCACATCTATGTATTGCAATTCCTATTCCTAATCGCTAATGTGTAACTGAGCTATATGTAGGGATTACAATTCCGGGATCTCGTATCCCGAGATCCCGGGATCACGCATCATTTTTAATCCCGAAAATCCCTTGATTTTGTCTGCCAAATCCCGGGATTTTCGGGACTGTCCTTTTTTTTAAATGGAACAATATTCAGCTGAAATAAAAAAAATATATTTATAGACTTTCTTTTTTTGGAAAGAAAAAGAATTAATTTTTATGAAATTTATATATCCTTGAAAAAATATACATATTTCAAGTATTTTTTGCATATTTCAAAGCGATTAAATCGTTTAACATGAAAACCTTTGACTTGCAAACAGATGTAACCCGCTCGGCTATTATTCGGGAACAATGAAATCATTTGTTTATTTCGATTTCGCCGCGTTTAGAAAGCCGGTCCTTTCAGCAACTGGGAATCACAAAATTTCGAATTATAGTTTACTGATAAGCGTCGCATTTGAGTTTCATAGTCATTATTATGTGCTAACTTCTTTGCTTTTCGAGCGTTTATACTTATTTTGCTTTAAAGATGTCTAATGAAAAGGATTTTGTAGCTCATAGGAAAAATAATGATACATCTTCAGTATGGCACTGCTATTTAAGGTCAAAAGATGAAAAAATCGCTAAACGTAAAAGATGTAGCCAAGTGCTTAAAATGTTAGGTGGATCGACTAAGGGTTGCATGCACATTTATCGACGAAACATGGTACTAAAGTTTAGAAAGAGTTTAATACATCATCTCTTCCTTCCACACGTCAAGATTGCAGAGAAGATGCATTGCTTTCTAAAAAGCGGAAAATAGAAGATTATTTTAGTAGTGATAAGGAATCACTGGATTTAATTTTATTGCGAATGACAGCTAAAGACTGTTTTTCATTTAACTTCAACTGATTTAAGAAACTTACTGATAGCTAAAGGCTATAATGATTTGCCAAAATCTGCAGTATCAATTCAAAATCGTGTAGTGAACTATAATAAAAGAGTTAATTACAAGTGAAATATTTTTTTTTTTTTTAATTCAGGAAAAAAATTTAGTTTGACTTTTGACGAATGGACATTTACTGCAAGCAAGCGATTTGTGAATATTAATGCCCATTTAAGAAATTTAAATTTGAGCAAATTCAGGAATTTAAGCCTTATGCACATATATGGTTCTTTTACAGCAAAAAAGTGCATTGAAATGCTAACAGAGCGCTTAAACTACTATGACATTTCCCTAAAAACAGACAATGTTACAACTGAGACTGGGAGATGAAACTTTAGATGCCGTCATATTTCATAGAACATATTTTCAAAGGAATACCGATTAGTTAGGAAACAGTAAATTATTCAAAATAATCTTTTTTTTTTCACGAGGTACGCAATAATTTTTTATATTATGCAACGTTTTCGAATTTTAACAGCTATTGCTATTTAGAAATTCAAACTATACATCTATGTATTATTTTATTCTATGTGTGTGTGTGTGCTAAGTTATTTTATTTCAAGAAAAAAATCTTCATGTTAGGGAAGATCTTGCATTTGCAATATCCTAGAATTATAAACTTTAATTACGTGGGTATGAGAATAATTCATAATTTAATTCGTGATATTAATTAGTTTTTAATATTGTAAATATTAAACTATTCAAAAACTTGTTTAACAGGAAATAAAAGAAATTATCTATAAGATGAAGCATAGACATTTCATGTTTTTGTTGCATTTTCAAACATCAACAGCGTATTTCTTTTAATTTTCAATTGTTCTAATTTATCCTATAAGTTTTGATAATTAATTGAAGTTAAGTTTTTTTATTTGGTATATGTTCATATGTAAATTAGACTGTAATTTTGCTTTGTCTTTTCTGTAATATTATGATATTTAGCTATTGTAAAAATTGATGATATTACAGAAATTCTAATTTTCCTAATCTCGGGATTATCCCGGGATCCCGGGATTGAATCAAAGCAATCCCGAAATCCCGGGATTGGAAATTAGTCTCGGGATTGTAATCCCTAGCTATATGTTTGGCAATTCTTCAATAATTCAGATAGAGATTTTTAAAGTCACTCGTTGAAAATTAGAAAGAAGGCAAAAAAAAAAATGCACGAAAAAATATTTTTAGTTGAAAAAAAATTGCTCAGATCAAAAATTAGACAAAACTTTGCTGGGTTTCATAAGCTAAACTTGACTTTTTGTTATGGAAATGCTAAATGAAGACAATATATACTATTCATGAGTACAAAACACGTCAAGCATAAGCTTTTTTCTTAGAAACTTTCAGATATTTTCCTGATTACTATGTGTGCCAGTGTTTCGTTTATGCTCTACTTCGCGCCATCAGAATCAGTGAAAGTATGTGATGGTGATTCTGATGACCCTGCACCAGGCACCAAGTTGTAAAAGCGTTTAAATAGTGCTACAAGTTGTTACTATACATGCACTAGGTATTGATGAAATGCAAAATAAATTTTTAGCACCACATACCTAACAGAGTTGCCCATAACGAGAGGGTGAATATGGGTCAAACTAGGGGCAAGTCTCAAAAGAATCGATTGAGGACGTTTTTAGTGAATATTATTCTATTTTAGAGGCACGAAATTGAATTCTTGATTAAGGCAAATGAATGAAGACGTTGTCATTTAAAACCATATGTTATTTAATTAACAGGGACTTTTCGGTAACATATTAATGCAATATTAGGTTCCAGCATAGTAACAGCGTTTTTTTTTTTTTTTTTTTTAATCCTAATACGTTAAATAATGCCCATCCCTAAGTCAAAACAATAACATAGCCCACGTTGTCCAATACAGAAATAGCTGACATCTCTATAATTGATCACTTTAGGGTTATTTTGTACTGTAGCGATCTGATGTATGTTCATAGTACCCTTTACAGTAGGCAAATCATCAGGTACAGCTTGTTCAAAAAAATCAATATCTTGTTCCTCAATGAAGAATACTTTTACCTTTGTATTCTGTTTAATTGAGTCATAAAATTGGTGTGCATCAATGATATCTTTAACAAAAGCAACAAGCTTATCAGCTTTTCTTTTCAAAGTGGCACCAACTCCATCAGCGTCACCTTTACCATGGCCAGCTTCAAAGAAGTTCCATGTTCCTTCGTTCAAAACCAAAATAATTTAGCTGGCTGCTAAAAAGATAAAAAATCTTCTTTTGCCGGTATTGCGTAGTAGGTCCATCCAAAAAAAAAGTGAACTATCTTCACTAATGGAACCATTTTCCTAATCAATTTGAAGACTGGCTCTACGTGAGCCCATACTGCAGCAGGAATGTGTCGTTTATGAGATAAAATGGTATAAAAATATATGGGAGAATGATTGTAATCTTTAATTTTATTCTCTTTTTCTTTTTCTGCATGCATCAATATCCTTTGTTCACGATATAAACGTTGCGTTTCAACATTTGTCAGCTTCTCTTTTGTTTTTTTAGGAGACATTTTTAGATCTGGAAAATACCACAAATAAATAAAATTTACTACTGTAAAAATAAATATAAATAACTGATAATAAGGATAATAAGTAAATTTAGCACTATGAATAAATAAATATATATTATTACCACAAAAAATGTATATTCTGGGATAAAATGTAATCTCTGTTATTTGTATATAACATCTGTTACCATAATATTCTAACAGAGGTTACATTTAAGGGACATTTTACAAAAATCTTCTTTCTAAATTAGTGATATTCTAAAAAAGAACTATGTTATTTATGTAAAATTATTTTACTTAATATTTTGTGATTTAAAGAGAAATTTTATTTCTAAAACAATATGTAAATCAAAAATAGGAGTAACAGAAGTTACAAAGAGAAAACACCCTCACCTTAGATCTTGATAATACTGCTCTATACTCTAAAGATGTGGTAGACAAAGTGAAAATGGCACTTGACTTCTATTCTAGAAAAATCTTTGAGCAATACAGATTAGTGGTGCCCTTTGTTGGTCAAAAGTTTTATTATTTATCCTGCTAAATGTAAATAAAGTAACAGAGGTTTCATTTTCATGGACAAATGTTAAATTAAACTCATGCAATTACAAAATACATATCTTAATTCTTTAGTACGAATTTATTAAACTACTATAGCTGTTAATTAAAAACAGATAAATATTATGTTGTTCATAACATTTAGAATTCTAGTCTGTTTAAAGTTGTCTCTCTAGTCAGAAGATTCTAGTCTGAACAGCTAATTTTCATAGTTAAGAATGGATAAATTGCATAAATTGTGCAATAAATGCAGTAAAATTGGCTAGAGCAAATGTTAGACCAGTTAAGAATAGTTCTTTCTAAAAGATGGCATAAAAAAATTGGAATTTTTTTGTATATTAGATGAAAAAAAAATATTAAAGTTTTGGACATGAAAAGCGCCTGCATTTTTGTTTTCACGCATGTACCTGGAAGAAACGAAAAAGTAAAGGGGGCGAAGTTTTTGGTGCATTTTTAGTGAACTGTTATTCAAAAACCAGCTGAGTCTCAATCATAAAATTTATGATACTTATAAATTTTAACTTTATATTACAAAGATGTTTATTAGCCTACATTTTCAGAATTTTTTAGTTAGTCCCTTTTGAGATATTAATTAGTGAAAATTGCCAAAAACAGACTTAACACAGTTTTTGATCAGCTGTTCAGAAAAAGGGAAAAGGTTTTCAGGATTGAAATTTGTAAAAATAAGTAGTCCTATAAGAGATATGTGTAAGAAAAAAAATATTTAAGGTGAGTTTGATCTCCTTCATAAAAAATAATGGTAGCGAAATGTGGTGTTTGACCTTTTATTTCTCCGGTTTTTAAGCATGTTTTTGATCTAGATCCTTAAGTCTAATGAAAATTTTACAATTACGTAAAATGTCGACAATTTTATTCTGAACATTTGGGTATTTCATTCACTGCAGATAGGGGCGTCTTAAATTTAGACACTTATGCATCTGAAAAACGTATTCAGACACTTAAATGTCTGAATGTGAAATTTCAGATATCATAGATGTCTGAATTTAAGACACATAAGTGTCTTACTATGATCACGACGGTATAAATGAACTAAAAAAATGTCTGAATTCTGGTGACGTGTCTGAAATTAAGACATTTAAAGATTAGGTTGGTTGGTTGTATTGGGTTTTATGGCGCAAAATCCCATTAGGGACATGCTGCGCCAATTTAAAGATTAGGACACTTAAGTGTCTGGATTTGATTAGGGCACCAGCAAAGAATGTTTATTAATGAATGAGAGGTGTTTAAAATATGCTTTTTCATCCACTAAACGATATTACTTTACAAAAGTAATTTTCTTAGATCCTAAGTTGTTTGACAAAATTACTGCACAAGTCTGCTAACCAATTCTTGAAACCAATTTTATTTTTTATTTATTTGGTTTTTTTTTTCATTAAAGTAATTAAAAAATTCTTTGCATAAAAATATACAGTTCTGTTGAAGTGGAATGTAGTTCTGTTGAAGTGCTTAAAAAATCATTAGAACTCGTTGGCGTACGCAGGGGAGTACAGGAATTCCCCCTCCTAAATATTTTAAAATACTAAGATGATTAAATAAGATGATCTTGAAATAATAATATATATGAGCGCCGGTAAAAAAAAAAATATATATATAATAATAAAATAAAAAATAATAATGTAGTGAAGGGCTTGAAAGGGGGCCCGATTTTCTAACAAGTGTGCCTGTGGTCCACAACCTAATGCCCTTTTTTAAAATGCAGAATATGAATATGGAATATGCCAAGAGAATGTATTTTAGTATGTATCGAGCAAAACAATATTTAAACATATCAAATTAAAAAGCAATACAAAAAATTTACAAGTAAAAAAAAATTAAATATTAAAAAAGAAACAAAGAACTGGAACTTTTTTAACATTCAGGGGACTCTGCCCTCTATAGCCCTCGTTTAAGATAAATTTGAAAAACATGAACGCAGAAATAGAAGAAACAGAATTAAAAATGTTTTCATCGAGGAATTCAGAGGTGAGGGGAAGGGGGGAGGTACCCTTACAAAATTGTCTGACGCGTTTTTACTATTATAGTTTAATTATTCTATAGTCGCTTAGAATATATTTTTTAAATATACAGACGTAAAGAAACCAACTAATTTTCAAAATCTGGGAAGTCGTCATG
Source organism: Maratus speciosus (assembly GCA_963932465.1). Taxonomy (NCBI): domain Eukaryota; kingdom Metazoa; phylum Arthropoda; class Arachnida; order Araneae; family Salticidae; genus Maratus; species Maratus speciosus. The sequence continues at coordinate 97,375,235 of OZ010787.1, forward strand.
GGCCCCATTAACACCCACCACTGCCGACGATTATGTTTAAATAAAGTATCTACTAGACACTGCCCTCTCATAGACGACAATCTGACGCCCCCCAAAAAATCTCGCTCGGTCAATCACCCATCCCCCCCCCCCCATATGCTTGCTAGCCCTTACGCTCGCACATTACTATTTTACAATTAGATAAGAAAAAATACGAACTGAAGCGTATGATATGAAAAGTGCGAATTTTTGAGAGATTATACATTTATAAGCCTTCTTTTATTTAAAAAAGATTTAAATACAAATCTAATTGTAAAACGTATCAATTACATCACAGCCAATCAGAATACGACAAATTCGCATGCATTCGTTTGTTTCTGCAATTTTGGCGATCAACGACTTCCGCTCGACGGCCGACGAAGGAGGCTTAGTTAACCTGGCTTAGGAGGGCTTGGGAGGCTTAGAGACCGATAACTGATGTTATCAGTCTCTCAGACTGCGACTTTTTTCAATTTTTATTGTTTAAGAAGCCACCCTAGTAACGGCTGAAAATAAAACAAGATGGCCGCTGGCATTTCAACTGAATTGAAAGGATGGTCCAGATTCAAATGATTGACAAGCGATCTCTTCCAATCAGCAAATGGCCAATTATCTGGCACGATTCCAACCCCCACCCCACTTCGGCTGAGCGCTACATGTGATAATTTCCAGTAGGTTTCAGGTGTAAAGGATTTTTTTTTTCAATTGTCTTCGCTTTACAAGCGTAGATCAAAGCCCACTGCTTTGTGGAGACTCGATAACGGTAAAAGCCGTAAAAAGAATTTTAATCTGTTTATGATAAAAGTGCAAAAATTAAAACGATTTGACTTTCAATTTTTTTTTTTTTTTTTTTTTTTTGTTTATTTTACAGCTTTTACAAACATAAAATTGAAATTAGTGCAGTATAAAAACTATTTTATTTCACATAAGGCAATTACATTTAAAATCAAGGGGGAGATATTGAATGAGGGGGGAAATATATCAGGTACAAATATTCTAAAATAACTATCTTTTGTGCGAATTCTTTTTAGAACATAAAATGTATGAGATTTATAAAAGCTAAATAACATTGAAGGTTAAAAATAAGATGTTCATAAAATTAGGAGAGGAAAAGTTAAACAAATAAACTGTATATTTTGTACTGTACATCTGTAGAGGGGGTATAAATCTAAATCCCAGCGTAGTCATTTATAGATATAGTACACAATTTATTGTTGTTAGCACTAAAATATGCGACAGAAAAAATAAAGTTTTCAAAATATTAAAAACTTTGTGTGATGTTAGCAGAAAGAAGGATGGCAAAAATTTTAGTGAAATTTTCAGGCAGAAGAAAATTTAGATTAAGGATTATTTTTACAAGAATGTTATAAAACATAAAGGAGTTTTAACAATTTGAAATTTTAAGTGCACAGGAGTAAATTCAGGTGTGTGTGTGGGGGGGGGGGGGATTTCTGAGCACTAAATATTTTTTAAATGATGCGGTCAAATAAGAATGTTTTTTGTAGCGGTTCGTAATCTAAATAACACTAAAATACTTTTATTTTCATTACATTTTTCCATTTTTAACACTTCCCAAGAAAGTTAAAAAGTGTTTATGGATTGAGTTTGTCCGTCCGTCTGTCTGTCCGTGCTCTAACTAGCGTAAATGTAGTCGGATTGCCATGTAATTGATATACGATATTCAAAATCATCATGGTATGTTCGGTATTCAAAATGAAGTATGTATCATTTTGAATGGTTCATTCATTCAAAATGTTCAAATGGTTCAATCATTTTATCATGGTTCATTTACAAATGTACTCAAAAGTATTCCGTTAAATTATGGTCTATGGGGGGGGGGGGGGATCCTTTAGGGTGTATTTTAATAGTGTTACACAATCTTAAACATAGTTAAATTTATGTACATTGAGATACACTTTAAAACGGTTACTATAGACTATGTTATGTGTAACGCTTAAAGTATGAGTATAGGGGACTCAAAAGTAATCCGTTATGTTACACCCCATGAAGAAATATCGTTTGCGGCGTATTTGATTGATATTACTCTGTCACAAAGACAATGAAATTGATATGAATTTCTGAGGTGTCCTAAGCCTACTTTCTGTACAACATGAGCATTTAACAATTATTTACAGGGTCAGACAAAAGAGCTTGCTTGTATATGGTCTACGAGGAAAACTGTAGCGTATTTCGATTACGTTACATTACTTCAAACATGACGAAATAGATACACATTATTTCGATTTACTACAAGATGCTTGCATTCAAATATGGTCTGCATTTCATTTAGCGTTCATTTACAGGTACACATAAAATATTTTGATACAATACTGTATCCGACGTGTTAGCTATTAAAATTTAATGCTGAAAGTGCATTTTTCAATTATAGAATGCGCTTTTAAGATTAACTAAATTTTGCGTACTACATGGTGTGCATAAATTTTACAGACCCTATACAGGACTACACAAAAGAATTCCTAATTATTACTGAGAATAAGTATGAATTGCTTAAAGGTGTTTGGTTTTTTAGTTACAAATGCACAAGCTCAACTACATTTAGTATGCTAAGAAATGTTTGTATCATACAAATAAAATCCTATACATGGATATTCAAAAAACTGGATACATGGACGCCTATGGAAAATAATTCCTGGAAGTGTGATTTCAGTAATTTTAGGCATGTTTTTGCTTGAATTATATTTCAGCTTAGTATTTGACGTGCATAAAAATCTGTATGCTATATACAGGGCAGCACAAAAGAAATCAAGCATGTTTCCACCTATTGGTAGAAATTGCCGAAGGTGAATTTTCAACTTTTTATGTATTTTCTTACAAAACTAAATTTCAACAAAGTATGTAGAATCTGTACAAATATATGCAGAACAAAAATATATACAGAGCTGCACAAAAGAATTGGAGTACCTTCCGGGTTATGGACGCAATTGTTGAAATCTGGTTTTGAAATGTATCATACGTTTTATAACTGTTTAGTTCGATATCTTCTTTACTTTATTAAACGGCGATGTTTTGTTACAATGTTCTGGAAGTGTTGGAAAGTGTCGACGTTGACGCATGATTTTTCTTTTTTGTTTATGGATATACTCGGTTCAGTCGATAACTCAGGCACCTTTGGTATCTAAGTTTGGTGGTTCTTTCTGAGCTAGTCGGAATGAAATGATTTCGGAAGGTTTTGAGAATTTACTTGCAAGTTGACGAGAAACCATAATATTTTCCTTAGAAATATCTCTCCAAAGACATTTTGCTTTGAAAAATACAGTTAAAATGTTTTTTATGCACAATTAAATGTCTACCTATCGCTTTATTGTTAACACTTTCGTACATAGTTGAAAAGATTTAGTTACTACTATAGATAGCAAAGATTTATAATTAGGACCAAAAAAGTATAAATTAAAAAGTTTTAAAGACTTTAAATTAGATTTTTTAAACTTCATGAGTTGAGGGTAAGACAAGGGAAGAAACAGATTTTTTTTTTTTTGGGGGGGGGGGGGTGGTTAATAGATGACTGATTATGTAACTTATTAAAGATTTACAAACAGGACAAAAACATTGAAATTAAGAGTTTTAGAGACTTTAAATTTTGTGTGCATGGAAATAATGGTGGAGGAAAGAAAATGTCGATTTTATATGGGGGTGGAAGAAATTATATAATCGATTATTTATTGTTCAATATGAAACAGATAAAGCTGAAAATGTATTAAAATAAGATTTTCAAAGATTTTAAACTTAGATAAGTGAAAGAAGGAAACAAGGGAGGGGGCATTTTATTAGATGACTTATTTATTTACCTTACTAAAGAATAACAAATCGGACAAAAAAAGACTAAATTTTTTGTGCTTGGTAAGGAGAGCGACAGAGCAAACGTCAATTTTGATTGGGGAGGAGTATAGTTATATGACTGATTATTTATGATATCAATAAATTAACAGATAGAGTACAAAATGTTTTAGAAAAATCAATGATTTTTAAGGTTTAAATTTTGTGACCTGTAAGAAAAAAGAGGAATAAGCAGAATTATTCTTTTTTGGTGGGTGGCGGAAGTTTATTGGATGACTTATTATTTATTTACCTTAGAAAATATTTACAAATAGGTTAAAAAAATAATAAACGAAAAAGTTTTAAGAACTTTAAATTTCAAATGCTTGGTAAGAGGGAGAGGCGAGGGGGAAATACCAATTTCAGTTGGAGGGGGGGCGGAGAGAAATTTTTATTATCGTTTGCTTATTGTTAAAATAAAGTGGCATATTGAGCAGAAAAGATTTTTAAAAAATGAAAGAGTTTTAAAGGGTTTCTATTTTAAAATATGGGTACTGTGGGGGAAGAAACAAAAGGGAGAAATGACATTTTCAGAAGGAGCAATTTACAAGAATTTTAATGAAATGAATGCGGTGAAATAAATTGATAATGAAATTTATGACTGATTATTTATTGTTACTTTGAAGTAACAAATAAAACAGAAAATTAAAGAAAAAATTAAGGAGTTTTAAAGATTTTAAACCTTGATACTTTAAGTGGGGCAAAAGGGGAAGCAAAATTTCGGAAGAAGGGGAGGCAAAGGGTGATTTACATTATTATTTTTTTAAATCAGAATTTCAAAGAAATTGGGAAGAGTTTTACCCTTGATTACAAAACAATACAAGAGCAAAATTAAGAAATTTTAAGGCACTTTTTGCAGATTTTGCATAAAAAAAATGTACTTTTATGAACCAAAAATTACTATTGAAAAATTTAAACATCTTTAAGGACTAACAGGAACCCATTGCAGGGTCACTCAAAAGTATTTTGTTACATATGGTCTATGTGGAAAAACCATTTGGTGGTGTGTTTTAATAGCGTTAAACAAATTTATACATAATGAAATTCATTTACATAATTAAGGTGCACTGGAAGAAGGTTATTACACAAAAGAGTCATACAAAAGAGTTCGGTTTTTTAAAGTTCTTCGTAGTAAAGCTATTCGCAACGTATTTGAATTATGCTACACTAATTCAAACATAATGAAATTTCTGATGGTTTTACTGCAAGATGTTTGGATAAGAATATGGTGTACATCGCATTTATCGTTCATTTACAGGGAAACATTAGGGATGATTGCTGAAAGTGAGTTTTAAATTATGATATGTTTTATTTATGATAAGTTATGGTATAAGTTAAGTTAAACTAATTTTCTTGCACTGGCACATAGGTGGTGTATATGAATTGCATAGACGCTACAAAAAAGATTTCGTGAGTATTACCGAGAATAATCATGAATTACTTAAAAGTGTTTTTTAATTTGAGTTATGCATTTTCAAGCTCAACTACATTTAGTATACTAAGAGATGTTTAACCGGTTGCCGGCTGAATGTCTGCGGCCGGCTGTCTAGCCCGCCGCAGACATTCAGCCGGCAACCAAATAGCCGTGAAGACATTTAGCAGATAGCAGTTAGCTGACACGTGCATTAAGCCGATACGTACATATAGCCGACAACACAATTAGCTGAAATTTACATACACCATACAGGACAATTGACCGAAACGGACATATAGTAATAATTTTAGCAATAAAGACAATTGGCCGACGGGGCAACTGGCCGAACGTGGCAATTAGCCGGGAGGACATTTAGCCAAAAAGACGATTAGCCGACAGGACATTTAAAAGACAAGACGATTAGCCGACGGGACATTTAGCCGATAGGATATTTAGCCGAACTTTTCTAACATTTTTCGACACCCCTCATGAGATATATCGCATTGGAGCCCTTTGATCACCCTTTCATATTATGTACCTCCCGTTCCCTCTCCCTCAAATTGTATCACTGGATGTATTTTTCTGACGTTTCCGACATCCCTCAAGTGATATATCATTAGACTGGGCAGCCCTTTGATCACTTTTTCATATTATGCACCTCCCGTTATGTTACAGTTAATTTGCAGTTTGGTTACAGTTAGGATACAGTTGCGATTAGTTACTCTTGGATTATGGTTAGGTACCTGATAGGTTATAATTAGGTTACGTTTAGGTGATAATTAGATTACGCTTAGCTTACAGCTTGGTCATGGTAAAGTTATGTTACAGTTACATTACAGTTAGCATACGATTAGCTTATAATTAGGTAAACGTTAGTTACAGTTAAATTACGGCTACGTCCCAGTTAGGTTACATTTAGGCTACAATTAGGTTACTTTTAGTTTTCAGTTACGTTACTGTTACTTTATAATTAGGCTACACTTAGGTTACGGTTACGTTACACTTAAGTTACATTTAGATTACAGATAGGTTACGTTAAGTTACAGTTACGTTACTGTAAGGTTATGCTTAGGTTACGATTATGTTGCGGATAGGTTACAGTTACGCTAGAGTTAGGTTACTCTTAGGTTATAATTAGGTTAAGGTTAGGTTAGAGTTAAGTTAGAGTTAAGTCACGGTTAAGTTAAGGATAGGCTACAGTTACGTTATGATTATGTTACAGTTAGGTTACGGTTAGGAGATATTTAGATTACGGTTAGGTTACAGATAGGTCATGGTAACGTTACGGCTATGCTACAGTTAAGTTACAGTTAGGTTTGGTTATAATTTGGTTAACGTTAGTTTACAGTAAGTTTAGAGTTAGGTCAAGGTTACGTGACATTTAGATTTCGGTTATGTCGCAATTAGGAAACGTTTAGGTTACAATTAGGCCGGTAGCACACTGAGGCGACCCATGGAACATTTTGGTTGACTTCAGAGAAAAACAGCTTTAAAACATGTTTGAAACAGCTTTCTTCTTTGTTTCAATATTTTTTTTCTCCTAAATCGTATTTCATTTTGCTCGTGTTGCGTCAGTGCGCGGCCTACCTTAGGTTACGGTTATGTTGCAGTTAGGTTATGGTTACGTTACAATTAGGCTACAAATAGGTTACAGTTACGTTACAGTTAGGTTACGGTTAGGTGATAATTTGATTACAGTTATGTTACGGTTAGGTTACTGTTAGGTTATTAAGTAACAGTTAGGTTACGGCTTGGATACGTTTAGGTTACGTTTATGGAACAGTTAGGTTACGGTTACGTTATAATTACTATCACTGTTACTTACTTTGCAGCGCGCGCGCCCGCTATACATATGAGGAGTAACGGCAAAATTTTGAAAATTGTCCCGCCCGGGAGCCAAAGAGGTGGGAGAGACGCGGAAACTGCATAATATGAAATAGTAGTCACAGGGCTTTCTAAACGATATGGCCCATGACGGGTGTCGGCATAATCTAGAAAACTGCCTCCCACTGTGAGGGCAAAGGGGGGGGGGGGGCTGCGGGAGATGCATAACATGAATAAGTGATCACAGGCCTTTCCAATGATATGTCATACGAGGGCTGTCGGAAAAATTTAGAAAAGTATCCACCGGGGGCAAAGTGGAGGAGGGGCACGAGATATGCATAATATAAATGGTCACAGGGCTTTGCAACGATAAGTCTCATGAGGCGTGTTGGCTAAATTTAGAAAAGTGCTTCCCATTGGGTGGGATATTGTGTCTGGGGTGCGGGAGGCGCATAACATGAATAAGTGGTCACAGGTCTTCCAAACTATGATGTCTGGATAGCATTTCTTTAGCCAGTGCTGGCGCCCCTTTGGTTATGTGACTCACGTGACGTGCGAGCGTAGGAGTGAAGGGCAGCAGATTTCCTTTTTAGAGAGTGAAGGGTGGAGGTTTTTAAGTCGTGCATGTGTACCGGCGGAGTTTTTGAAAAACCAAAAGTTAGATATAAAATTACACAGGTGCTACGGGCACTGGTATGTAAAAAGTTTGTATTGTAGGTGAAGCCAAATGGTGTAATGGCACAAAGTGTATAATTGTGGAATATTGTAGTGTGTTCCACTGGATATAATTCATATACTTCGTGTGAGTATTATCGTCTTGTCCTCGCCGAATATCTGTACTGTCCTTCTGCATTTTTATAAATAAACTTAGTTTTGTGTTAAAAAGAACTAGTGATCTATGATCTAGGAGTATACATCTGATATCAAAGAGGGGAACCAGTATTAGACAAATGATATATCATAAGAGGGATGTCAACAAAATTTAGAAAGCGCCGCCCGGGGAAAAGTGCAGAAGACGCACGGAAGATGCATAATATGTATAAGAGGTCACAGGGCTTTCCAAAGATATATCACGTAAGGGGTGTCGGTAAAAGTTAGAAAAGTGGCTCAGGGGAGCAAACTGGGAGGGAGCGGCGCGGAAGGTATATATTATGAAATTTGGGTGTCACACTGCCTTTCCAACTATATATCACATGAGGGGTGGCGGAAAAAGATATAAAAGTGCCCCACCTCTTTGAAATTTGTATATAGTATTATAAAAGTATTTTTGTAGGTCTTCGTAAAAAAATCGGATCTAAAATTATGAAAATTCTACGATCTCGAAAAAAATGAAAAATGCCCTCTTGGAGGGGTGGCGAATAGGGGGAGGTGAGAAGAAAGGGTCACAATATGAAAGAGTGGTCCGAGGACTTTCCGATGATATATCACGTGACAGATACGAAACAAGTTTAAAAATTGCCACACCGTGGGTCCTGTCTTTTGTTCCCGGAATTCACGCACCCCTTTCTTTTAAATTCTTATGTTTATTAAACAATATTTATGGAAGGGATCCGTCAAAAAACCGCATTTTAAACGATATTTATTGTAGAAAACGTCATTAAAAAAATTATTGGCTCCTCCCCGAGTTATCGAATTTTTTGTGTATGTTATAAATATAACTGTATTTGTAAAATATAATGGCGGTTTAAGAGAATGACGAGTTATTGAGGTATAATGAATAATTAAAATGAATTATTTCCGTTTTATTTTATAAATTCCTTAATTAATGAGTATAATGAGCTATCGAGAGTCTAAGACTTAAACATAAGTAAACAATATTTATCGGAGGGATCCATCTAAAAACCGCATTTCAAACAATATTTTTTGTAGAAAAAGTTATTTTTGTATATAATTTTGTTCGAATGAACAAAAGAATATTACGAATGTTAGTTATTGATGTTTAATTGAAAAGCTTTATAGAATAACAGTGATTGAAGAAAAAAATTATTTTATGAGGGTGACGAAATTTCGATGTTTAAGTGTATATCATAAACAAAAACGCTGAAACAATATAAAAGCTGATTTATGATGATGACGAGTTACTGAGGTTTACATTGTTGATTTAAGACCGAGTCTTCTAAATTCTTTTGGCAAAATGTACGTGTCAGCTAAATTTCATGTCGGATAATTCCCTTATCTGGTATTTGCTGGTTGGCTAAATGTCCTGTCGGATGAATGTCCATGTCGAATAATTGTCCTCTGTTGGCTAACTGTCTAGTCGGCTAACTGTCGCTGTCGACTAACTGTCATGTCGGTTAAATATCCTGTCGCCTAATTGCTGTCTGCTAAATGACATTGTAGCATATAAGTATATAGGGCTATGGCAAAAAACTAGGTACATGGCCGTCCATGGATAGCAATTCTGAGGCTAATGTCAGACGGACGTCTTTTTGCACGCTTTTTTCCTTACGTATTATCCCTACACAATGCTAGCGGCATTGTGTAAGGATAAAACGGAAGGAAAAAAGAGTGCAAAAAGACGCCCGTCTGACATTAGCCTTAGAAGTGTGATTTCAGTAATTTTCAGCGTATTTATTTTTGAATTAAATTTCAGCTCAGTATGTGGCGTGTATAAAAATTTATAAGGAACGTACAGGGCTTCACAAAACAATTGAAGTACGTTTCCGTCTATTGTTAGGAATTAATAAATGTGTATTTTCAAACGTGTTATGTTTTTCTAACTAAACTAAAAATGTAGGAAAAGGTTCATTATCCATACTAGGCACATGGTTTTCCTTTCTTGTTTTATTTATCGTCAATAATTCATCTTCTTATGTTTTTTTATTTCTCAGTTGCAATAATCATGATTTTTAGGGTTCCATACTTAAAAAGTAAAAACGGAATTAAAAACGGAAACATAAGATCACTCCTGTGTCCGTCTGTCACAGCCATTTTACTCGTAAACTATGGAACGTGGAAAGTTCAAATTGGGGATGTAATAAAGACTGTTAACCCACATATTTACAGATTATTAAACATTCACAAATATATGCGGGAAAAAACGTAGAGGGGCTAATTAGGTTATTTGAAAAAAAAATATTTCCTTTGTATATCGTGCGGGATATCCGTTAAAAGATTACGTAACGCCAAACTCAAAAATATTCCTTTTAATTTTAGGTATTATATTTTCAGAGATATCGTCGGAAATGTAGCGCAAAAATATGTCCCCCCCCCCCATCTATTTCCAAATCTACTGAAAGTAAAATTATGAAAAAAAAAATTGGAGGTAGTAGTGGTTAATTTAAGCCTTGCAGGAAAATTATAGCAATTATCCTAGGTCGCATAGTTTTTCATAAAAGCGCATTTTTCTGTTACACACAGATTTCTATATGCGGGCATTCAGCAAAGGTATAGCACTAAAGCACATTGGTATAGCACAAAGGTCAGCACTAAAGGTACCTAACGTATCAAAAGTATGAAAGCATTGTTTATAATCATTTTCGAAAAAAAAAATCGTCGGTAATTCGCCGAGATATTAAGACTCCTGTCCCTGCCGGCGAAGACACTCACGAGCTAATGCTAATCCTATGGAAAGGGATTTTTCTAATACCTCATTTGCATTTCGACATTTTTTTTTTTTTTTTTTTTTTTTTTGCATTGGACAGCCGAAGTCTGTCTCTAAATCGCACCTTTTTTACTTTTTCGATTTTGGTCGCAGATATTTTTTATAAAGTTACTTTCACTTTCAAAACCGGTTCTTAAAATAAAAGTGTCATTTAAAAAAATATCTGCAACCAAAATCGAAAAAATAAAGAAAGGTGCGATGTATAGACGGATCTCGGCTATCCAATGCCTAAAAAAATATTTAAAAATGTCGAAATGCAAAAGAGATATTAGAAAAATCCTTCCCCATACGATTAAGATGAGTGCTTTCACCGGCAGGGGCAGGAGCCTTAACACATAAAGACACGGGTAGTTTGGACATACATAATGGCATAGGTGGCGTACTCTATATGCCATCGGTTTTTAAATACTAGATAACAACTTTTAATGATATATTTGTGTAATGCAATACCGAGTAGCAGTATAAAAGCAGTAAAGGTCAAATTGTTAAAAACAGACCAATTTAATTAGAATTAATCACATAAATACTATGGGATTCGCGACTAATTTGCGTTGAGTGGATCTCTCAATACACCTCCCGTGTCTTTAAAAGTTAATTAAAAACCTATATGGAAAAACGCGGCACGGACAAAGTCGAGTTGCATCTTTGCGACCTCCTTTCGAAGCGCGCTTAGTACAACGCCAAGTTAAAACTTTGAACAAGGATTTTGTTTCAGCTACACTGTAAAAAGAAAAATATTACTATGTTGAATTTAGTTTTATGAAATGCCAAATGAAATTTAAATATGCAGTACTTTTATTGTCAGTACCGAATTAAGTTCATCATATGTAGATTAAGATAAGATTAAAAAAAAAGAGTTATACAAAATAGCAATATTTAGTTTTATTTGGGCTTCATATCTCTTTGAACTTTTGTGGTATACTCATTCATACTTTTTTAATATATACAGCTATACCCAACTCTTCGTTGTATAAGTTTTTACAAAGTTTAATTACTCTTTTAAATAATACAGTTAATAATTCATATATTTATTGTACGGAACCCCCTGAGCGCGAGTAATACTCATACTTGACTGTTTATTTTATATAAAAGTTATATGCATTAGTCTGCTAAGTCGTATCTTGGTGGAAACCATCTGCAGAACCTCAATTTAGTGGTTGATCTGCAGGTTTATCATTGTGCTTTCATGCACCCACCTTCAATGTTTTCTTACATTTGGGTGCAGGAAAATACAATGATAAACCAATCGATCAAATAGTAAACTCCGGTGTGCAGGTGTTTTCTATCAAGATATGACTCAAGCAGACCATTTGCATTTTAATATGCTTATTAAGTTCTATATAATCCTAAAATTTCAGCCTTGAACTTGATGAGCTGATAGTCTGTGCAATTGCCACCCGTCGAACAAATCCCTTCCTGTGAAATCTTGTATCATTTTTTAGGAATCTGTGGACAGGCACAAAAACATTCTGTGTTTTTATACCTATATAGTGTATAAAAACATTTTTTAATTCATTAGTCTCAATTTGGAGTTTTTTGTAACAAATACAGCTGTAATTTTTTTTTTTATAATTGTTTGAGAAAGACTGTTTTTATTTTCTCTGAAAACTGCATGGATTTTTCATTACATTGATATGTAATTCTGATAATGAATTTCTTAGAATTCCATTTCAAAGCAAAATTTCGAATTTCTTCCAATTTTACCAAAGCATTCTTTTTCTTTATCAGAAGTCAGAGGAAATAAATTTATTTTTCTATCCATCTTTATCTTTATCTTTAGATTAAGTTATAATTTTATTTTCCCCACATTGCTGATAGAATTTTTTTTTACCTTGTCAGTTGCAAGCTCACTGTCAGATATCTCCAGAAATTCTCCATCTTCTTCCTCTATTTCCAAGTTAATAATCAGGAAGAGTTGCCGTAATATCCTTTACCAATCTATTTTTTATTTATATTGTAAAGGATGTATTATTATATTATTACTTATTATGTATTTATATTACCACTAATTTACCAATCCTATATCGGAATTTGGTAAATTAGCAGTGCTTTTAGTTTATAGTCTCTACTTGAACTTGCCGATCAAGATTGTGTTAAGCTATCATTCGTTGTCGCTCAGAAACTGTTTTTATTAGTTTATAAATTAATTTGGTAAATTAGCAGTGGTTTTAATTTGCAGCCTCTACTTGAACTTGCCGATCAAGACAATGTTAAGCTATCATTCATTGGTTCCCATAAAATGTTTTTATCAGTTTGTTAAAAATGTCCTACTGACATTTTCTATGTAAATAACGCAGTCTTTCAAAGTGACAGACTGGTTGATGACGGTATTATCCTTCTCGTATAATTCTTGAAAAGCTAATGACAAATTTACTAACTGTTGCTTTGTGAGCCTTAATTTCCTCTCTACTCATTTGATAACACTCTGTCATTGAATAATGAATTTTAGTAAACGAAAGTGTGTGCCATTACAAATACATCATGAAATAAAAATGTTAACTAAGGCAATCTTTAACCAGGATACCAATGTAAATTGAAAGTAAAGATGGAGTGTTATTAAAATTCATAGATAAAGACCAGAGAAGAATCCGTAACCAAATTCAGATTTTTGGGACTGATGTAAAAGTTTGTTGCATATTGTTGATGGAAATTAAAGAAAATGTATTTCGTGAAAATTTCAATTCCTAGCAGTTACATAATTAGAGCTCATCTGGCTAAAGAATCGATGTATTTTCTCAAATCTTCCAAAAAATAAAATACCTTATCCTCAAAATATTTTTAAGTGATTTAAATAAACGGTCATTCGACGAAGTAAGTTTTGGAGAATGGTACTTGGATTGAAACATTTCATCTCAATTATAATATTTTGTGTCTACAGTGGGCAAAGATACGTGTGGTCTTGTTGGAAAACAACGCCTAATTGTTGATTATTTGAAGCTGCTTCTAGCGGATTGCTTGATTTAATTCACTTAATTATAAACAGTATTTCTGCAAACTAATGCTATAGTTTCCAAGTAACATCTATTAATAAACAATTTTCTTGTCTCACTGAATGCGAAGAAAAATCTTCTGTGGGTAAGAAACTGACTTTTGCTTTGATTAAAAGGCCTCTTCGAAGTAGTCATCAATGTAGTCTAAATAAATATTAATATTGTTATTATTCCTTATATTCCATGAATTACGAATATAATCTGAAAATAAAAACTATGCGTAAATCTGGTTTTTGAACAATGTAGAATAATGTTGTTTTAAAAATATCGACATATTCTGTAGAAATTGAGTCGGGCCAAAATTTTAGCTTCATAATACGTAATTTTTTTGTACTGCTAATTGTACTGTCCGGTTCCGGGAACAAGAAATTTCCGTCCGAGGAGACCTGTACATTCAAATTTTTAGACAACAAAGGCTTAGAAACTGATACAATCAATTATGACTCGTATTCAATCATAGAGCCTCGCTTATAGAAAAAATTTCAGGCCGAAACGTGCTGGATCGAACCGTAGGTTCCGACTTCACGAGGATGAAGTAGGCATACTTCTATTAAAAATTGTTACTTTTTTTATCCTATTTAATAACTTCAGTTAATTAAGACAATAATAACATTTTAAAATAAGTGGTAGAAATTTGCTTGATTTGCCTCCGTTAGAATATTGCTTATAGATCGAATTTGGCAAGCTCAAAAGTGGAGGTTCTATTATGATTTTATGAGATATATAATTTGCAATGAAATGCTGATTTGGGTGGACTTTCTGCAGAAAATTCCTTCGTGAAAACATTTCATTTATTAACATAATCAAATTAAACCTCGCGAGTTTGGTCTCCTTATTCACCACCCCTCCTTTCTTTAGCATTTTTTGAGTTTCTCCATCTTCACTGTTTTTTTTTTTAATGAAGGTAGTGCAGATGGCCTTTAGTAATGTGGACTATGGTGATTTCGAGTTAAGTTAGAAAACTTAAACAATCGGCTGATTTTCGTCAATGTTTTATAACGGTGGATGAAACATGAATTCGCCATTATTCTTCAGTGATGAAAAAGCAATCTAAACAATGTGAAAGAGCAGCTGAAATTGCACCAAAGAAAGTGAAAACGGTTCCACCTGCTGGAAAAAGTTTCAGGAATTCACAAGATGTGGTGATCATAGACCACCGACAAAAAGGCAGAATCGTCACCGGACAGTGTTATTCTTCTCTACAGGACCAATTGAAGAGTGCTTATTCCGACAAAATTTCCATACCTGAGCAAAAAAGTAGGCGTTCGTTCACCACAGCATTGTTCTTGCACACATGCCTGTAGTTTTCGCTACGAAAGTCAATCACCTACGCTCTGTAGTACTTCCACATGCACCGGATTTTTCTCCCAGCGATTGTTTCCTCTTCCCAAGCCTGGAGAAATGGCTCGGTAGTCGGAATTTCACTTCAAAATATGGTGTTAAAGCAGACACCACCACTTCATTTCCAAAGATAGATAAGGCTTATTATACTAAAGATAATAAAAAGTCGGAAACTCGTTGGTTTAAATTTTATAAGTTGTAAGGAACTACGTTAAAAAAATGAAATATTGTCAAAATATTTCTATGTTCTTTGTCGGGCTGATAACCTTTCGAAACACACTCGTATCGACATCAAATTTTATTTTCCTTCCAAAAAAGAAAAGGTGGAGTTCATGAAAAATGGTCCTAGTTGTAATTAAAATTCGACCCCCTCATGCTAAAAACATGACACTATAAAACCTGGTAAGACAGAAACATAAACAATAGATACGAAATACCGTTTTAGATTGGTTATTTGCGTCTTTGCAGATACACTTGCCAGGTATTTTTAGGGAAATAATGAACAAAGTCCGTTTAAACCAGGATTCCGTTACAGCTGCATATCAGAAAATAAATTTGTTAGCTAGTAGACTTTCCTCTCTCTTTTTCTCTCATTCTGTCCTTGATTCTCGGCAGTATTGCTGGGAGTTATCGACACTCTCTATCACAGTAGTGTTTCACTACACTTAGACTAACATTTCCTGTTTTTGCTATGATGTGCTATATACCAACTCATCGACAGGGCGTGGATTTGATCTTCAAATAGGTAGCCCCTGGAACTTCGCTGCTGTTCACTGTTCAGACACTTATAAAATGTAATATTTAACCTTACAGTCTCATTATTTTCAGATTTACATTATTATAGTTAATGATAAATTTTCGCGTTTCCTTACCGTTACAAAAAATGTCTTTCCGTTACCTTTGAGAATATACACTAGTAACGGGGAAAAAATGTAAGCGCTAATGTTAAGTCTGTGGGAGCGTTATTTTCAAATATCTCGCTTTCTTTATAATATTTTAAAATGAATTTTTTTGCATAGGATTGCTGAGAACGATCTACAACCGGGCTGTTTTTTACTTTTTCGATTTTTGGTTTCAGATATTTAAAAAAAAATTACTTTTACTTTCGGAACCGGTGGAATCGTTTCTGAAATTGAAGCTATCAAAAAAAAACTATAACTAAAATCGAAAAAGTAAAACCTAGCCTGGTTGTCGATCGTCCTCAGCTATCCTATGCAAAAACAAATCATTCAAAAATATTAAAATCAAAGCGAGAAATTTGGAAATAACGCCCCCATAGACTAAAAATTAGCATTTTCATTTCTTCCCATGTCTGAAGTGTGCTCTTAAATTAAGATGTGTTACACAGGACAAATTTCGCATTTTCTGCGACTTTTAAAGGTGTACTGTCCCCTTAAAAATTACAAATATTAAAAATAATAAATATTAAATTATTTTTTTAAAGTTTCGAACAAATTCATCAACACTTTAACATTTTAAAGTTAACAATCTTTAAAACTTACGAATTTTAAGTTCTTGTTAAATCTTAGTAAATTTAAATTGTTCAAATTATGAAAAATTAAAATGATAAAGTCATCAATGAAAGTTCTTAGGCATGTTTTAACGGCATGAAAAATATGCTAAAAATTAATATAATAAGAAAACAAATAATGCAGATGAAAATCAACTTTCAGGAATTTCTACCAATTAACGGAAATATATTTGCATTTTTTGTACAGCCCTTACATTAGCAACAAGTTTTTATACACGCCACATGTTAAGATAAAATTTATTCCAATATAAACATGCTTAAAACTACTCAAATCGCACTTCCAGAAATTATCATCCATGGCGTGCATGCATTCAATTCTCTGGATAGCCTTGTATATTATTATATTTATATTTTCCAAACATATCGTTCTAAATATAGTTGAACTTGAAAATGTAGGATCTAATTAAAAAAAAAATAAGCAATTCACTCTCATTCTCAGCAATTCTTCCTAGTTCTTTTGCGTAGCCCTATACATGATGTATAGAATTTAAATATATAACCTTGTATGCAGAAATTTAGTTAAAAACGTAAATCATAGCTGAAAACTCAATTTAAACAGTCATCCATAATAGACAATAATTCATGTACAGTATTTTATCCAACATCTTTTATGTGCCCCTGTAAATGAAATAAGATGTGATCAAAATCATCTTCTAATGTAAGCATCTTGCAATAAACCTCAGTAACATATATGAATTCCATCTTGTTTAAAGTAGTAAAACATAACTAAAACACGCTACAAGCAGTTTTTTCTGTAATGAAACTGAACTCTTTTCTGTGACCCTGTAAATGAATGAAAAATGCTTTGCAACCCCTTCAGGAAGTATGTTTTATTGCACCTCATAAATTCATATCAATTGCATTATGTTCGTAACAGAGAAACATTAAAATACGCCGCAAAGGTTTTTTCTTCATAGTTCATAATATAACGAAATGTACTTTTGAATTCCCCTGTACACGTACCTGTGCACTTCAATAAGGTACATAAATTTTATGTTTAAACTGTTTTACATCATTAAAATACACCGCAAATGATTTTTCCCACATAGGTCATAATATAAAAGAATACTTTTGAAAGTCCATGTAAGTGAAGTATAAATGATTACGCGCTTTATTATCACTGCCATGTATCCCATGATAATTTCAACAACGTATTTCAATTACATCACAATTCAAGTATATGTACGCTAGTTAGACCACGGACAGACGGGCAGTGAAGCCAATTCATAAACATTTTCCAACTATGTTGTAATGTGTTAAAAATATGAGTACCCGTCCAAACGTTTTGTGTTGGATATACATATAGAAAATATAGAGGTTGTA
This sequence comes from Maratus speciosus, assembly GCA_963932465.1. Lineage (NCBI taxonomy): Eukaryota > Metazoa > Arthropoda > Arachnida > Araneae > Salticidae > Maratus > Maratus speciosus. Next base: position 97,393,114 of record OZ010787.1, read on the forward strand.
GAGAAAAACGCGGGACCTGGTAGTAATTGACACTATATAACCTGGTAAGACGGAAACACAAGCAATAGGTGCGAATTACCGTTTCAGATGGGCAGTTTCCGTCTTTGCAGATACAATTACAGTAGAGCGCCGATTATCCGAACTCCAATTAACCGAACTTCCAATTATACGAACAACCTATTTCTCTCAAAAAAATTTTTATCCGAACAACCTATTTCTCTCAAAATTTTTTTTTTTTTAATGATGATGAGATTGTGGATGAGATTTAAGATGTAAAATAAATTGAAGAAATGAAAACGAATGCCCTGAAAATGACCCAAGTCCATCGCATAACGAAGCCTTTGAGTGTTTGGAAACAGCTATGAAATGGCTTGAATGGCAGAAGAACTCTGATCCTATTCAAATAACGTATTTAAGAAGAATTCGAGATATGGCAACATTGGAAAGAACGTCTTATTTGAAGCAAGCAACAATCGAAAGCTATTTTGTTTAAATTATAATCTCTGGAGTTCAGAAAATGATAAAAAAAGAAAAAGAAAATTTTAAATGATAAAAAAGTAAACAAAAAGACAGTTTTTAAACACGCTAGCACTAACTGGCGCTACCAGTCCTAAGCCTGGATAAAGTGTGAAGGTTTTAGTATAGTGAGAAATACCCCTTAAACTGTCTGTCCATTTATCCGAACTTTCGCTTATCCGAACTAGGTTCGGTCCCGACTTGTTAGGATAATCGGCGCTCTACTGTATAAGATAACAGGTGCGTATTAGAAAATAAATTTGCTAGCTAGCAGATTTTATAAAATGTTATATTTTACCTTACAGTCTTATCATTAACTATAATAATGTAAAACTAAAAAAAAATTTCGCGTTTTCTTACCGTTACAAAAACTACCTTTACGTTACATTTGAGAACCCACATTAGAAACGGCAAAAAAAATGTAAGCACTAATGTTAAGTCTACGGGAGCGTTATTTTCAAATATCTCGCTTACTCTTTAATATTTTAAAATGAAATTTTTTTTCATAGGATAGTTGAGGACGATCTATAACCGGGCTAACATATACTTTTTCGATTTTGGTTTCAGATATTTAAAAAAAAAATTACTTTTTCTTTCGGAACCGGTTGGAATCCGTTCTGAAATTGATACTATCCTAATATTAAAAAAAATTAAAAACAAAATCGAAAAAGTAAAAACTATTCTGGTTTTCGATCGTCCTCAGCTATCCAATGCAGAAAAAAAAAAAAAAATCTATTAAAATAAAGCGAGAAATTTGAAATTAACGCCCCCATAGACTTAAAATTAGCGTTTTTATTTATTCCCGTGTCTGAAATGGGCTCTTAAAGAAAGATGTGTAACACAGGACAAATTTCAAATTTTCTGCGGCTGTTAAAGGTGTACTTTTTCGTTAAAAATAACAAATATTAAAAGTAATAAATATTAACAATATTCCTTTAAATTTTCAAACAAATTGATCAAAACTTTCAAAGTAAACATTCTTTAATACTTACTAACTTTTTTTTTATCCTTTGTTTATGTTAGTTTGTTTATGTTTGTTACTTTATGTGTTATATTTGTTTGTATGTTGTTGTGTTTTTGTTTGTTATATTAACTAAGTTTTTGTTAAATCTTAGTAAATTTAAATTGTTCAAATTACTGAAAAATTAAAATGATAAAGTCATCAATGGATGTTCTTAGGCTTGTTTTAACGGCATGAAAAATATGATAAAATTTAATATAATAAGAAAACGAATAATGCAGATGAAAGTAAACTTTCAGCAATTTCTACCAATTAACGGCAGTATATTTGCATTATTTTGTACAGCCCTTGCATCCGAACAAGTTTATATACACGCCACATGGTAATGGTAAGATCAAAATTATTGCAGTATAAACATGCTGTAAACAACTGAAATCGTACTTCCAGAAATTATTATTCATAGGCGTGCGCATGCATCCAGTTCTTTGAATAGCCTTGTATATTATTATATTTATATTTTACAAACACATCTTTCTAAATATAGTTGAACGTGAAAATGTAGAATTTAATTTTAAAAAAAAAAGCAATTCACTCTCATTATCAGCAATTCTTCCTAGTTCTTTTGCGTAGCCCTATACATGCTCTATAGAAATCATATATATAATCTAGGATGCAGAAATTTAGTTAAAAAAGGATATCATAGCTGAAAACTCACTTTTAGCAATCGTCCCTAATAGACAATACTTCGTATACAGTATTGTATCCAGCAACTTTTATGTGCCCCTGTAAATGAAATAAAATGTGATTCACATCATATTCTAATGTAAGCATCTTGTAGTAAACCTCAGTAACGTATACGAATTTCATCTTGTTTAAAATATTGAAACAGAATTAAAACACGCTGCGAGCAGTTTTTTCTGTAATAAAACTGAATTCTTTTCTGTGATCCTCTAAATGAATGATAAATGCTTTGTAACCCCCTTAAAAAGCATGTTTCAGTGCACCTAATAAATTCATATCCATTTCGTTATGTTTGCAACAGAGAAACATTATTAAAATACGCCGCAAACGTTTTTTCTTCATAGTCCATAATATAATGAAATGTACTTTTGAATTCCCCTGTACACGTATCTGTGCACTTCAATAAGGTGCATAAATTTTATGTTTAAATTGTTTTACATCATTAAAATACACCGCAAATGATTTTTCCCCACATAGGCCATAATATAAAAGAATGCTTTTCAATGTCTATGTAAGTGAAGTATAAATTATTACACGCTTCATTATCAATGTCATTTATGCCTTGATAAACATCAACAACGTATTTCTATTACATCACAATCGGAGTATATGTACGCTAGTTAGAGTACTGACAGACGAGCAGTCAAGCCCCACTCATAAACATTTTTCAACTATGTTGGAGAGTGCTAAACATCTGAGTACCCGTCCAAACGTTTTGTGTTGGATATACAAATAGAAAATATAGAGGGCTTAGAGAAAAACGCGGGGCCTGGTAATAATTAAAATTCGACCCCCTCAACTAAAAACATGACACTATAAAACCTGCTAAGACGGAAACATAAACAATGTGTACGAAATACCGTTTTAGGTGGGTTGTTTCCGTCTTTACAGATACAATTGTAAGATATTTTTAGGGGAATCATGAAGATATTCCGTTTAAACCAGGATTCTGTTACAGTTACGCATTGCAAAATAAATTTGCCAGCTGACAGACTTTTATAAATTGCTATATTTTACCTTACAGTCTCATTATTTTTAGATTTACATTCTTATAGTTAATGATAAATTTTCGCGTTTCCTAAACGTTATAAACAGTTCCTTTACGTTACATTTGAGAACCCACACTAGTAACTAGGAAAAAATGAAAGCGCTAATGTTAAGTCTATGGGAAAGTTACTTTCGAATATCTCGCTTCCTTTTTAATATTTTAAAATGAATTTTTTGCATAAGATAGCCGAGAACGCTCGATAACCGGGCTAGTTTTTATTTTTTCAATTTTGGTTTCAGATATATTTTTTTAAATTACTTTTACTTTCATAACCGGTTGGAATCCGTTCTGAAATTTAAACTATCCTAACATAAAAAAAACTATAACCAAAATCGAAAAAGTAAAAACTAGGCTGGTTGTCGATCATCCTCAGCAATCCTATGCAAATAAAAATATTCAAATATATTAAAATCAAAGCGAGAAATTTGAAAATGACGCCCCCAAGTGCTTAAATTTAGCGTTTTCATTTCTTCCCGTGTCTGAAATAGGCGTGCATGCATCCAATTCTTTGAACAGACTTGTATATTATTATATTTGAATTTTCCAAACATATCTTTCTATATATAGTTGAACTTGAAAATAAAATTAATCAATTCACTCTCATTCTCAACAATTCTTCCTAGTTCTTTTGTGTAGCCCTATATATAGTCTATAGATTAATCAAGTATGCAGAAATTTAGTTAAAAATGTATATCATAGCTGAAAACTCACTTTCAGCAATCATCACTAATAGACAATACTCATATACATCATTGTATCCAACATCTTTTATGTGCCCCTGTAAATGAAATAAAATGTGATGTACATCACATTTTAATGTAAGCATCTTGTAGTAAACCTCAGTAACGTATATTAGTTCCATCTTGTTTAAAATCGTGAAACATAGCTACAACACATGCTGCAAGCAGTTTTTTCTGTAATAAAGATGAACTCTTTTCTGTGACCCTGTAAATGAGTGATAGATGTTTTGCAACCCCTTCAGAAAGCATTTTTTTTCACCTTATAAATTCATATCAATTTCATTATGTTGCAACAGAGAAACGTTATTAAAATACGCTGCAAACGTTTTTTTCTTTATAGTCCATAATATAACGATATCCACTTTTGAATTCCCCTGTACACGTACCTGTGCACTTCAATAAGGTGCATAAATTTTATGTTTAAAATTGTTTTACATCATTAAAATACGTCGCAAATGATTTTTCCCACATAGGCCATAATATAAAAGAAAACTTTTGAATGTCCATATAAGTGAAGTATAAATTATTATAAAATAATACGTATTACAAAATAAATTTTCTAGCTAGCAGACTTTTATAAAATGCTATATTTGACCTTACATCTCATTATTTTTAGTTTTACATTATTAAAGTTAATGATAAATTTTAGCGTTTCCTTGAAGTTACAAAGAATATCTTTATGTTACCTTTGAGAATTCGCACTTGTTACGAGAACAAAATGTAAGCTCTAACGTTAAGTATATGGGAGAGTTATTTTCAAATATTAACTTCCTTTTTAATATTTTTAAATGATTTTTTTGCATAGGATGGCTGAGGATGATCTACAACCGGGCTAGTTTTTACCCTTTCGATTTTGGTTTCAGATATTAAAAAAAAATTACCTTTACTTTCGGAACCGAGGTGAATCTGTTCTGAAATTGAAACTAACCTAATATATATATTAAAAATACTAGAACCAAAATCTAAAAAGTAAAAGCTTGCCTGGTTGTAGATCGTCATCAGCTATCCTATGCAAAAAACTTCATTCAATAATTTTAAAATCAAAGCGAGAAATTTTAATATAACGCCCCCATAGACTTAACATTAACGTTTTACTTTCTTCCCGTTTCTGAAGTGGGCTCTTAAAAAAAGATGTGTTACACAGGACAAATTTCGTTCTGCGATTGTTAAAGGTGTACTGTTCCCTTAAAAATAATAAATATTAAAGTAATGAATATTAAAAATATTTCTTCAAAGTTTTGAACAAGTTGATCTATAATTTTAAAGTTAACAATCTTTAAAACTTTCTAACTTTAAATTCTACTGATTTTTAATAAAAAAAAAACTTTTTCGAACTTAAAATGTTAAATTGTCGAATATTTTATACATATACAAGAATGGGAGACTTGAAACCGTGTCTCCTGGCCAGGCCACAAACATGTTCTAGCAAATTATGACTTCGTAATTTTATTATTTGTTAACTATTTTAACTTAAAAAATACTTTAAAAAGAACGCGTCTATTTTTTTACCGTTTTACTTAATAAACTATCTATATCCCCTGGTAAATTGTAAAAGTTGTACCTCCCACTGTACCGTTCAGAAATTGTATATATACAAACGAAATGCATATTTTCCTTCGTTATTCATAGAAATTTAGAATTTGAAATATTTCATTCTTTCAAGAGTATTTTGTTGAAATAAAACAATAATCGTAGAAAAAAATAAATGCAAGGTTTGAAATAGGAGTGATCTATTTTAATACGATACAATAATCCAATCACAATTAAATCGTTTCCATTTGCTAAAGTGTTTGGATACTAGCCAATCATATTTTTAATAGGCGTGGTTTTCGTCGTCTTGGTAGAGGCGGAGAGCATAACATTACGAGGCGGTTTTTGACACATTTTTCATCAAAATCTTTACAAATTTTGCTCAGCCTAATTGTAGTAGAACTATTGAAAGCATGTTATTGGAAAGCTTAAACTCTATATTTTCGTTGTTATTAAAAAATTTTTCCTGAATTTTGCTGATATGAATGTTATAAGACTAAAAAGGACACAACACCTCGAATTTCACTGGATCCTAAATTGACAGGATCCTGAGAATTAAACTACAACGAAAATCGGAAAAGTAGAAAATAGCCCGTAAACAGATAGTCCTCAGCTATCCTGTGCAAAAAAAATCATTTAAAAATATTAAAAATCAAGCAAGATATTTGAAAATATTGTTGCCATAGACTTATCATTAGCGTTCGAACTTCAAGCCGTGACTAGTGTGGCCTCTTAACTTGCAATTTTCAGTTTAACTACAAACACTACCGAAATTTTGTCCTGTTTGGAACTTTAGTACTATCACCAGATACTTTTGAATATGTGAATTTTAATTATAACACTCCTGTGCAAAAAAATTTAGTACAAAAGCACCATCCTATGAGTTAATCGTGCCTTTTATTCATCTTTCGATGTAGCGGTCTCACAGACTGCTTCACACTAGTTATGTGACAATTTCTTTGACATCAGTTAAAGGTTAAAGTATACTAGCAAAGTAAATTCTGCTCAATTTTCAAAACATTTCATTTCCCGCTGATAAAACTTTTAGTAATTTGAAGTTTCATCACTTGTACAGCTCATTGAGTCACTGAGTCGATGACATCGTTATAGAAAAAAAAAGCTGACATAGTATACACTATTTTGCCGTTAATGACCGGCAACTTTCAATTTTAGACATTTTGTCGAATATTTAGAAATGTACTTGACAGATTCTTCTGGAATTTCAGGATTGAAAAGAACAGGTATGACCTCATATTTAGAATGTCGATTTGATAAGTGGGGCAATTAGGGGGAAAACAAAAAAATCAAAGAAAAAAATAATACTTGGGATCACCCTGTAAAATAAAATGCACGAAATGATCTATCGCTACCGAATATAAATAAACAGACATTGTGCAATATGTGTATTCTTTTGTGTAAGAATAGCATGTATATTAATAGAGATATAGTGATTTATTAAAAAAAAAATAAAACAATTCTCGCATGTTTTTTGCTTATAAAGTGCAGGGTTTTCAACCAAATTTAACTCCGTTTTCAGAAAAATTGAAAAAATATAGTAGAAACAATATAGTGCAATTGGATTATAAATATATTAAATATTTTAGAAAATATGAGCAGTTGTATGAAATCATTTTTATCTGCGCATGCGTAAACAATAACAAGGATCATTTTACATAATTTAATAGACAACTCTATGGAGCAACTTATTAAAAAAAATCTAGTCAAATATCGTTAAAATTCAGAAAGATATCGGCATTAGAGTGAGCAAATTTTTAGTTGTTCTCTAAAAGCAGCTGAATGATAAGGGATTTTCCACAAATTGTCATTTTTAATTTTTAATTTATTTTTATTTTCATTTTTAATTGATGCTTTAGTTCTTCTTGGATAACAACCAGAACGAGCCTATACCATGATCAAAAGAAGTATCAAAGTCGAAGCATTTTATCCAAATCTACTCGTTGATACTCACTAAATACTAACTTTTTTCTGAAAGTCGGTTAATAAAAAATTATGTAAATAATGTAAACTATTAAATTATGTAAAATGATCCTTGTTATCGTTCGCGCATGCGCAGATAAAAATTATTTCATACAACTGCTCATATTTCCTAAAATATTTAACATATTTCTATTCCAATTGCACTATATTGTTTCTACTATATTGTGTCAATTTTTCTGAAACCGGCGTTAAATATGGTTGAAAACCCCGCATGTTATAAGCAAAAAACATGCAAGAATTTTTTAATTTTTTAAAATATATCGCTATATCTCTATTAATATACGTGCTATTCTTACACGAAAGAATACACATATTGCACAATGTCTGTTTATTTATATTCGGTAGCGGTAGATCATTTCGTGCATTTTATTTTACAGGGTGATCCCAAGTATTATGTTTTTCTTTGATTTTTTGTTGGCCCCCTAATTGCCCCCCTTAACAAATCGGCATTTCTAAATATGAGGTTATACCTGTTCTTTTTAATCCTGAAATTCCAGAAGAATCTGTCCAGTATATTTCTAAATATTCGACAAAATGTCTAAAATTGAAAGTTGCCGGTCATTAATGGCTATATAGTGTATTTTTTGTATGTGAAGAGATATGTTTTTCATCTATTGGAGTATTAGGATTTACAACAATTGATTCTTTGTGTAAAATACATTGACCATCTTATCGTCTGTTTGCCTTTTCATTTTAAAGATGTTAGATGGAACGTTTTTACTTCAATTCGAAACAATGAAATGTTTGGATTACCGCTAACGTTTTAATTGCTTGGAAAATGCATGTAAAATAAAGAATTGTGGATTGGATTTTTCAATACATGAACTTTCTACAGATTTTTCAATAATTTTATTTCATCCATTATAAATTACACTATTTAAAGAAAGTAGTTGAAATACAAAAAAAAATATGAATAATAAAATAAAATTGGATTGCCCATATAAAATATTTTGGATAACCCTCTGAAAGGTAAGCTTGAATAGAATGATATGATATTGCTAAATTTCGAACACAGAAGATTGAAATTTCATATATATATATATATAATAATATTAATTTATTATTTATATTATTTTATCATAATAATTAATAATTTGCATTTTTTATATTAACTTCTTTCTTGTACTCAATAAACATTTTTTGTGTTTAAAGGTTTGTGTGTTCATTTTTGACATTTTCAATAAATGATTATCATTTTCTGTATTAATGAATTTGATTAATATTTCTTTAGATCTTCATTTTATAAATTAATTTTTTATATAGTAAATAGATTGCTTGAATCATTTGCTTTTTTTTGCTTATGTATCACTCCAAATTAATTGGAATTTCTTATTAAACTTTTGCGGATAAAAACCACTAATTAATATAAAATAATGCATATATTAAAATAATCATTTTAATAATTACAATCTTCATTTAAATTACCATTAAAACGAATTCTGAAAAACTTGTCAAATTACATTCCACTTAAAACTAAACAAATTTTAATTGCATTAATATGCTATTTATGTGCCATAAACTATATAAATAATAATTAAAATAAACAATCCTTTGAGATTTAAATGATTATTATTAACATAATCACTATTCAGATCTTTCATTTTTCAATTAACAATGTATATTTTTCAGCTATAATTTTATTTCGTGCAGAAATAAATTAATACATAAATCATTATTTACTTTTTCCTTTATGTTATTAAAAAATAATATTTATTTAATAATAGGTTAGTAGTTCTTGTGATTATCATCTGATCTATATTTTTACAAAATGTTCATATGACAATATTAAAATCTTAATTTTTATATGATATTGCATAATTAAGTTCTTTCCTTGGAATTTCTAGTTCTTTGTGTTATTGATATCATTTTACATGTGAATTTTAATTTTTGCTGACCGTTTAATTATTTTACGGAGTCTATATTATCAAAGTAAATGTTTTGATATTAGCAAATTTAAATTTATGTTTGGGAATTCTTATGAACTCTCTTTTACCTCAGAAGGTTCAAATGGAGTACAAAAAGAAATCATGGAAGCATCAGATTGAGTTATCATGAATTCCTGAATATTTTATAAATAAAGTTTCAGTTTTAATAGTGGGAAATAAATCCCTAGTGCATGACGATGCAAATTTTTTTTAATAGTCCTCATAAAAACTTATATGTTTTTTTAAATACTTTGATATATATATTTTTTTTTTTGTGCTCACTCTCAATAACATAATTAAATTAAAAGACACAGGGTTACTTTGAAAATAAATTATAAGCAAAGCATAAAAATCGGCGTAATTAATCCAATATATTTGATTTTTTAAGCCCATATATGAGGTAATTTTTTTTAATCAAGTTGAATAATATGCTTAAAAAGAAATGAAAATAATATGAGAAAAAGAAAAACACATGGGTACAAATAATACCCATTTGCGACCCATGACAGGGCCATTTAGTTTTCTAAGGGGTTTTCATTTTTGCAATAAAACTTCTAATCTAAATAAACCAATTATTAAAACACAATTATAATCTAATATTCGAGACGGCTAATATCAATAATGCCTACTGATTGGTAACAATGATATTTAATAGTTTAGGAAGATAACGTGACTTTAAAAACTATTATTCTTATGTTTTCACTGTTTGTGTATATATTTTCATATAATTATTTTTTAATTAATAAATAAATGAAAGTTAAATAATTTTTTTTACTGTGATGTTAATAAAAAAATGGGTACTTTTCGGTTAGCCGGGCGCCAGTGCTATATATACATATCTATATATGTATATATGTATGTATATATACATTAGGGTGGTCACAAGCAACATGGGGAAAAAAATTTTTAACGTTTTCTTCGGGGGGACCCTCCTAAAAGTTGCCAATTAGTTAGAAAATGAGATTGGCAAAGGTTCAGCTCAAATAAATAATATTAACCCGTGCCTCATCGAGGTTGAATTCTTGAAAATTTGCAATTTTTGGCAAAAAATTGTCGTTTTTCTTTCCTTACGTGAAAAATATTTTTCTTAGAAACCTGATTCTTGTTTTATTTCATAGAAACATTGTTGCCTTGAACTTTTACTCTCATGAAAACTTATATTTAATGAACATTTAGTATTTTTCAGGACATCTAGTGAATCATACCCTCAAACTCTGCATTTTTGAAACATAGGTAAAAAATGACAAATTAAAAATTTTATTACTTTTGATAATTTTTTTGTATTATTTTTATTAATAGGCAAAGATAAGTGAACAATTTTTGTAACTTTAAAAATATTTCACGAATTATAATTGATTATTAGTTATCTAGTTCTGTGTCTAGTAAGAAAGAGCTTCTCGATTTGTGTTGCAGTTGAACCTCTGAATTTCTCTTTTTATTACAAGGCTGTTTTTGTTACTTGTTATGGTTATCTATTTTTAGAATTGACGAAACATTCCGTAAAACCCCTTCCCCCTCTTGATATAATGGCAGAAATGTAAGATTTTTTAAATTGGCCACATGTCTCATCAGATCATCGACAGTAAGCAGCTAAGTAATTGTCAAGTTTTATGTATTTTATTTTATAATATTCGCAAAATGAACTGAACGCCAGAGAAGCTGCTAGACTTAGAATACATCCACTTGCTAACCACTGACATCGACTCTGCAAATAACTGTTTCGTAAACAAAAAACTGAGCTCATCAAAAACAGATTTTAAAATTCCCGTTTAGAGAGAACTGTTGTTCACTGGGGTGGAAAACTGCTTCACTTTTTTTTGAATAAAGAAAATCTAGAGAGGATAAAAGTTTTAATTAGTTGTGGGGATGAAGAACAGTTACTACGAGTTCCTCAACTTGAAAATAGTATCGGAATAATTCAGGCGAAAGCTGTATTTTCAGCAGTTGAAGAGTGGGAGGAAGTTGGTAAAATCCAGGCAATATTTTTTGATACAACTGCAGTAAACACAGGTCGCCTCAGAGTTAACCTGCATTTTTCTATAGCAGTTGTTAAAGGCAAAGTCTTCTGTATTTACCATGCCACCAGCATAATTTAGAAAGCTGTTCTTGATTGTAAAATGGGCATAATCACTGCCCCTCAGCCAGATATTTAAAAAAAACCAATTCTGATTGGGTGGTCTAAATTAAACCAGAGTAAGTATACAAATGTTACTGAAGATGAAATACTGGGTATAAATAGTTAGTTCAGAAGAAATTTCAAATTTTCTTACAGGAACTCTTAAAAATTAACAGCTCAGGGATGATTATAAAGAGTTTATCCAACTTTGTATAATTTTTATAGAACTCCTTCCTGCAAAAGACTTTTTTTCAAAGCACCTGGTACTTTTAATCATGTCAGATGGATGGAGGCACAGGCCATTCATTCTCTTAAAATATATTGTTTCAGGGATCATCTTTCAATAACAAATTTAGAAAAAGAAGGTATCAGAGATCTTTTCTTATTTTTAATCAATATTTATGCAAAAGCGTGCTTCATTACTTCCACTGCCACTTTAGCCCCCAATTCAAGACCTGCAAATAATAAAATCATTTGTTCACTACAAAAAATTTGATAAATAGGTTACAGACAAAGCACTAGCTAAAATGACAAACCGCCTTTGGTATCTTAACTCGGATCAAGTTGCATTTTCAATTTTAGATAATACTTTGGTAAAAATTCAACATAAGCTACCTTATCTAAACCATTACCACTTCAATCCTTTCTGGCGCAGTGTCCCACGCCGGGACGAGATAATTTTAATTCCAAACTTACAAACGGCACGAAGAATATTTTAATAAAATTTTGCTTTTACAATGAAAGGTTAAAGTAATGTGATTTTAATTTCTAAAAATGTCGTTTGTAAATTAAGGGGTAGACAATCATTTCATCCTTTTACGAACAGAATTTTTCTGTGCCGGAAAGGGTTAACGTGACAGTTGTAAGGGAAAATAATTTATTTTCTTTATTATGCCTCCTTTCTTGTAACACAACTTTAATAATAAAATGCAATTGAGCATTATTTGCTCTCATTTCTATGCTTCCTTTGCCCTCCCTTTTTTAAAAAATTCTTTCAGTTTAAAATTCGATTTTTTTCCTTTTCTTTGGAATTTTTTTTAATCAAACACTTTATTGGACTTCACAAAACGAAAAAAAGAAAAACAAAAGGTGGAAAGCAGATGAAATGGAATGTTACAAATTTTTTTTTTTTCGCTTTTTCATAAAAAGTCAACTTTTAGGATTCAGGTGAAGTCTGGTCCTGAAAAATGCGCATATTTTTAAATCTATACATTTTTAGAAAAAAATGGTGTGTGGTTCTTCAAAGCAAAACTTTTTTTTATAAAATGAGACCTGCATTATGTTTCTAGGTTCAATTGTATTCAATTCATGAAGGAAAAACAGCATTTTTTTGCGAAAAATCACGTTTTTTTCAAACTTAAACCTCAATGAGGCACGGGTTAATATTATCCAAATGAGCTGAAACTTAGCCAATCTCATTTTCTAGTCAATTGGCAACTTTTTGGGGGGTCCCTCCGAAAAAATTTGAAAATTGATTTCTTGTGACCACCCTAATATACATACATATATACATATATGTGTGTGGTGTGCATATATACAATATATGTATACATAAATATATGGATATATACACATATGTATATCTACTTATAATAAAATCTGAGTGAAGGAAACCGTCAGAATGATGCCGGTGCGAACCACTCTGGTCTGCGAATCGACCATAGCTAAACGCCATGTTAGGCTTAATGAAAAACATATCCTAGCATATGACGGCTAAATGAATATAATTTTTTTCTATTTGAAATCATGTTTGTTCAGCATATTATCACATAAAACATGTGTATCTATATCCATTTATAATGTATTAAGTTCTAAATTAAAATTAAGCTATTATAAACATAGAAAGCAGATCTAAACAGACGATACTATTGCCATTCAGATTCAAATTCCAGGAAATCTACAAACAAATGAATGACTCTTTGAACGATTCATTAAAAAAAAAAAGAATACAGGTTTAAGCGGATGCTGGTCTTAAAATATTTCTAATAGTTTATTAAAACCTTTAAATATTTTAACTTTATTTAAAACCTTCAAAAACTATTAAGTTCTAAATTTAAAGGCCAAATCATCAACAACAACAACAACAAGTTCTGAATTAAAAATAACGGATGACTATCGCCACCTGGTGGAGAAAAATATAACTTTCGCTCTAATTTATTCAGAATGATTAATCTTTTCCACAATTTCATATTTCCTGTGACATTTGTTTTCTGTCTTATATGACAAAGTAAAAAGTATCCGAATTTGAATATCTCAAACTTTCAAATGGATTTACAATAAAGAATTATTTCAATGGCACTTTAGCATTATTTAAAGGGAAATTAACTCTTTATGTACTGAATTATGAATTCATGAAAATTTCTCTTCTATAGCATTTTTCATGAATTTTTTAAACAAAATTAGAAGATTTACGTAATCATTTAATAAATTTTAGAAGGATTTTAGAAGGATTTAGAAGGATTCATTAAATTTGAATTTATAGGGATTTTGTGTAATATTTATAACCCCACTCAAGTCTTTTATTTTAAATATTTTTCTTAGTATTTTGTAGGAATTAGGAAATCTACAAATATAATATTCTTACAATAGAAATATAGAAATATTTCTGAATTGAAAAACCCCTCCCCCGTCCAACGCCAAGAAAGCTGAAAAGATGCAAAGCCCAAAGAAATAAACCTTTAAAAAATATTTTTGTTTTGTGTAACCCATAATGCTTTTGGAACATCATAAAGTAATGCATCTATAACTCATTCTAAATTGTATTACTACTAATCGATGTATTAAATTAATTAAATTTTATAACAAGTTAATTTAATGGTACTGATAAGTACCATCAGTAGATAAAGTGTTAAAGGGACATTTTTTTCTGTACCGAAGGCTGCGATGAGTGCCTCTGCAGGCGGTCTTAATTCCCAATGAATTAGGAGCTTATGTTTCTTGCTAATTCTTTTGCCGTCAACTTTCTGTTGTAATCGTACATTTTTTTACAATGCATTTCATCAGATTTGAAGACATTGCAAATAAAATGAATGTTTCTTATCGGTACAACATATTTTAATTATCTTGCAGATAAAATTATAATTTTAACATAGTTTGTTGCGAAAAAAAAGAACTCCGCTAAGCAACAAATTTTTAATGTAGAGGGAACCTAAACAAGCATTTTCGTCATAGAATGTGTGGCTGGAAATGGCGCGTTTAAGCGCTGGTGACTAAATTGTAGTTTACACAATTTCTTTGTTCTAATCATAAAAAAATCAAAGGTTAATACTTTTTGATTAACAAAATGTATGAGGCATTTTTTTTTTCCTTTTTAAGTCAGAAAAATATTTTTTTAACTATTGTTTTGAAGATTTGTCATTTACTTTCCGTCATTTTTCGTCGTAGAATGTGTAGCTGGAAATGGCGCGTTTAAGCACTGGTGACTAAATTGTAGTTTACATAATTTCTTTGTTCTAATCATAAAAAATCAAAGGATAATACTTTTTGATTAATAAAATGCATGAGGCATCTTTTTTTTTATTATTTAAGTCAGGAAAATATTTTTTTATTGTTTTGAAGATTTATCATTCACATTCCGTCATTTTTGACGGGATTATATACTAGTGTATATATAACACTGGCGGCCGGCGAACCGAAAAGTACCAATTTTTGGTACTTTTCGGTTAGCCGGGCGCCAGTGTTATATATACATATTTATATATATTCATGCATGTATATATACATATATAGTATACATACACACACACACACATATATATATATATATATATGTATGTGTGTATATATACAATATATGTATATATAAGACTGGCACCCGACTAACCAAAAAAGTACCCAATTTTTTATGTATATCTGGTGGTAAAAAAAAATCATGAAACTCTTTAAAAAGAAAGCAATTAAAACTTAAATCTGATTTCTTTGAGAGGTGGTGTTGGGGGGGAGGGGGTTGTATGTGTGTGTTTGATACTGTGCGTCGCAATACACATCATTTTTGTTGCATTTCAATTTATGTTGTAATTTATCGTGTATCAATAATTAATTTTTTAGTCTGCCTGTTTCGATTCATCTGATTAAATTAATTTTGCAAAATATTATTGATTAATGTTAGCCGATGGACCTTGAATTCATTTGAAGTAAACTTATTATTCTGTCAACAAAAATGAAACAATTTTTGTGATTTCGAATATATATATAAATGAATATACAGTATAACCTCTAAATAGCAATACCATGGGAGCGCGAAATTAATCCGCTATTGAGAAGTAAAAATGTACAGATTTATAAGTGTTGGGGAATAAATGTATCCGCTATTCGGGAATGTTCCTTACGGATGTTTTAATGTAAATATCTACAGTACAACCTCTGTAAGGGAGTCCTCTATTTAGCAAAACATATAACAGGGTTGGGTTGATTCCGAAAGCTGGACCTGATAAAGCATGGGCAAACTGCACAATGGTCCCTTACCCGGATTTTTTTTTTTTTTTTGGGGGGGGGGGGGGGATTTGGCATGCAATTTTTGTAAACCTGATATTTTATATCTCTTTCGAAATTGCACCTCTTATTATGCATATTTTTAACTTTTACAGTAGTATAGTAGGATTTAAAAGGTGTTCGCTAAAAAAAAAGGTGAGTGCTATTCGGGAATGTTCATTAGCCTCCATAACGGACACTCCTAACTACCGGATCTCTATTAACGAACCATAATACAGGTTTGATTTTTTTTTTCAGACGCGGAATTTGATTAAATCATGAGAAAACTGGACATAGTCTTTAATAAGATTAAAAACGAAAATATTTATCTAAATATAGTAAAATATCTCAACGGCAAGCATCTTGGGAATGCTGAATTTGTCCGCTATTCGAAGGTGTTTGCTTCTCTGAGGTAAAGATATATAATTATGTATGAGTTAGATTGAAAAAAGGTGAGTGGTTGCTAGATACAATTGTCCGTTACGAAAGTTTTACGGAAAACCTCCATAACGGATACGCCCAAAGAAAGAAGATCTCTATTTAGTAAACATTTTTTCAATTCTCACCGAATGCATTGTTGTATACTTCTACCCCAGTAAAGCAGACATTTCCGAATAGCGGACAAATTCCGTGATTCCGAGGTGCTCACTATTGGGAGGTTTTACTGTGTTTAGACAAATATATTTTTTGTTTTTAATCTTATTCTACACTAGAAGTTAAAAGTATTGATCATAATCAATACAAGGTCGAAAGAGATTTAAATTATCAGCTTTACGAAAATTGCATACCCTATTTGGGGCCCCTAAATTTTGGAGGGGGGTGCATGACCCAATTTGCCTATGCTTTAATCACGTCCTGCTTCTGTAACAAACGTACCCCTGTTTTATAGTCAAATATTTTCCCAGTATTGAAGGTGGTCAAACCATGGCCACGTATAATGCTTATAATTATTATTATTTTTTATGTAATAAAAAATTGTCTGCCTATTGCCAATAAGTGAGAGGTGGGTCAAACATGGACGCGAATCAAACATTTAAAATGTCTGAAATTCAGACACATACAAGTGTCTTAAAAATTAAGACATTTTAAAATGTCTCAAATTAGAACACTCTGGTTTCAGACACTTAAATGACTGAAATTCAGACACATACAAGTGTCTTAAAAATTCAGACATTTTAAAATGTCTGAAAATTGAACACTCCGTTTCAGACACTTAAGTGACTGAATTACAGACATTTCAGTTTAGAGTGAATTCATCTTGATAGGTAGAAAAATAAAGCAGTTACAGCATTTTCCGTAAAACACGTTTTCCACCCAAAAATGACTGCGTAGCTCGTTAAAATGGCCACCCCCAAAAAACTATACTATAAAAAAAAATTAATCATGTTTTTAAACTCAGAAAACTATGAAGAAAATTTGTTTAAAAGATTAGGAAGATTAAAAATGTCGAGCTCAACCATATCTGGATGATTTGGAATGGATTGACCCTATATGATAAGATCGGATCGAGTACGAATAGCGATTGTTTGAATAAATATCGAGATTCGGGAAACTGGTCATAGAGAAACAATTGATACAATCTAAAACAACAAAGAGAATCGATTAAAACATCTCGGCATCGCCCAGCCATAGTGCGTATAAAAATCCATAGATTACAAAAAGGGATGCATAAAATAATTCAAAAAGTTTACCCATTAAGGGCAGTAATTACTGAAATTATTTTTTCAACTATGTTTTGCGTATTCTGAATTGTTTATTTATACATCTTCTTTCACCGAATCAATAAATGAAATTTCGTTACACTATCCCGGAAGTGTTGGAAAGTGTTTCATAATCTATGCGTGAAGAATGAGTTTTACTTCTTGTTAAATTAAAATTTTGGTCTCTATTCAAAATGTCTTAGAATTTTTAATCTGTGCGTGATCTTCTGAAAATTAATCAGGAAAGAATACGTTCTGAGGTAACGTAGGATAAATACAGAAATTTAAAAATGCTCAATTCACACCTTTCCAATCAGTATCAAACAAAGGAAAAAGAAAAAAAAATAAATTCCTACATCTGAAATAGGGGTCCTCAACCTGTGGCCGCTGCCCACCAAGCTACCACTATTTTATAATAGAAAAATGTAGCTTATTTAACGATGAGAAATTTGTATTAAAAAAAGCCGAAGATTATCCTTTTGATATTTATAGTTGTAAACCACTTTTGGGCAAAAAGCTTGAAGACTCCCAGGGGCGCGCCGACCCAGTGTGCAAAGTGTGCACCGCACACAGGCGCCAGAATAGTAAAGGCGCCAAATATTTTAGGTGAAGCTGAAATATTTGAATTTTTTTTATTTAATTTAAATTTATTAAACTTGAAAGTGGTTTATTTCTGATACATTTATGAATTTATTTTTATTTTAAAAATATATAAAATTTGCAGATGTTTTTCAGCGGCGTAGCTTTAGGAGGGATGGGGGGGGGGGGGGGAGTCTCAAGCCGAAAGGCGCCAAGGTGTCGAAAGATAAGTTGAATGTTAACGGCCGAAGGGCGTCACATAAGTTTTAACGGCGCCTTCAAGCGACTGAAATACATTAAAAAAAAGAAGCTAGAACTTTACAAATTCGGAAAGGAAACCGCGAATGCCGTGTTTGGCATCCCTGCTCTAGATCAGGCTTTTCCAACCTTTCCGAAAACAGGATGCGCATTGCAGCTGGTGGCAAATATGGATGGACTCCATTATTCAAATGATTGAAAATTTGTAACACTTGTATCTTATTGTAGTATTGGTAGCGATAAACATACTGACGATCAGGGCTTAATTTCTAACAAAAAAGTATCGGAGCCCTAGTATTTTGCGGTACCGCTACTAACAACCGTACCGTTTCCCCTCCCCTTCCCCTGTCACTCCAATCTGCATATTTATATATCGTACATTATTTGCAAAATTTAAAGCATTTTTTTTTTTTTTATTTAGCAAAATAAAACTAGTATGTTGTGGCCATCACAAAACTTTCTTCTATCTCATACATGTCAATGCTTCAAAATTCGCTATCACAGTGCCAAATTAAATGGCAATCTGTGCTCATCATGAGAATTCTAAAAAGATGAAATTCCGTGCATTAGTTCTCGAGGTATCGCTGAAATCGTTGCAAAATGCAGCAATGCAGCGCCACCTATTGGGTTATTTACACCCGAACCTAATTATCATCAACTTATGTCAACGTCTAACAGAATATGAAGTTTGAGGAAAATTCGTGCATTAGTTCTTGAGATAGAGCTATTGCGCAAATCATGAAAAATGCAGCATAGCAGCGCCACCTGTTGAGCGATTTACACCAACACGTAGTCAGCATCATTTCATATCAAAGAGTAACTGAATCTGAAGTTTGATGAAAATGTGTCCATTCGTTCTTGAGATAGAGCCGAGGATAGAGCTATTGCAGAAATCCTGTAAATCCTGCAAAATGCAGCCTAGCAGCGCCACTTGTTGGGCGATTTACACCAAAACGTAAACAGCATCCATTTATGTCAAGGACTAACGGAACCTGAAGTTTTATGAAAATCCGTGCATTAGTTCTTGAGATACAGCTATTGCGGAAATCGGAAAAAATGCAGCATAGCAGCGCCACCTGTTGAGCGATTTACACCAAAAACTAATCAACACCAATTTTCACCAGGGACAGAGTTGGGCAGTATCGAAAATACATGTATTTGAAATACATTTTCAAAATATATTTGTATTTTGCATTTTAAACGGACTAAAGGAAAGTATTTTGGTAATGTATTTTGAAATGATTTTTCCAAGTATTTTGTATTTTAAAAATACTCAAAATACATTTCTGTCGATTTCAAGCTGCTTTTTTAAAACCGCAAAATCTAAGATTCACAAAAGCAAAATACGTGCCTGACTGTTTTGTTTCGTCTTAGGATTATAATGAATGCATCTGCTCTGCTGAAGTATTTTTGCTGAATGATTACAAAACGTTCTAGTTTTTATAGTTCTAACGTTGCTATGAGAATGAAAAACTACTGTGTGATAAACAGGAAGAATCATTTAGAGTTTTGCTGTGTATTCTATTTTTTAAATACCATAGAAATATACTGCTGTTAGTTATTTAGGAGACTCATGAAAGAATGACTCAGCCCCCGCTGGTAATGTATCAAGTGAATTAATTATTTGGGATAATACAGTTGCGCTGTATTAGGCGGGAATTTTTTAAAAAATAATTTCTGTTGATAATGATGTTAAAAAGTTAACGAATTATGCATGTGTAAAACAAGTTCTACTTTTATAAGTGGAACTTTTCAAGCCACAACTAACTTTTAAACTCATTTAAAGGTAAGATTTTTGGTTTTATAACGGTTAGGCATTGATTGAAACATTATTTTTTATAGCTCCTTTGTATTCATTGTATTAATGTTCAGGTATAATTTACCCCACTCGTGATATTTATTAAATGGAGAATGGATTTTATTACATAAATATAGTTATATTTATTGATATATTTATTATTACAAATACAGTATGTATATGTTTAAATACAGTTTTACAATATAAATGAATGAGATGAGATATTCAATACGTTATGAAAATTTAAAGTCATTTTAATAAAATCACTTATTCAAGATTGGTAAAACTTTAAGACAGACCACGACGAAAAGCGATGCATTGATTACAGGCACTTTTAATTTATTAAACTCTAAAAGATCATTACTAAAGCTCACTACTAAAAGAAAAAAATAAGAAAAAACATTATTTGGTGTCATTTCCGCATATTATGATATTCCTGGGTCTTAAACAAAAACATTTAGCATGTTGTTTATTTTATATTTCTCTTTAAATTATTTCTTATTTTTTATTCATGTGAAGCACTCATATTTGAGTTGCAGTGATCGAGGCATTAATGAATTATCTATCTATATCTATATATATATATACAGACTTCCAACAAAGGGGGTTATGCAATTCGTGTATATCCATGCATAACTCTTGAACTGATGCTACGATTTTCAATCTCGCTCACTCTTCTTCTACTTCTTTTTTTTTTTTTTTTTTTTTTTTTTTTTTAAAGAAAGGGTTTAGTTTGAAGGTGACAACGTTTCGATTTCAACAGGACAATACTATAAACCTTTTTTTGGTTTTATAAGCATTAACTTTCGTAAAAATGAAGCTATCATCACGAAATTTTAATATATCATTCATCGTGTACTGCACGTCAAAATGAGCGATATTAAATAGCTAAGGGAATTAAGTAAAATGAACGTGAATTACTGTTCTGCACCAAGTAAGTAACCAGATTTTACCCGAACGCACATCAACCAGAGATGCCGTTTGGGTCAGGTGGAAGCTCATTCTTTCATTGTGGGTCGGGTTCGAGTTGGTTTGACCCTAATTCGAGTTCTGGTCTGTTCTAGTTGACACTTGCGGGATGGGTTTGAAACAGTGCTGAAATCGTAAGAAAAAAGTCACGGTTTCCTGCGGATTCAGTTCCAGCTGAAAAAATTGCACTTTTAAAATCCTTAATAAGAGTTGTCGGGAGGGGGAGGGGGATCTATGTTCTTAATATCCTCATCTGAGCAGTCTCTCTTAGGCTGTGAAAACAGAGGTAGGCGCTGTAACTTTATTGATTAAACAGAGAGTGTACAGAGCTTCTTAAAAATAATCCAGGTGGTATACGGCGTATATCTCCGTATATCCTCCACTACATCGCTGGTTTGTTAACCTATTTTAAAAATAAACTTCACTATATTGTTTAAAATGAAAAAAACTATTATTTTGTCTAACTGTTACTACGCAAACATACACGGCCCGAAATAACAGGTCTCGGACCAAGCCCAACCCGTAGAAAAATCTTTTTAGCCCGTCCCGTCCTGTACAAAATAAATAAATAAATAAATATTGGCACAGCCTGGTATAAAAGCTAAAAGTTCGGCCCGATCCCAGCTCGTACAAAACCTTGATTAACCCGGTCCAACTGAATTTCAACAAAATATTGATTTTTACGCCAATATGGTTAAAAATAATCTCGTATGAGGAATTCTGACAAAAAATACTTATTTTAGCTTTTTTTCATGTTTATACTTTTCATTTTTAAGAAAACATGCTGGACTGCGATATTTATCTTTTAAATGTACCTGTATTTGTATGGAAAAATCTTAGTTAAATTTAAAATCTAATCCACATTCTAATCCACATTCCATGGTGTAGAGATTTAAATATATGAAAAATGCTATAGCATAAAATCTTCCAAGACGGAATCGACAGGAAAGGAGAATATCCGTTATAGACAGGTTTCGTTCTTAGCAGGTACATAGTTTGTTGTAAATGTATTCTTTTCGCGCGTGTTATTATATTCATTTTGCATGGATCAACACATTTTTCAGTTTTACACATGATTCGTCTTAGGCAGGTACTTTTTCACATTTTTTTTTTCTGTGCTTTAACTTCATTGCCTAGAGATACTATATGTACTATTCTTTAAAAATAATAAATTTAGCAATTTAATTGTAGAATAATGGCGATTTTTAAAAATATACATTTTGTGCAAAAACTGTTGGGCCGTGCCAGATTTTACTGATTTTTGCATAGGCCAGACCGGGCAGGGACGGGCCAAACATTTTCATACGTGTTGGGTCGGGACCGAGCTTGAAAATTTTGGACAGTGCAGACCTCTATGAAGAATGAAGTTCAGAATCTTGATTATCCCCACCAGTTCTTTTTTATTGTAAATTTTGCCATATTTTATCAGGACGTTTTCTTGATCCAATTAGGCCAAATTTTCTGTTATGAAAAACCGATGATAAAAGATTAAAAATTCTGTATAAGATGCTCATCCCCAAGGGACTAAGCCTCGATTCAGCCCGTAAAAAAAGAAGTCAGGCCCAGACCGGAAAGAATGAAGTCGAGGTCCTGACCGGCCCAAGCCTTCAGAAAAACATAAAACCCGTGCCTGACCCGGAAAGAGTGAAATCCAGGTCCGGCTCGATCAGAGTGTTCTGAATGAAAATTGGCCTGCCAGGCACGGCCGGTGCAGACCTGTAACCTTATGCCCAAACTTTTAAAAATTTAAATGTATTTTGTATTTTCAATGTATTTTGAAAACATGTATTTTGTATTTGGATATTTTAAAATTCGAAAAGTATTTTGTATTTTCTATTTTAGGTTCTAAAACTAATGTATTTTGTATTTTGTATCGAAAATGACTTTTCGATGTATTTTGCCCAACTCTGATCAGGGACTACCTGAATATAAATTTTTATTAAATTCCGTGCTTTAGTTCTTGAGCTAGAGCTCCCACAAAATTTGTGTCACGCACAGACAGACTCACAGACAGACATTTTGTAAAAACATGTTTTTCGGGTTCTCTGACCCCTAAAACGTGTAAATCCGTCGAAAACTGGAATTCGAAAATTTTCATGAATCCAATACTTTCCTCTTGTAAAGATAGAAAAAAGTAAAAATTAAATAATATCTATCAGCATATACTTAGCTGTCAACTATTCCACTTTCTAGTTATCACTCCTTTTAAATAGTAATCTTTGCCTAATTTTAATGTTAATTAATTGCAGAATTCTTCAATTAAATATGGTAAGGATTATGATTCGGAAATAGTGTTAACACAAAAAAGGATAGTTTGCAGATACGCATTTTTAAGAAAAAAAATAAAATGAAACTTACCGAAATTAATATTTATTTGCTGAAAAATGGACTAATGTTTTTCAATTTCCTATAAAAGGTGCATATTTTAAACTATAATCGATTCCTTCTGATTAGCAGTACCAATCTTTTGTGGTGAGTCCCTAAAAATCAGATTGGATTAAAAATTTGACACAGTTATCGGAAAGATTCGGTGCTTTTATACAAAAAAGGAGAAACACTGCTTGATTGCTTTCTATCAGAATAACTATGCATGGCAATTATATCTACTTACAAATGAAATTGACTTCGTAAATCTGCAGAGCAGAACCTTAGCATGGGCAATGTTCATGATACAAAATAAATAGAAAAACCACTAACGTGTCTTTTATACTCGTACGCAATAGAAGACAAAAAACCTCAAACGATGCTCGTTGGCTAAAAACAGAAAATATTCTTTTCAGGTTAGATATGATATCTAAATATTAGAAAAAAAAGCAAATAAAAAATTACCCTACTGTAACAAAAGAAAATCGAACTGAAAGCAAATTCATCGTTCAGTCTCTTGAGTGGCGCCGTATCAACACGTCGCCGACATAAATATGAATGTAATTAATTTGAAATAGAAAAACATGATTTCTGTTTTCCCTTCATTTTGATCAAAATAGCATTAAAATGATTTGAAATAGAATATAACACGTAATTTTGAACGAGGAAAGGTTTTTTTCCCCCCTATACATGAATAAATGCAATTTTGAATGTAATTGTATTGCACAATGATAAAGCAACATAAGGCCCAGGTTATGCACGGTTCCCATGTAAATTACCGAAAAAAGCACAAATTAATCGGCTACATATAACTGAAACAATAAATAAGTAAAACAGGATATAATTTAAAATGCAATGCTTAAAAAAAAATTAAAAGCGCCATTCGATTCCAAACCAATTTAATAGTCACGCCTATCATTTTATGCTTTTACGCATAAAAACGAGCCCATGAATATGTAAGAAAGTTTCATGTTGTTCAGGAGGTAAAAATATTTTTTAGAACAACTTCAAACTGAATTACGTTTCATGGAAATTTCAATTGTATTTATGAGATTTGCTTTGAACAAAGAATAATCGGTCAAGTGCGAGTTTCACTCGCGTACAAAAAGTTCCGTACAATAAATTTAAGCGTTGACTTTGTAAAAAACTTGCCATTGTTCTATTAAATATTTATCAATAATTGAATTCAATTGGAATGAAAAAGGGTGACTATTTATCGTTATGATTCGCCTTACCTAAAACAAAGACCTTGTACAAAGTTTAAAGTTGACATTGTGACAAATGCGCCTTGAAAGGATGTTGCAAAGTTGCATCGCCGCCTTGATCTGTGATGCCTTTATCTAGAAAGGTTATTAATTAATATCTGCTAATTATCCAATATCCTTTTTGAAAATTATTGTCAGCAATCCTTTGATGATTTCGTTACGATGAGTACCTCGAACTCCCCCTAATTTCCTCACTGAGCGCCCGCAAAGTAAAGTTTATGTATAACGGAAAAGTGCGATTTTCTGAAAAACCATATGACCTAGGACAGGGTTGGCGAACCTATGGCACGCGTGCTAGAGTTGGCACGTAAGACAATTTCTCTGGCACGCGAAAAAATAAATTTTATAATTATTATACAGATGAAATTTAATTTCTATTATAATGAATAAAATTTTGTTTCATACGGACAGACTATCACAAATAAGGCAATTATTTTTGCATGAAAAGAATTTTCTTTTCTTGCGATGTTAGGCAGCGTTTGCGACATGTATTTTGCCCTTCTGTATGATTGTTATAATGCTGTATTTTTCAAATTAATTTTTTTAGACAGTCCCTTCAGTAAGATGGCAAATGGATCCAATTTATAAAACTATCAAAATATGAATCAGGTATAAAGCATTCTCCATCGAACATACAACAGTAAAAATCTCATCAATAATTTATTGATACAATGCTTAATGCAACTTGGATAATCATAACTAGATGCATAAATAATAAGGTCAAAAATTTCTAAAATAAAATTTCGTATTTTTATTTCCTTATCATAGTGAAAATTATTACATAAATGAATCATATTTACGAATTAAAATTTTAATTTAATGGTTTATTCAAATATGCAGAGAAATAGCATCTGATTTTTTAACTAGTGTTTTGTATAAACATCGTACTTTGCAAAATTATTTTATGTCAAAATGTGGCACGTTACACCATTGATGGATATTGTTGGTGAATTTTTGGCACGCGCACGTAAAAAGGTTCGCCGATCCTGACCTAGGATAATGCTGCTTACTTGCTTAATGACAAAATTATTTTGCGTTTGCGTATTCGGGATAGAACATAATACAGTGAAACCTCTCTGTAAGGGCTACATACCGTTCCATCGAAAATTGGCCCTTATGAGGGGTGGCCCTTGAATAGGGGTGACAAAAAAAAACCAACTAAAATAAGGAAATCATAACCTATGTAGGTGAAAAAACTGTTTATTAACATTTTCAAACTCTATATATATGATTGAAAACATTTTCTATTGAATTTTGTTTACTTTTCATAATTTTTTCACAGACAATTTTGGTTTCTCGTGATTTTTTTACTTTATGGAACAAATTACTTAAATTTGCATAATTTATTCATGCCTTAGAATGAGATATTAGTTCATTTATTTATGCTAGCGTTTTTACACACAAGTGCAAAAATTGTGCTTCAATATGCATTCACAGTTTTAGTAAATGTGGAATCAGTTTTTCTAGATAACCTGTGGACCCACAACAAAGGGTCAAGTTTTCCCTCCAACCCAACCCCTACAGGTTGAAAGGTCTAACAAAGTGTGAGGAACACATGTTTGTCGTCCTTCATTGTGTTTCTAAATTCTCCCCATCTCCCTCTGCCTTCTTTGTGGCAAGTGCAGTTGTCTGCTGAACTCTTACCTTTTGGTTCAGAAATTCAATACACCTGTTTAAGATTTAAGGCACATGTGAAAAAAATGGCCTTTATGAGGGGTAGGTGCGGCCCCTAATAGAAGTAAATTAGCATTATGTCTATGGGGAAAATTTTCGTTCCTAAAAATATTGGCCCTTAATAGAGGTGGCCTTTGAATAGGGGTGGCCTTTAAAAGAAGTTTCACTGTATTAATTTTCAGCAACAAAAAAAAAAAAAAAAAAAAAAAAATTATAATTGAAATCAAAAAGATAAAAAAATCCGAAAATGAAGGAAGGGTTAAGCATGTGACAAGATAAAGATACGTTTTGACAATTATTATATAAGCAGCATAGCGGTTCTATATTTGCTAATATAAAACCAATCGTTCTAGGACGGGGGAAACATTTAAAAATGCACCCCTAATTATGATCTACGTGTGGTAATTGTTTAAATCGCATCTTACAATAAAAAAATTATAATTCACTCCGTAATTAGAGAAAATATTTTTCTACCTTTATGTATATTTACCGTATTACGAGCACCCCTTTCCTTGTGTCATGGTGCTACCATTAATTATTTGAACACATTTATATTTCATAATTAAAGTTTGTTTGAACTGCTTTAAGTACAAATATAAATAAAGACGAACGCTTAAAAATTCGGGGAGAGATGGTAAAAGCTAATTTCTTAGGAGGTATGCTATTGTGGTGGGAAGTAGCAAGCAGCTGAAGCACCCATTTTTTAGGGATGTCCGTTATTTACATAGCTGTCAACATTCCTTATTTTTAAAGTCAAACAAAAATATTTTGAACAAGAAATTTAATTTATTAAATAAAATAAAAAAGAACCCCATAGAAACAAGGCACATTTCATTAAACAAAATTTCAGGTTCAAAATTTGTTTATTTGACCTGGAGAAAACCCCGGAAGGTTGGCTTGGCAGGTATGTATTTATAGTTATTGAATTTTTTTTTTTTTTTGGGGGGGGGGGGTGTAGGGAGGAGGGGTTTGGGTATATGGGGCGCTAAGTGAAGTTCTGCACACAAGCGCCGGATACTTCTGGCGCGCCCCTGAAGACTCCTAATCTGCAGTAATATTTCTTTTACACGTCTCTCAAAGGGTTGTTAAAAAACGACGTATAACCGAAATTTTTGCTTTCAGGAATGCATGTTTTACATGCTTGCTGTGAAAATTTAACAGATCTCTTCAATGATCTAATAACTATATTAACATATTTTAAAGTTTTAAATACTGTTTTAAATAAAAATATTAAATAATATATAAATTCATGATATTTTTTTTTTAGATTTGAAATAATTCAATATTTATCAGAAGAGGGGGGGGGGGGTGTAAAAATATAGCAGACTTTTATGTTTATTGCTCTTTTCGCTGATTCCACTTTCCCTAATGATTTGTTTTATTGACTTCAAAAATTTCTATTTTAATAATAAAACTTTCCTTTTTCGGGAGATTTTAGGAGTAATATGAAATTTCAGATTTAGCATATGCAATATCTATCAGAGATCATTGTGCGTGTTATATGCGTGGTATAAACTTGCTTAGAGGCTGCTAAATTCAAGACAGAGGAAACGTTTCTTTATTTCCTATTTGTCGCTTATGGCTCAACAAAAACGAAGATTTTTGTATTAAAACCCCTCCCAGGACATTTACAAACAGATATCATGTATATAAAACGCATTGTGCCAAAATGAATACATCATACATGATGTGCAAAAATAAATGAAAGTAACTGCCTAAACAGACAAAATATGTTAACATACATGCTATTTCAAGGTTTCACAACAGATGCTGTTTCAAGGAAAATAAATAAAATGTGAGAAACTAATAGCAAAGTTATGCATATTACTGCTGCCCCCTCCCCTTTTCTTTTATTTTGATAGGATTAATTTTATGTTAGCATTGGCACATCCGATTGATATATTTATTTTGTCTGTTTGTGCTTTTCATTACTTCAGTTTTTCCGCTCATGTATTTGGTAAAAACTGCTTTATAGACATGTCAAACAAACAAATTGGTCATTTTATGAGTAATAATGATTCAAAATCCCTCACAGTAAATATCCCGATTGTGCCTCTTCTTATTCTAAAGCTTTCACATATCTAAAGTACTAAATAAATAACTTAATTGTTACCATTTAAGTCACCAGTTTCAAACCTTCAAAAAACAGATGTTTCGTTTTCATATTTTTTAAACATTTATACAATTCTGAATCGAACAAGACAAACCGCATCACAATATTTATATTAGAACTGTATCAATTTGAAATTGAAAATGTGTACTTTAACATAGACTCGAATTGATTGTTAATTTTGCATGCCCTTTTTCTCAAATCTGCGTTTTTGCTATTTGTGCGCATTCTAAAAAAATCGTTTGCAAACAGGCAATTTTTTTTTTTTTTTTTTTTTTTTTTTTTTTTTTTTTACATAAAGGTGTACAAAATTATCATGCTTACAAACTCTACTTACTGATTTGTCAATTAAACGACGCAACTTTTATTTGCTGTGGTTAGAACGTGCTTCTTAAGACGTATCACGTTGAAAAACAAAGATTGTCTCAAGCAAAGTTAAAAACCATTTGGAATCTGCGTTAAAGCTGTTCTAAAATGCAAAGGGGCAACTTTATGACACAAGATTTAATTCATTTTCGCTCGGAAACATATGAAATTGGAAGGTGTTGTTACTCAGAAACTTTGTAATTAAAAGACGTTTTCCATTTTTTTTTTTTTTTTTTTTTTTTTTTTTTTGTAAACGTGAAAGATCTTTCAAAAAATACCGCCAAAGTAGGCGTTTTGAGCCGAATTTCCGGACGAAAGGAGAAAAACAGTCAAAGAGAGGGAGGAAACTGATTGTCACGTGACCCAAAATCGCTTATAACTCGATAACTAATTTATGTATATATATAAAAAGGAAAATTCATTTCGATTCCAAATCGCTTGAATAGTCAGCTCTGCCAATTTCCTGCCTTTACGTTTGAAAATGAGTTAGTAAATGCTTCAGAAAGTTTCACGCTTCTTGAGCAGTGAACTTGAGAACCACCTTAAGGGGCTCTTCACTCCCTTGAAAACACCCGCTCGCTAATGCTAAACCTATGGGTAGGTTGTTTTCGAATTTCTCGTTTAAATTTGAGTATTTTAAAGAGATTTTTTTTTTTTTTTCACAGGATAAGCTGAGATCAATCTCTAATATGGCTATTTCTCTAATATAGTTATTTGTGTCTCATCTCATTTAACTTTTTCGATTTCGGTTACAGATTTTTTTTTTTTTTTTAACCCGGAAGAACTCGCTAGTGAGAATGCCCAATTGCTTTTCTTTTACTTTACATTCATATAATATCAACTTTTTTTGGTTGGCTTAGTACTTTTATTCACAAAATAGGTAAAATTATTGTAAAACATTTTGAAATTTTAATTAAAATGAAAAATGATTTAAATAAGAGTCTTAAAAAAGTACGACTGTGAGAGAAAATCTCATGCAGCGAGTTCTCCTGGGTTAATAAAGGTACTTTCACTTTCGAAACCGGTTTCAAAAGTGAAAGCACCTTTATTATATAAATCTGCAACCAAAATAAAAAAAAGGTACAAAATGGCCCTATTAGAGATTGAGCTCATCTATCCTATGCAAAAAAATCGTTTAAAAATATTCAAATGTAAACGATAAATTCGAAAACAACCTGCCCCATAGGTTTAGCATTAGCGAGCGGGTGTTTTCAAGTGAGTGAAGAGCCCCCTTAAGGAACACATTTTCAATTTCAAATTCACCCAGTTCTAAATTGAATATTTTCATGCAGTATATTTTGTTAGATTCAGTATAGTATAATTTATTTATACGTGTATATATATATAATATATAACGATTTTTGAAAGGTTTAAAACTGATAGCTCCCGTTAAGTGTATAGTTGATATATGAAAAAAGAAGAAAAATCGACAAACTATCTAGTCTGTATAATGCTCTATTGTACAATGCCAAGAAATCACTTGTAAGTTTTATTTTAAGAATTTTTGACTAAAATGTAATACTAATTATTTATATAAAATTATATTTTATGCATTAATATCGTACTTTTGAGTGAAAAAAAAATCTTGGACAGAATTACTAGTCATTATTGTTATTTTATCCATAAAAATTATTAAACACATTTTATACAAAAGTTATTTAACTTTTAAGTTATTTCACTTAATTAAATTTATTTCATTTTCAGTTATTTAACTTCAACTTATTTCAGTTAAAAGTGTATTTAACTTTTATCTGAATGTTTCCTTTATTTTTTTTTCGTTATGTACAGGATTTTATTGTGTCTCATCCTCTACGTCACTCTAACTTAGTTGACATTGGAAAAAAACATCGTGCTATCTCTTTGCTAAGGTTAGATATCGAACAAGCATGTATTGGCGTAAAAGACCTTAAGGTGGAGCGATAATTCCAAGTGGGGTGGCCGCTAGTCAAGGCCAGCACTTGGCTTCTAAGCTTCGGAATCACAATGGCTTATTGCAGCCGCCTTTGAAGGCCGTGCATGTATAGGCGCTCGTGCAGCTTCAAGTTCAGCTGCCGACCGTGAGCAGTAATTTGCGGCACGAACGAAACCTCCCTTGTGTCGATTACATAAATCCTTGCACGGGGACAATGCGAGGCGCAATGTCTCAGCTTTTTTACTTTCCCCTGTCAGGACCTGATTATCGCAAAGGTAAAATGGACCCCAAATGTAAAAATTAGATATTTTTTTCTTAAAATGAGTACAAATTTTGGCTAAAATCATGGATCTTTTCCCCAGGGCACCATCTAAGTTTAGTCGGGTCCTGCCTACTGTACCACACGGAGCTCTATAAACCAATTTAAATGCGAACATGTAACTTTATTGCTGTCGTTTGACTTTTACATTTTTGATTGATTTTTTTCATGCATAAACAAAACTTTTGCTATCTTTCTTATTCATCATGCATGAGCTGCACTTCGGATTTTTAAATGATCAATAATATCGAAATATTATTATAGGATTAATTTTTCACTTTAAGCTTCACACAAGAAAACAAAATTAGAAATGCAAAATTTTGAAATATTTTTATTTTCTTACAGTTTTTACATACAGTTTTTATTACAAAGGCCGGATACTGTTTTTCTCTCTCTTATTATTATTATTATTATTTTAATTTTTATACTAAAGAAAAAAAAAACGTTCCGAACTGAAGCTTTAAAATGGCCTTAATTTAATTTTTAAATTTTGAAGTTTCAATTTAGCTGTGCAAAATATTTTTGCTAGGTTCTGTTTTTCTTTCCTATCGTTTTTACGCTGTAATTTTTGTCTTTTCTTTTCTTTTCTTTTTTTTTTTTCTTTTTTTTTTTTTTTTTCAGAATGATTACTATTATGTCTAATCTATTTAACGTTTAAATAGGCGTTAGTCTCTAAGTTTTTAAATTACACAACTTTTCTAATATAATGTTACACTTAAGAGTAGAGATGAAAAAAAAAAAAAAAACGGAAATTTTTAAATAGGGGGATAAACTTGGAAATATTGGGAATAAACCGAGATTGGGAATTTTAGAAATAATGATGTCAAAATGGTAGTCGTTATGAAAAAAAAAAAAGAACTTAGTGCTACAACGATTTCATACAGAGTAAAAATGAATGGAAAGAAAAACAGAAACTAGCAAAAAATTTTGGCATACAGCTAAATTAAGACTTCAAAATTTAAAAATTAAATTATGACCGTCTTAAAACTTCATATTGGAACGTCTTTTTTTCTTTAGTATAATAATAATAATAATAATAATAATAATAAGGGTGAGAGAGTGAGAACAACAGTATCTGGCCTTTACAGTAAAAATGTATGTAAAATATGTAAGAAAATAAAAATATTTCAAAATTTTACATTTATAATTTTTTTTTCTTGTATAATAGTTTAAAATGAAAAAATAATCCTATAATAATATTTCGATATTATTGATCATTGAAAAATTCGAAGTGCGTAGCTCCAGGCATGATGAATAAGAAAGATAGCACAAAGTTTTGTTCACGCATGATGAAAGAAAATAATCAAAAATGTAAAGTCAAACGAATTTCATCAACAATAAAGTTACGTGCTCTAAGTTTTTAAATTACATAACTGTTCTAATATAATGTTACACTTAAGAGTAGAGATGGGAAAAAAAACGGAAATTTTTAAATAGGGAAATAAACTTGGACATTTTGGGGAATAAACTGAGATTGGGAATTTTGGAAATAATGATGTCAAGAAATTAGAACAACAGATGTTTACATTTACTTCCGTTCCTTTTAAGTACAAATAACATATTTCAGTACAATATAAAACATTTATTTTATATTCTAATTTACATAAAATTTACATATTCTGCCAAGAAGTATGGTTTTTAACCCTTTTGTTCCACAGGTTCAAAAAACAAACACTAGCGTTATACTAACCAATAATTAAAACGTGCATACCTAATAAAGTAATTTAAATCATTTATTAAAATAATACTTAAAAATATGTTGTTTTTAACAATCCAACATTTTTGTAATGATTATTTTTTTATTTCATTTTATTTTTATTTTTAAAACCTATTTTATATTTTAAATAAATAGTTGGTAAATTGGTAGAAACAATCATTTAAGAATATAAATAGAAAAAAGTCCTTCCGGCCAGTGCCGGGAGGAAGAGGTAGCTTTCATAATCCTTATTTAAAAAAAGCCAACTTATATCATGCAAACACACGAAGCTCAATTTAGTGGAAACCGAATATAGGAGATTCAATACTAATTTTTATCAATATTATGAATGAAAATTTCGCGAAATTAGACAGCATTATCCAAGCTGCTTTTCTTTAAAGTAACTTATATTTGGCTGCCAAATTCGGCAATTTCTTAAAGTGCCTGTCATTTTAAGATAACATGGTGGATGAGGCTAAGCAGTGAACTTGGTCGAAACCTTAGTAATTGCTGTGCACATGCTCACTCACATCGGAATCGGTTAATATATAGGAGTGCTGTCGCATGCAAAAAATCAGATTTTTCAAAATGTCACCCACAATAGAAATTGAAACTGCTATATCTGAGCCATTTTTTAAGGTAAAGACAAACAAAAAATGCTCCTGAATACTTATATCAAGATCAAATACTTAAGAAAGAAACCTTTTTCAATTTCTAATTTTTTTGCACCTCACTTTAAATATATATATATTTTTTAATTTAATGGCCGCCATTTTGAAACAAGATGGCTGATGAATCTGGCCAGCGAACTTGGTCGAGGTGTTGATGTATACTATCCACATGCCTTCTTACATCGAAATAGGCGAATACGTGTGTTATCGCGTGACGAATACAAGATCGTTTCAAAATGTTAGCCATGCTAGAAATTCAAAGTGCTATAAATCAACCATTTTTTAAGATATCAAAAAGGAACAAATTTTCAGAAACAAAAACAGCTCCGGAATCTTTGTACCAAGGCCAAACACATAAAAAAAAATCTTTTTCATTTTCCAATTTTTTAATACCTCATTTTGAATTTTAAATTTAATTTTTTTTTTAAATGGCAACCCTTTTGAAACAAGATGGCGAATGAAGCTGGCCAACGAACTCGGTCGAGACATTGGTATGTACTATGTACAGACCAAGTTACATCCAAATAGGTTCATAAATACGCCTGTTATCGCGTGACAAAAATCAGGTCGTTTTAAAATGTCAGCCACAAGAGAAATTCAAAATGCTATTACTCAGCCAGTTTTTTTTTTAGATATAGACGAAAGAAAAACTTTTCCGGAATCTTTGTATTAAGGTCAAACACATACAAAAAAATCTTTTTCATTTTCCAATTTTTTGGTATCTCATTTAATTTTTTTATTTTTTAATTTTTTTTAAATGGCCGCCATTTGGAAACAAGATGGCGGATGAAGCTGGCCAACGAACTCGGTCGAGATATTTGTATGTACTATGTACACACCAAGGTACATCCAAGTCGGTTCATAAATACGCCTGTTATTACGTGAGAAAAATCAGGACGTTTCAAAATGTCAGCCACGCTAGAAATTCAAAATGCTATAACTCAGCCATTTCTTAAGATATAGACGAAACAAAAACTGCTCCCGAATCTTTTTATCAAGGTCAAACACATAAGAAGAAAATATTTTTTCAATTTTCAATTTTTGGTACCACATTTCAAATTTAAATTTTTCTTAAAAATTTAAATGGCCGCCATTTTTAAACAAGATGACGTGTGAAGCTGGCCAACGAACCCGGTCGAGACATTGGTATGTACTATGTATAAACGAAGTTACATCCAAATCGGTTCATAAATACGCCTTTTATCGCGTGACAAAATTCAGGACGTTTCAAAATGTCAGCCACGCTAGAAATTCAAAATGCTATAACTCAGCCATTTTTTAAGATATAGACGAAACAGAAACTGCTCCGAAATCTTTGTATAAAGGTCAAATACATAAGAAAAAAATATTTTTCCATTTTCAATTTTTTGGTACCACATTTCAAATTTTAAATTTTTAAAAAAATTTTAAATGGCCGCCATTTTGAAACAAAATGGCGAATGAAGCTGGCCAACGATCTCGGTCGAGAGATTGATATGTACTATGTAGACACCGAATTACATCCAAATCGGTTCATAAATACGCCTTTTATCGCGTGACAAAATTCAGGACGTTTCAAAATGTCAGCCACGCTAGAAATTCAAAATGCTATAACTCAGCCATTTTTTAAGATATAGACGAAACAAAAACTGCTCCGGAATCTTTGTATAAAGGTCAAATACATAAGAAAAAATATTTTTCCATTTTTAATTTTTTGGTGCCACATTTCAAGTTTTAAATTTTTTTAAAAATTTTAAATGGCCGCCATTTTGAAACAAAACGGCGGATAAAGCTGGCCAACGAACTCGGTCGAGACATTGGTATGTACTATGTACACACCGAATTACATCGAAATCGGTTCATAATTACGGGAGTTACAGTGTGACATAGGTCAGATATATATATATATATATATATATATATATATCAATTTTGAACGGAAGGTGGTTTCGGGGTCTGGGGGTCATGATCGATGAAAATATACCAAAATTTTTTGAAATCGCTTTCCTCCGAACGGCTGCAATAGGTAGCTTTTTTGTAAAGAAAGCTACCTAAAAAACAGGAAGAAAAAAAATGAAACCGTTTATCTGTCATCAGGATGATACATTTCAAGTTATATTTGAAGAGATTTAAAAAAAAAATACTCTTCTTTTCTGCATTAGCAAAAATATTTCAAAATTCACATGTTAAAAAAAAAAAAAAAAGTTTTTTCTCAATGCCTTGCGATTCGACTGTCTTTTGCGCATATCCTATATACGAGATCTTCTCAAGCACTTTATCACCGTCTTCCTCTTTTTTAACATTTTCCAACAAACAAAGTTGAAAAGTGTTATTGATTTCGGTTTGTATGCCCGTCTGTCTGCACACTAACTCTCGTAAATATACTCGGATTGCCCTGAAATTTTTGGATGTTATTGACGTTTAGCCTAGCATGAACCCTATTTCAAATGAAGTTTGTAATGTTTAGTTTATTTAGAGGGACAGTCAAAAATATTTCGTTATATTACGGCAAATGGGAAAAAAACGTTTCAAATGGATTTTAAAGATGTTACACCCTTCCAAACATAATAAAATTGATATGCATTTACGAAGTGCACTAAAATATGCATTTGGTAGAATATGCGGTGCAACGAATAGTTACTATTCATTAATAGGGCAACGCAAAAGAATTCCATTACATAATGGTATAGGGGGGGGGGGGATTGTTTGCGGTATATTTTAATTATGCAATTTCATATATAATGAAATTGATTGATTATACGTCAGTGAGGCTTACTGTCAGTTATTTCATGTATAATACGACGTGCATAGCATTTACAGGGACACACAAAAGATTTAAGACAAGTATATTCTATCCTAAATATTGTATATTAGCGATGAAGGCAGGAAATGCGTTTTTAATTATGATATGTGCTTTAAAGTTTCACTATATTCATGCACACTATATGGTGTATATAAATGCTATAGTTGATGAACAGGGCTACATAAAATAATTCGTAAAGGTTACTGAGTATGAGCGTAAATTGCTTAAAGGTTTGTTTTTAAGTGAGTTATGCATTTTTACGCTGAACAGCGCTTAGTTTACTAAAAAATATTTGTAGAATATAGATAAAGTGATATACAGGGTCATCCAGAGAACTGGAAACATGGCCGTTTATATATGATAAATTCTGGAAATGTGATTTCAGTATTTTTAAGATTGATTAAGTTTGAATTAAATTTTAGCTAAATAGCGGCGTTTAATAAAAGTACTAGGTAAACTACAGGGCTGAACAAAAGAATTCAAGTATGTTTTCATCTATTAGTATAAACTGCTGAAAGAGAAATTTCAACACGTTATGTGTTTTCTTGCTAAACTAAATTTTCGCATTATACACGGGAAAAACGGTTTTGTTGAAACAACATTTGGGTTAATACAGCTCCAACCATATATTTTGGTTGGAATGATCAAATTTTGGTTAGACTAACTAAATGATTTTGTTAATTCAACAAATCATTTGGTTAGTCCTACCAAAATTTGGTCATTCAAACCAAAATATTTGGTTGGAGCTATATTAACCAAAATTTAGTTGTTTCAACAGAACAGTTTTCTCCGTGTATTATATATATGTATCAGCCTACAGATCAAATACAGGATTGTTCAAAAGAATTGGAATAAACATTTGGCTATGGAAGGTAACTGCTGAAATCAGATTTTCTAATGTTTTATTTGCTTTCTAAAATGTTTACTTAGTTATCTTATTTCCTTAAATAACGAAGTTTTGTTATAGATTTCAGGAAGTGTTGGAAAGCGTTTCATAATCTATGCTTAACGCATGATTTTTCTTTCTTGTTTCTTTTAAAGCCAAAAGACAGCGCAACTAAAGAGAGTTAAATAATATCAGAATCGACAGTAGCAGTCCGCAACCTTGTTCTGGTCTCTAGCATTCGTTTCAGTCAAAATTCAAATCACAGAGCAGGTACGTAGCTAGACCAAGGTTCTAGAGCGGGCAAATCTTTTTCCACGAGGGGCACATCATTTTTCATTTTTAATAATGTTTTACAATCTCTAGAAAATTACGTACGCATTCTCTAAAAGTTTTTTTTGTTAAAAAAAATATTTTCAAGGCAAGAATTGGTTTTTAAGGTTTATTTGAACACAGAATAAAGATGTATATGTCGAAAGCGTAAGATTTCGTAAGAAATACTACCTATTACATTCTCCCCTATGTTGGGAAAAATGTTTGCAGATCTACGCCGATCATGACGCTTAGAACACAAAACAACCCCCAATTCAAAACGTTATCTATCTATCTATATCTATGTATTACCATATAAGTTTGCAGCACTTCACTGATTCATTGGAAATACATGGTGGAATACATTTTTAAATTACCTATAGAGGGCGATGGTCACATATATTGAGGAATATGCTTGACCATATTGTACATTATCCTTGGTCCATGAACATTCAAAAAAGTTTTTTGCAACATGTGCATAGAATCTCCTTTATTGATAACTCAGCAATACTTTCAATATTGTAATGTGTATTTTATTTCTTAATCCTTTTTAATCATGTTTAATTTTAAACTTATTTGTTTTTCACAATTTTTTCTCTATTTTTTGCGTGTTGGTAGTCCCAAATTTATATTCTTTAGCTTTTTTATGGCTAATATGAAGATGAAACCACACACTTTATTTGTGGAAATTTAGGCATTTGGGACCTGAAGATTCTGTCTAGGTTCTACAAATATCCATTATTCTTTTTCTACTCATTTTATTTATTTATTTATTTATTTATTATGTTTGTTGGTAATTTGTAATGCTTTTTTAATGGTCATATATATATGTATGCGTGTGTGTTATATAAAATTTTTACTTCGCGATATTCCTTTAAATTATTCTAATTTTCCGGCATATTCACTATTTCCCTATTTTTTAATAATATCTATTATTTATTCCTATTTAACTTCCCTTTAATTTTAAAAAGCGTATATTAATAATTATCTTATTCAAAATCTTAATCTAAAGCTTTTAGTCTCTTCATGAATTTTATCAGCTATCCAGTCTATAATATTCTGAGAGAAGCTAGTTTTTTTTATTTTCGAATATTTTAAAAAAAGTCATTTTGTTAGTTTTATTTCCAATCTTCATTCCACGAATCTGGTTTACCACGCATTCCGACGCTAGATTTTTTACTTCAAAAACACTACTCTACTAGGTAATGGATTCTTTCATCTTAGGCCACTTCCCTCTCGCGTCATTAGCTTAGCTGCTGATCTCCAGGCGTGCGCTTTTCACCGATTGATTCATTTCCGTGCTACGTCGGTATTTGTTTTCCTCCGAGAGTAACAAAAAGCCGAAGCACTGAACTCGGAGAATAGATTCTGTTTTATTTCAAGTGCTCAAGAAAATGTTATCTGCTGTCTATTAATCTCGTAGTATTCTAAATTTATCCTTAAGATCT
The DNA here is from genome assembly GCA_963932465.1 of Maratus speciosus. Taxonomy (NCBI): domain Eukaryota; kingdom Metazoa; phylum Arthropoda; class Arachnida; order Araneae; family Salticidae; genus Maratus; species Maratus speciosus. Next base: position 97,432,265 of record OZ010787.1, read on the forward strand.
TACAGCATGACGTACAGACTCATGCCAAAGCCTGAAGGCTTTACGGAAATTTCATTACACTGTGGTATTTGTTTACGCTTTTATCTCTGATGAATAAACGCCTACGAACAATAAGCTGACTTAGTTTTCTTTTATGGAGAAATCACCGGATTCCTGAATTAGTTGCATTGTTACACTTACGCCATGACCGTATGCGGATTAATAATATGACTGCAAACAACCATCATGTTTTCTCACTTGGAGCTATCACATCGAAATATTTTTCGCATCGATCAAATAAATTAGCATCCTAAACCACGATGTCACAACTAAAATGTTCGACCTGATATTAGCTTTTACCAACAAACTTCATGCGTAGGGGAGACCGGGGCAAGTTTTCCAACATTTTATATTTTTATTTTTGTATTTTTTATTTTTAATTATTTTGATATATACAGGATATCATTGTATTCCCTAGACCTTCCTGTACAAACTGGCACAATTATTTTTCAAAAAACTAAATATACTTTTTCACAAAAAATAGTTAAGTCTAATCATGTTACGTTGGAAAATGTGCCCCGTATGCGGGGCAAGTTTTCCAGTCTACGAAAAATGGTCAGGGGCAAGTTTTCCAACTATACTTTAAATGGTAAAACATTGGTAATAAATCTTGCTTGTTAATTAATAAGTATTTTTAATTGTGAACTAAATGCTCAGTAACATAACAGTAACATAAAAAACAGTTTTAATCCATTTTACATTTAAAGACGAAGGTCCAAACAGCTCCCTGGCCGGAATTGGATTTTTTTTTCTCGCCCCTTTTATCTGATTCCTTTTGCAGTTTCCTTTTTTTTAGATGGATCTTTTTTTCCATTTTCAGTTGATTTTTAACAGGAGAATCAGTATGTACAATACTATTCCTATTTTTTTTTCCACGCCGTGTTTTCCTGCTTAGTGCAGCCTTCGCAAAAGTCCTAATTTCTTCCGGTGTAGGCAAAGCTTGTTTGGATGTAGAAGGAACGCTTTTTTCATAAGCAATAGGGAAATTTTGAGTAGAACTTAAGGAACAGCTTCTTTGGAAATGCTAGCCTGCGTTGGAGTAGAATGATTAGATGCTTTCGGTGTTGTTTTGTTTTTGCGGGGGGGGGGGGGGGATTATTGAGGAAAGTTTCAAATCTTTTCAGGATTGTTGGTGCTTTTAAGATTTGGTACGGCAGGAGCTGGCCTGTCAGAAAAATAGGATGGCGTAAAAGCAGAGTTTGTAAATATTTCAGGATTCAGTATGAAAATTCTCTAACGTTTAAAACCCGCCATAATATTAACTGTGGATTAACGCTAGTGGAGCGGCTCTAAGCACGGTTAATTTGCTTTTTGAGGGTTTCATACTCACTGCGATCTCAGTGTCCTAGCTTATGGCTATAAAGGCATAATTAACATAAAATGGATTCATTAAATGAACCCATTTTAGAAAAAATTGACATTTTATTATATTTTTGAATTTACCTTGTTTTTTATATTGATAGTTTTACTTAAATGACTAAATGGTCAAACGGGTTCGTAGTATATATGGTTATTTGGCCGATTTTACAACACAATAAATACATTTTTGATACAATAAGACTAGCTGATTTAGGAGGGGGGAGGTTTTCAAACGCGAAACATATTGGAAAACATGCCCCGTATGTTGTTGGAAAACCTGCCTCGTCGCCATACTTGAAATTTACACTACCTGGACGAATACCGGTGTAAGTTATTGGCAAAACAAACGCATAGTTACCTGAAGAAAGAAACTCTTTTTTAGTGTATGCAATGTCAAAACAGTAAGTTTAACGCTAGTACTTTTTTTTTTTTTTTTACGTTTTAATAAAGACCTAAAATTTTACTCACCGTTGAAAAAATGAAAAAGACAGCTCTCCAGACGAAGTGACAGCAGCTATTAAGCTATAACTTTTGTAGATGTTGTGTAAGATGTTGCCACTTCAGCCAGTTCACTCGCTAGCGTCACCTAGCGGCTCATTTAAACACTAAAGCGAGTTGGAAAACTTGCCCCTATGGAAAATGTGGCCCGGTCTCCCCTATACATATCACTTTTTTATGGACTCGATAACTTCCATAATTCTGCACAAATCTCTTCGAAACTAATACATAAAATCAAGGGGTAGAAAATCTCGGTCAAGTTCGTTAATGGGCTAAATCAGACCAAGGGTGTGGAAATAGGGAGGGGTTTTGCGAAAACCGAAAAAAAAACCCATAACTTCCTAATTATAATACATATCAAATCAGTTTAAAGTTATTATTACATCTAGGAAAAGGGGCAAAAATTTATGTATCGCAGATTTTTGATAAAATAAAAAATGGCCTCAATGGGCGAAAAAAAAACAGGGTTTTAGGGAGAAAAAAATTCACAACTTCGTCAGTTTTTAAGCTATCAAATTCACTTAAATTTATTATAAATCTTCTTAATATTATCTACAACTTTTTTTGACAAGTTTTTGATAGGACCAACTCTTACCGCAAAAAAAAAAGAAATTAATTAAAATTAAAAGAAATTAAAAACGAAAAAGAAATGGGGGAGATGAAGAAGAAAAAAATTCATAACGTTCGTCAATTCACAAGATATCCAATCCGCTTAAAATTATTACGCATCTTCTTCTCAATATTATCTACAACTTTCATTATGACAAGTTTTTGATAGGACCAAGTCTTACAGCAAAAACAAATTAAATAGGGGTTGACAAAAAATTATCGTATTAAGGATGTATTAAAATCCAAACGGCTTATTTTCTGACTAATTTTTAAATTCATTTTTGCTCTCAAACGCATCCAATTGATAAATTCTCTTCTTCAGAAACTATATACTGTACCGTAATGATCGATTTTTTGATAGAGACAGAATATATTTCAAAAAATGATGTCAAAGTGGGCATTTTGAACAGAATTTCCCGAAGCGATTGCGTTAGAAACGAAAAATATTGCCCTACTGAGAAAATAATTGTTTAATAATCAAGTTTCAATTAATCGAAAGAAAAATAAAAACACAGGTCGCTTATAAATCGTTTCAAAAATCACGTCAGCAAGTTCCGTATTTTTTCTACTAAAAATTAATCTGAAAATGTGCCAGAAAATTTCGAGTTGTTGAGGGTAGAAAAATATTTTTTTAATACAGCCTTAATATGATTCTGATAAAACCAGCTCTTAAAGGAAAAATGAAATTAAAAATTCGCCAAAAGCGGCCAGATAAAATTGTTACACTGGGTTTATCTCTAATCTTGTTTTAGTTTTTGTTGGTGAAATTAATACTTAACTTCGAAATCTACCTCCGCCTGTAGGTCGGAGGTAGCCGACCTACCGGAGCCGGAGGAGAAAAATCCCTGCAGGCTCGGCAGGGAATTTTTTAATAATGTTTTACAATCCCTTGAGAATTATGTACGCGTTTTCTAAACATTTTTTGAGTTAAAAAATATTTTCAAGACAAGAATTGATTTTTAAGGTTTATTCGAACACTGAATAAAGATATATGTGTCGGAAGCTAATTGAAAAATCCGGCTCTTTGTAAAGCCAGTTAAATACGGATTTATATCCGTTTTAGGTAGATTTAGTAAGAAATACTACCTATTACATTCTCCCCTACGTTGGAATTTTGAAAAGATTTTTGCAGATCTACGCCGATCATCACCCCTAGAACCCAAAACCATCCCTCAGTTCAAAACTTTGTATATCTATCTATGTATCTATCTACCAGCCTATCTATCTATCTATATAGATATATACTTGTATATATCACTCACCCGCAAGAAAAGTGACACATCTCGCAAAAATTCATTTTGCGTTTTATTTCACTAAAAGGTCTGTCATGGATGTGTCTTTCTACAGGAGACGTTTCGTAAGTGTAGTTATAGTGAAAATCGATTTATTACGCTATACGTCCATTCGTGACCAAAGAAGGGAGGTGGATTGTGTGGATAGGTGAAACTACTCAGCCCTCCAAACCACATCTACGTCTTCATTTTTAAGGGTTTTAAGTTTTTATACACGTTTTTACTCCTACATGCAGAACTAAGTGCTATAATTTCAAGTTTCAGTAAAATTATGCAAATTTTCTTTTGCCTCTCCTGCGAAATCATAGAAACTCGACAGAGTTTTTCGCCAAGCAAAAGAAACAAGAGTGCAATGAACCATAAATGAAAGGAATTTCCGCCAATTAATGCCAAACGATATTTCAAAAAAATTTTAGTACTCTGTCAAGTTTATATTTTCCTTTTCCGGACTGACCAAAGCGGGATTTTGACCCCTCTATATCGCGGGTTCTATTTATGATAGAAACAAAATTCTTATTTCTATGGGATGGGGCGTACCACGTGACTCAGAAAACGAAAATAAAGTGGAATCCGGCCAATAGGTTTTTAGTAAATGCGATTTTAAAAGTGCTGTTTTTTACACTTTTTAAATTATTGTTCTGACCAAAATCTGTTTACAGGGCTACAGCAATGTGTAATTATCGGCTTTTTACGCGGTTTACGGCATTAGAATTGGTTGTATGAGTAGTTCAAACCTTTGAAAGTTTCATGTAAAAACATTAATTAGTTTTTATTTATACCAGTTTAAAGTCTCTTTATTTTTGCAGCGTGGCGTGCGTAATATGTGAGGTATTCTCACAATCTTTTGACTTTTAAGGGAATAATAATTTTTATTTTAGTAAAAGAATTATTGTAATACCCGCTAGCTTCTTATTATTGCAGCTTGGCATACGTAATATGTGAGGCATTCTCACAATCTTTTGACTTTTAAGTCCCTGAATAATAATTTTTACAAGAAGAAAGTATTGGATTCGTGAAAAATCGATCCGAGCAAGACAAAATAATTTCTGTCGACACGCAACCGGAGCAGAACCTGATAACAAAAAACCGAAATCTCACACGAACCAAATGTGATAACCGACAAAAATATTCTAAAGCACCATAAGCAGATCCGAGTAAGACAAAATCTCAATGTCGGATTGCGTCAATGTGGTATTCATCTCTACAAACCGAAAATTCGTTGTGCTAATTGCCAGATCTATGGACACTCAGAAAAATTGTGTAAGAGAGATTCCATTTGTGCTTATTGTGCAATGGGTCACCCAACTAAGAACTGCATAAACATTGATAAACCGGAACTTAAAAACTGTACAAACTGCTTAAATTTTGAGAACTATCATAGTCATACAGCAGATTCGCCGCAGTGTCCTACATTTCTTTATCAAATGAAATACAGAAATGCTAATCAGAATCATGATAAAAGTAATTCCATGAGTACTGGGTGGTATGGCGGGGGGTGCTGCCAACCGTGAATTTTAAAATCTCTAAACTTTCATCATGTTGTGGGTTACCAATAAACACTCGCCAAATGTTATCATATTAATTACAAATTATTTTTTAAATATCTTATCATTTACTTTAAATCTAATAACCAAATTACTTAAATTACCTTTCTAAGTTTAGTCTAACTAAATTAAGTATTTTAGTGTCGTGTTGTCCTTGCAAATAATAATCCTAAAAGTAAAATTCATTCATACTTGTGCTGTGTTGTTAAATATGTAAATACTTAAATATTGATCTCTACAAAATTACCATTGGAAATATTTAGAAGTTTCGCTCCCTCATTCAATGTTGCCTCTTATCTCAAAACACTTTTTAAAGTGTATAACTCTACTTAAGTATTATCACAAAAACTGGAAACTTTTTGGCTAGTTCTACGTGGGGGAGCAATTTAGTTGTGGTACTGTGTAACTTTTCAATAACTTTCAAGCATTGAAAAATTTGAGGAATTTATCTTGAAGAGTTTGAGGATATTAACCAGAAGAATGTTTATCTTTGCAAAATTATCTGAAACTATTCTTCTTTAGCTCCTATTTGTATTGCTCTAAGTACATTGAAATATCATTTATTTCGTTACACAGTCCTTCCATGGTCACTTATTTATTACTTACTCATTCTTTTATCATATTTAATCATATTTAATCCAATATATAAACTTAAAATTAGTGGTAATTACTTAAACTTGCATAAATTGTTCTATATTATAATATTTTGTAAATATTGCTGAACCTAGATCCGGTTCGCCCAGAATAATTGGGTAACCAATTGTGATTCGCATTGTATATGAAGTTCAATGAAAATAAATTGTCGGCATCGGAAGGCGGGACGGTTCGGTTCTGGTGTCTTCCCCCAGGGACTGCAATAAAACTCTAAAGCATTTGCTGGGTTTCCCTGGGTGGCCATCCCGGAAACGCAACCCGAACCGAACCTAAAACTTCCATTTTAAAAAAACCTGAAATCTGGCCCGAACCATATCTGAAACCGAAAAAATATCCCTAAAAACCATAACCCGATACGAGCAATACAAAATTATTTCCGTGGACGCAACATGACCCGAACCTAAAAATTCCTGTAGAGAAAACCTGAAATCTGACACGAACAAAATCTGAACCCGACAAAAATATTCCCAGGAAACATAATCGGATCCGATCAAGAAAAAATAATTTCCGTGAACACGCAACCGGACCCGAACCTAATATTTTTTTGAAAAAAATCCGAAATATGACCCGAACCATATATGATAACGGACAAAAATATTCCAAAGAGCCGGCATCCGAGCAAGGCAAAATAATTTCCTTGGACACGCAACCCGAACTGAACCTAAAAATTCCATTAAAAAAAGCCTGAAATCTGACCCGAACCAAATCTGAATCCGACAAAAATATCCCCAAAAACCATAACCCGATACGAGCAAGACAAAATAATTTCCGTGGACGCAACACGACCCGAGCATAAAAATTCCATTAAAAAAAAACCCGAAATCTGACACGAACCAAATCTGAACCCGACAAATAAACTATTCCAAAGAACCATAATCCGATCTGAGCAAGGCAAAATAACTTCTGTGGACACGCAATCCGATCCAAACCTAAAAATTTAGTTTGAAATAAACACGAAATGTGACCCGAACAAAATATTATAATCGACAAAAATATTCTAAAGAACCATAACCCGATCCGAGCAAGACAAAATAATTTCCGTGGACACGCAACCCGACTCGAACCAAAAAATTCCACTCGAAAACTTCCCGAAATCTGAACCGAACCGAACCAAATCTGAATCCGACAAAAATATTCCAAAGAATCATAACCGGATCCGAGCTCAACAAAATTATTTCCGTTGTCATGCAACCCGATCCAAACCTGAAAGTTCTACTTGAAGTTAACCCGAAACCCGAACAGTAACATAAATAAAAATACATCAGGCCGTACCCCGATCCGAGCAAGGCAAATTAATTTCCGTGTACACTCAATACGACCAGAATCAGAAAATTCCATTTGAAGTCAACCTGAAACCCGACCCTGAATCCGATCTGGAAACGACAAAAATATTTCAAAGAGCCGTAACCCGATCCGATCAAGACAAAATTATTTCTGTCGACACGCAACCGGATTCATTTGAAGTCAACCCGAAAACCGACCATAACCCGGTTTCGGATCGAGTTCAATTATAACTTTCTGGTTCGGATCGGGTTGCCTGTCGACGGAAATTATTTTGTCCTGCTCGGATCGGGTTATAGTTCTTTGGAATATTTATCTCGGGTTAAGATTTGGTTCGGGTCTGGTTTCAAGTTAACTTCAAATGGAATTTTTAGGTTCTGGTCGTGTTGCGTGATCACGGAAATTAATTTGCTTTGCTCGGATCCGGTTATGGATCTTTGGAATATTTTTGTCGGGTTCAAATTTCGGGTTTCTTTCAAATGAAATTTTCATATTCGGATTGGTTTGCGTGTCAACGGAAATTATTTTGTCTTGCTCATATCGGATTATTGACCTTTGGAATATTTTTGGACTATAAATTTCTGGACTATTGAGTAAAAGTACAAACACTAAGTAATTCTTGATTATAAATAATATCTACAGTAAAACCAGATTTAAAATCTAATAAAAGGTTAAAATTGGATCCACACGCATCCCATCATAAATAAAAGAGGGACAACGCCCGATCATCAAGAAAGCGGTCGGCAGAGACGTCTTTTCAGGCGTCTTTCTTAAAAGCATCTCTTTCTTCTGTGCCCAGATATCTGGGTGCTCGCAGATTAGGCAAATTTTTAATCTTTTCCCAGAATTATGTTGACGAGATGGGATGCCTAATGAAAATAATTATAAACATAAATAAGGAAAAATGCTGAATCAGTGAAATCTGCAGATGTTTTTTATGTTTTCCCGACATTACGCATAGAAGATGGGTTGTTAATGAAAATAGTTATAAAAAAGATATAAGAAAATTTCTGTAATAATGAAATCTTCAGATGAGGAAGATTTTTAATGTTTTCCCATCAGTAAGTAGAGCCGATGGGTTGCTGAATGGAATGAAAATAATTATAAAACATATATAAGAAAAATTGCTGTTTCAATGAAATCTGTAAGTGAGGCGGATTTATAACGTTTTCCCAACATTACGTATAGAGGATGGGTTGTTAATGAAAATAATTATAAAATATGTAAAAGAAAATTTCTAAAATAATGAAATCTGCAGATGAGGCAGATTTTTAATGTTTACCCTGCGTTACGTAGTGATAGTGGATTGCTAAGTGAAAATAATTATAAAAAAATATGTAAGAAATTTACTGTATTATACTACTGGCAACAAAGATAATTTACAAAGAAATTTTAAATTTGGTTTACGAAATGTAATTTAGCGGATACGAGGTAATTATATGAAAAGTGTTAAACATTTTTCGAAATCACAGTTTAAAAGTCGCCCAATAGGTTGTAATATATTTCTGACGCTCAACGAGGTTCTAGCCCAATTCAATGAATCGAAAACTTTTGTGTCCTCCTGCAAGCGAGCTATAAGAGCTATATATACTTGATTTAAAACTCATCCAAGATACTTGCAAGATGCCCAATTCGGTTCGAATAAGTTCAATATTTTCATAGCGGCCAATTGCTACGATTTCAGGCCACCGATATTTTCTAATGGTAATATTACCTTAATTATACGACAATTTATGTGATTAAATAATGCGAAGATTTACATTCGAAATTACTGGTAGCCAAAAAGTGCAGATGGCAAATATATATTTCGCATGTTATCGTAGTGATGAATTTTGTATGTTTTACTTTTCCATGTCCTCGTAAACGAACTATAAGAGCTGTCAATAAGTGAAACATTGGTCAGCAAACTCAATGCACATGCTACTTCACTACATCGAGAAGGGCTCAAAATCTAAGTTGCGCGTTGACTTTCAGTCATATTTCCTCCATAAGTTATACCAGAACGACTTTTAGTGCATTTCATGAGCGTTTGCTCAATGTGCATATCGGTCCAATCACCAGACCACTTCCTGTCCTTTCTTCGTACAGTAAAGTGCCTTCTTTCAGCATTTTGTAGACTTCTGGTTTCGTTGTTTTCCGTTCCTGTATTTGTTGAAGGTATATTCTTGCGCATTTAGCATAATTGTTATGACCTGAACTCGCAAAAAAAGATAGCATATGCTCAAATGCCTGTAAGTGCATTTCAAAATTTCCTGATCGCTCAGCCGAAATAAACGTTTTTACAATATTCACCATGTTCAGATACAACAGCCAGAGTTTAGCAGTACGGCTTTGTGATTTAAGAAGGTTCTTCCTTTCATGATTGCCCTAAATAGGTTCGGATTGGTTCAGTATTTCAGATGTTATCGTGATAACAAGATTTGCATTATATAAGGGTTGCCCAAATGAAAAGTGGACAAGCTGAAGAAAAATAATACCTTTATTGGAAATCAAAAGAAATCGTAATGGGCGTTGTAACACTAGTCCCATCGTTTCGGCAGCAAGTTTTGCTGTAGAAAGATCGCGGTTGATTCTTGATAAAGTCCTGCACAGTTTCTTTCACTTCATCGTCCGAATGGAAACGTCCCCCCTGTAATGATCTCTTAACACTAGAACGACCATAGCGGTCATTTTGACCGGTATCAAATAAAACTATTTAGATTCGAACCAGAAATTTCTTTATAAAATAAGTTAAATATGTTCTACAGAGAAATTAGTTAAATAAATAAGTTAAACAGATTTAAATAAAAATTCTGGTGTAAAATATTTTTATAACACTTGAGTAAAATTTCCGGTCGTTCTAGTGTTAAGTGGCCCAGATATGTGGAAGTCACAGGGTAACAAATCTGGACTGTACGCCGGGTGTTCCAACACTTCCTAACGGAATTTGTTTAAGGTCGCCTGGGTTTCAAGGGAGACGTGTTGGCGGGAATTGTCATGGAGAAGGATAACATGTTATATATACAGTGGAACCCCAATTTAACGAAGTGCACGGGACTGCTCAAAAACGTCGTTAAAAGCGGGAAAGCGTTAAATAGGGTTTATAAGAAAAACACTATGTATGTTATTTAAAACATCGCCGAAATGATAAAATTAAGTTTAAATTAATTTAACGAAACATAAAATATAAAATAAAGCATTTGTATGCAACTAACAGATTTTGTTACTTTAATAAGAAATCAAAACTTACATTATTTTGCCGTAAAAAAAATCCGAGATTTTGGTTTGAATGTTTGTTTTAGATTGCAAAACGCACAAGGGAGTCTCAAGCATTAAAATTGCATCGAATTCTTTTTCTTGAGCTTAATGTTCTTGAAAAAAACTCTTAGTTTTTGCAAAATAGCTTGAGCTTCATTGAAAGACGGCATTGATTCAACAACTGTACGGCTTTTTCATCAACGCTTTTATCCGAAGACGGTTCCATCAATTCGGCAATCGACAATGCTTTTGTTTCGCAAGTCAGTACTTCGGTAACACATTCTGCATATTCAGTGAAATTCCTATCAATTCCCGCTGAATCAAACTCAGTGGAATCGTTACACTGTATGTGATCATAGGTAGACGTTTCTGATGGAACCTGGGTCGGGAATCCACCTTTCTTGAAGCTGTGGGAGATGCAGTCTCTTGTAACCTTTTTCCATGCCGGCGATATCAAATGTAGAGCTTCCAACACGTTTATCTTCTTGGATTCGGGTTAGTCACTGGAATTGACACAAGATTCCAACTGAAACAATGCCTTTCGTACAAGAGGTTGTCTGTAAACCACATTGAAGGAATGAATTATCCCTATGTCACAGGGCGCTAACATACTGGAACAATTTGGTGGAAAAAATTCTAGGCGCACCTTTTTCACTGTTGTATTCTTGAGAGCTGTGTACTGATCTACAAACAAGATTATTTAACGGTAACCCAATTGCATTTTCTTATCCATTTGTCGCAAACAATCTTTAAAAATAACTTTTTTGATCCAGGATTTTCTATTAGCTTTGTAACTTAGAAAAAAAGTTTTAAAGTTTTTAAAACAACGAGGTTTTTTAGCATGCCCATTAACAAGGGAGCTAGTATTTCACTACCATCAGTATTACAGCACAGTAAAACAGTTAGATGTTCTTTTTGACATCTTTCCTCCGTTACATGATTCTACTTTTACTGTGTACTCTTATCTTTAAGGAGATTTAGAAATAAGCCTGCCTCATTAGAAATATTCTGCGGTGCATTAAAAATATTCTGCGGAGTATTATTTTCTACCAGAGATGGTAGTGCATCCATTTTCCAGTCATCAACAGTGGCTTGATCGACGCTTGCGGTTTCACCACATGTCGTAGTCACGACCTAAATACCTTGGTCTTTCCCCTCTTTACTCAGTTTTGCGCCTTTAGTTCGTTTGAACTTAAGCTAGGCATACATTTGTCCACCAATCTCCTTGGTTTTACCAGTTGTCGCCCACGTGGGTCATTCCTCTCGCAGGTCCTTTCGCAATTCTTGCGATCTGCCATTTTACTTACCTCGACTTTCACTTCGCGTAGTCTGTCTGCCACGTTTGGCGTGATAGCGCGCGGAGGTTGGCATTTCCCTTTTTTCCATGTATTTTCATCGATACCTTGGCGCACGCTGTGGCAGTTTGCCTTTTTGAACTGGCAACCCTTGTCGTGTTGATAATCTGCGGGTTTCGCAAGAGTCGACAGAGGATCTTGAAGTGGTGCAGAGATGTGTTTGCCTGTTATGAAGTAGTGTTTGGGATGCTGCTCCGATATACTGGATTTTCGTCAGTGGAAATGCAAATGAGAAAAGATCTTATGTTAATTTTCGTTATCCTTATAATTCAAGAGCCGACAGCACAAAAACCTATGTTATTAAGCACAAGAAAAAAACCTTTATTTTATGGTAGAGTAGAAGTAGGGGTAGCTAATGATCCATGTCTTCCGGAAGTGAAGTGGTGCATAAGCCAAAAATTAATACCACCAGTGGTTGACTCGTAGGTTTATTATTGTGTTTGCCGTACAAACACAGGAATGAAAACATGGAGGATAGTTGTACGGCAAACACAATGATAAACCTACAAGTCAACCACTGGTGGTATTAATTTTTGGCTTATGCACCACTTCACTTCCGGCAAACATGGATCATTAGATTCCCCTACTTCTACTCTCCCATAAGATAAAGGTTTCTTTCTTGTGTTTGATAACATAGGTTTTTGTGCTGTCGGCTCTTAGGCTAATACACTGCTCAAAACAATTAAAGGATATTTGAAGTTTTATATAAAATAAAGATATAAACGAAATTTTTTTTGCCGAAAATAGAAGAAGAGAATCACAAATGCAAATTTTTCTGGTTTTCAAACTGTATGCAAATTTTGAGTTCGACGTCAAAAACGTTGCTTCAGCGGCAGCGAATGAAATTTGACTTTCAACTGGATAAAAGAGAATGAAGACAAGGATGATCGGCATTCAGTGATTGCTTTGTTTCGATGAGTACGATGTCTCAGCGAAGTCATTTGACAGATTCAGAAGCTTTGAGAATTGTTGGTAGGTTAGAAGGGGGCCAAACTCAAGCCGAAGTAGCGCAAGCCATTGGAGTGTCACAAAGTGTCATTTCCAGGATCTGGAACCGTTTTTTGGAGAGTGGATGTGCAGGCCGAAGACCAGGGCAAGGTCGTAGACGGGTAACAACGCCCTATGAAGATCGGTATTTAGCGTTAACAGCTCGGAGACACCGAAACATGAACGCTACTCTTCTCCAACAACACCTTCGCTCGGCTACAGGCACCACGATTTCAACTCAGACTGTCCGAAACCGGCTCCATGCTGTAGGTCTGTATGCTCGCCGACCGATGGTATGTGTTAGATTAACATCAAGGCATCGTCGCGACTGCAGGGAGTGGGCAACCGAGCATGTCAACTGGAGGAGAAATGAATGGAGCAATATTCTGTTTTCTGACGAGTCCCGTTTTTCTGTGCATCCAGATAATAGGCGTATTTTCATCTGGAGGGACCGTGGCAGTAGGAATAATCCTGCGTTCGTGCACGAAAGTGTCAGATTTGGCGGTGGAGGAGTGTTGGTGTATGGTGGCATCTCCATTGACGGGCGCACTGACCTCTACATCATTCGAGATGGAGCTCTGACTGGTCGCCGATATAGGGATGAGATCCTCAGACCTATTGTAGTCCCTTACGCTGCAGCAATCGGAGATAACTTCATTTTAATGGACGATAACTGCAGGCCACACCGTGCAAACCTAGTGGAGGATTTCCTTTTCGAGGAAGGAATCGTTCGAATGGAATGGTCAGCGTGTTCTCTAGACATGAATCCAATCGAGCACGTTTGCGACGCTCTAGGAAGACGAGTTTCTGGCCGCCAACAACCCCCACAAACTCTCCAAGAACTGGAAAGAGCTCTTCTGGAAGAGTGGGGCAGAATACCCCAACTCGTCATTAATAGCCTCATTGAGTCCATGCCTCAAAGGTGTTCAACGTTGCTGGCCGCCCTTGGAAACCATACCCCCTACTGAAAATGATTTTCTTTGAAGAAAACACCTTTTCTTATTCTTTTTTTCTCATATTCACAAATTGTGTTTTTTTCCTTTAGTACACAAATGCGCAATAAAATGCATTTTTTTCTGCCAAACATGTGTAATTTATTCTCATATAACCTACTATGTCTGTCGACTATGTATCAATCAGCTAAACAGTTTACCAGATACAAAATCCACCTAAAACTGCAATATCCTTCAATTGTTTTGAGCAGTGTATTATTCAAATATATTTTTATGATACTTTACTACAGGCATGTCAAACACGCGGCCCGCGGGCCACAACTGGCCCGCCGACGACTTGTTTGTGGCCCGCGAAGCCTTTGTCTCTTTACATGTATTTAATGCATTTGTTAGAACGTGCATGCTGAAAATATACTTTACACGAATGGACTTGCACCAACCGCGGTCTTAGAGATAGCAATAATTCGAAAGATTTGTATTCGAATATTTCGAACAATTATAAAAAGTTACAATTTTCATTTTAAATCGACAAATTATGAATGTGTATTTTCAAAAGACTACCAAAAGACAAAGTGCTTGGAGTTTTCATGTGAAATTAACAGCACCTGAGTAAATTTTAACTTCAGAGTAAATTTCTTGATGCTATCTTATTATTTAATAGTAGTATTAGCGTCTTCCAATAGAGTTTATTACTTATACAAAATTATTTTTAAAAAGAAAATGCATTTCATTTTAAATATGCCTGGCAATATTACAAGCCAAGCCAATGCTTAGCGCGTAACACCCATCGAAATTGAACAAGGAACATAAAAAGAATTTTTTAAACAAAAGAACGGTCGAAAAAATAAATTTCCAAACTCTGGTGGAGAACGCAGCAACAGCAGGGTCATTCCGGTGTTTAGAGGATCGGAAGCCCAATGCTAGATCAAGATTAGTATGCACATTCAAATTTTTAAATAAATGCAATTTAGAAAATTCTATTAAATTTTATAAATTTTTGTTGTAAAGTAATTTTGAGTATATATTTTTTTCAATAAATAACATAAAATAAACAATGTATAATATTAAATTTTTTTAACATGGCTGCGTTTTGTACGAAGAAATTTTATTCTATGCAACGGTAATAATATTATGTACTCTTTTTAATGTAGCCCGCGGATTTCTATATAACATTTAATTTGGCCCGCGGCAGTAAATGAGTTTGACATGCCTGCTTTACTAGATTGTTTGATAATATAATTTACATTTTTTACTGTTCTATTGTTTCACATTATATTGACGGAACCGCGTGTCGATAGTTGGACTTGAGCAACAGTAATGCACTTATATTTTGACATTGGCTTCCCCCTTGAATTAGTCCCACCAGAATGCCTAATTTATATTATAGATTATTCTTGAAACTGCAATAAAGTCCCATGTTCGAACGAACTATTGGTTTTTTGTCATTTTATACCCCACGATTACTACAGTACAGATTCATGGAAGTAAAATTTCCCAGTTACCTGGTTTATCTTCAATAAACATTTATTTTTTTCAAAAAACACAACGCAAAATTACAAATACCACTATACGATGGATTCATTGGTTTCTTGTAAGTAAATATCCTTACAGGTTAGAGGTGAAGGGCTATCAATTTTAATTAAAGTATTTTTTAGATCACTCTTTCAAGTTAACCTTGAGTTAATACTCAGCTGACTCAACCAACCAGTTTCTTATGAAGTAACCTTCAACTTCAACTATCCTTCGCATTCTACGAATGCACATTTTCTATCATGGTTTAAGTTAAGTTTTAACTATTGAGTTGAATTACTTGGACTCTTGATTCACTTCAATTGGTACAGGCACAGCCAACCAACCCGTCAAATTATAACACCACCCCACATACTGAACTGTATGCCACTTCGTGTCTCTTTTTGAATCCGTCGATCCACCCATTTGATTCGGAAAATCCTGTTATGTCTAATTTAAGAAAAATTTCCATAGCTTTCTCTCTTAATATTGTTCTATGAATAGGAATGTTAAGAGAGTGTGTTTGGTGGAGCCATTCAATTAAGATTTTTTTCCAGTTCAGCATACGAAGAACCTCTTAAGGTTTTAATCTTTTTGCAGCATTTCCTATTGAACTCTGATTTTGTTTTAGTGGCATCTTGTTGGCTTAAAATTGTTTTAAGTGTAGTTGTTGCATCCTCAGGGGATTTCGCCAATTCTACTTCAGTCCCTGAAAAATGCTTCGATTTTTCGATAATGCTGGCCTTATCGGCAATAGAGAATCGTTTCCGTTTTGCAGTTATTTCTCGCTGAATGAAAACAAATTAAGTTTTTTAATGTTATCCTTCAGTTCAGTTTCTATTGGAAACTTAACACCCCTGTCCTCTAGCAAAAGATTATTTGTTCTTCTAGTTTTTATGTAGAAGTAATTTTGAATGCAGCAAGCAAACTGCAGGTTTCTTTGTCTTCCAAAAATGGAAGAAATAACTATTACAGTAAACATCCTCTAATCCGGCACGTTCGGGACTTGAAGCATGTCAGATCACGATATTTTCCGGATTACAGCATGCATGTCGAAAACAAAAGTGTAGAAGTTATAGAATTAAACAAAAAATGCAGTAAAGCATGTCTTTTAGTCTTTAAACAGCTTGAATCGAATAAAAAAAAAGACTACATAATGTAAAGTAGAACATATGCACATGACTATAAAATGAAAACGGACACTGTAGGCCTACACAGTTAAACCTACTCATAGAAGCCATCTTGAACAAATCTCGAATATCAGTTTGTTTTGTAGTAGTATTCTCTCTTCTTCTTTTAAGAAGTCATTTCGTATGATGTGATGTAGAGCTTCATAATTTTCGCATCGTTGAACGAACTGCTGCGCACAGAAAACTTCATAAATGTATTCAAGGGATAAGATGCTTGATTCCACCTGATGTTATTTAACTCGTCTATATCACCTTCATCAGCATCACACTCATCTGTGAAATTTTCCTCTCTCGGTTTATCAAAATCTGCTTCAACCCACCCTTTTATTTCTTTTCGATTCAGTAGTGGCATGGGGCTTTCTAAAGGCAAATAACCTAAGCCACCTTCTAGTTCATCATCAAATGGAACACTTTCCGTAAGTTAACATTTTCGTCCATTAATTCAGGCCAAAGTTTATGCCATGACTTTTTCAAATTTTCCTGCTTTACCTCACCCCAAGCCAAAGTAGTAGCAAAGATAGTGTCTTTAATAGAAAACTATCCTTGAAAATCTTTCAAATTGCAATCCGATGCCAGTAAATTCTGTAAAAAGTAACGTCTGTAGTGTGACTTGAATTTCTGGATCACCTCTTGATCCGTGGTTGAAGCAAGGATGTGACATTGGGATGAAGATAGGCTACTGAAATTTTACTAGACTCTAATTCTTCCTTATCTGTATGAGTTTTACAGTTCCTACAGTTGTCTAAAAAAAATCTTAGTGTCTTCAGACATTAAAAAAAAAAAATGTTTAACAGCTAGCACAAAGTCTTCGAAGAACCAGTTTTTTAGCAACTCTTCATTGATCCAGGCACTTAATTGTGCTCCATAAGTCACAGGCAAGCGTTTCACGCCTTTTAAGCCCTAGGATTCTTTGGCTTTCCTATCACAAAAACTTTTAATTTGTGATCACCGGATGAATTGGAGCACAGCAGTACTGTTAACCGATCTTTATTTTACTTAAAAATTTTACGCTTTTCTGATCCCCCTCATCAATATTAGAATTTGGTAGACAACGCCAAAGAAGGCCGCTCTCGTCTGCATAATAGATTTGACAAGCTGTAAGTTCATTTTCAGAAACAGTAGACTTGAATTTAACTTTGAACTCTTCACCACCTACAACATTGGCAGATTTCAGCTCGCCAGAAATATCTGATTTTTTAATACTATGACGAGTCTTAAAGCTCCTCCGCCAGCCTTAAGAAAATTTGCAATCTGTATCAATGTTCAAATCTCGTTGGAACTGTTTAGCTTTTCCAACAACCTTAGGGCCAGTTAGGTTTACCCTCTGATCTTTTTGCTGAAAACCAATTGCACAAGACCGAATCTAGTTGCTCTAATTTGGATTTTTTAAAGTTTGCCGTTTACTTAGATTTTTTATAGTTTCCTATTCATTCAAAAACTGTTCCAACTTGTCTTTGTTTTATATCTTAAATTGTAGACGACCCTATGTCATAGTCTTTCATAATGATGTTCTACTTACGCCATTTTCAAACTTCGTCACGATTTCTAGCTTTTGAGCCAAACGTCAAACTGAGAGTCAGATTTTTTTTTTTTTTTTTAAGACACGACATCCACTTTAGGACCCATGTCACTTGCCCCTCACTATAAAATTATTCGCAAGCTCTAAAAACACCAAAACACAACACGTGAATTCGACGTTGATGCATGTGACTATCAGATTGAGCGTCACTGAACAGTGAAACGTAAACAAGGACGTTATGACGGCCTTAGACCAGATGGTGCCCCTACACGCATGCCGATACACAATGCCCAGCACGACGTCTTATCCCTCGCTTCTTCGATGTTTTGCGATGGATATAAATTTTTATTTTTTTCCGAAAGTTGTGCTGAATATCCAGCATGCCGTACCTTAGTACGCCGGATTAGAGGATATTTACTGTATTTGATTTGATTTCGTTGATTATAGTAAGTATCGATTCGAAAGAAAGCAGAAATATAGATAGAAAAGGTGCGAAATTCGTCGAAAACGATCAATTATTGTTCGAAAAAGTGTTCATTCTCATTTTAAAAAACGACGTTAAATGCGGGAAAGACATCAGAATAAGATTTTAAAAGCACGTTTTTTAACATTGTTGGTATAAGAAATTGGTGGGACCAAGCTGAAACGACGTTAAAAACGGGAAAGCGTTATATGCGTGAAGCGTTAAATCGGAGTTCCACTGTATATAGTATATATATAACACCATTAAAAACAATTACAAATTACCTCAAAGAAGCATAGTAAAAAATAGAATTAAAGGAATATGATGGAAATTTGTAGAACCTAGGCAGAATCCTCAGGCCCTAAATACCTTGGCATTACAAATAAAGTGTGCGGTTTCATTTTCGTATTAGCCATAAAAAAGCTAAATAGTACGAATTCAGGGCTAAAAACACACAATAAAACCAGAAAAAAAATTGGAAAAACAGTTAAATGAAAAAATAAGTACGGATGTAAATTGATTGAAAAAAAAAAACAACAACATATTGCCACTTTGAGATCCTCTGAAACCAGCAATGATGAAAAAAAGGAGAAAGAAAAAAGGGCAAGATTGTATGCAGCTGTTGACACAAAATTTTTTAAAAAAGATAATGTACCAAGGAGTAATAATGCACAGTATAGTCAGGTGCAATCTGCAATATATTGGATCAGGCTCCCGCTATAGTACATCTAAAAAAGAATTCCACTTTGCTGTCCAAGGAATAACTTAACTGCTGCCATCTGTAGAGTTTATTATTAGTAAAATAAATTGTTTTGGAATAAAAAATAATATATGTAATTAATTAAATATTTTTAACTGTTATTGGATAATGCTTATATATGGGGCATTCTCACTATCTTTTGACTTTTGGGGAAAAAAATCTCACAAAATTAAACTTTCTAAGATAACATTTTAATCTGATAGACGAATGCCTTAATGATTCAAAATAAAGAAAAAATGGTCAGCAGCGAAATTTTTTTTATTTAACTGAGGCTTAAGTTAAACTTGCGAGTTTAATTTTCCTTACCATTTTACACTATAACTTTTTATTTTCTTCTAAATTTTTACTTATAATGAATTTGCATAGTACCCACAGGACATTCAAATAAGAAATAATAACAATGTAGTACTTTTAATACAGAATTTTGGTATAAAATTGTCTTAAAGGGGTGTTAAAGAAGGGACGGTTAGGTAAAAAAGGGGGATGGTATTGGAAAAAAGGGACGAAATGGTAAAAAAAGGGACGGTAAGGATGGAACGGTAAGGAAAATTACCACCTATTTTTAGGAAAATCATGCTAAGACTAAGTGATAGCCACAATGTTCATTGATTTTTAGAAACAGTAGTTAACATTAGATTATATTAATTTTTTTTATTATTATTTACCTCGGAAAGTGCAGGAATAAACTTTGGAGACGGTGAGACTACCAATAAAGCCAACGTGCTTGAAATTGATATTTAACCCCTTAATTCTCGCTCCCGTCATATTCAAGGGCTTTTTCTTTTTTTAGATTTATTTAGATTTGTTTGATTCCCACCAGTTTTATAAAATAGTGTAATTAGCTTTATTATGTATCATTTTAAATGTCATTAAAAAAAGGTGAATATTTCTTTTTCAAAAATGTGGTGTCAATAAGCAATTTGAATATTTAAACCGTAATTTAATGCGACCGTTAAGGGGTTAAATGCTGATTTAAATTCTATAGTAAATTTCCTGCCAAAGAATTTTAGACATTATTTCTCTAGCATACTTCTGCATAAGAAAAAACTTGAAAAAATTCTGTGGCTGCATCTGAAATGATTTTCTGTATAATTTTAGAAGAGGAATGGTAAGGAATCTAAAACCCAGTTACAGAGTTTAAAAAATAATAACAACC
The DNA here is from genome assembly GCA_963932465.1 of Maratus speciosus. Taxonomy (NCBI): domain Eukaryota; kingdom Metazoa; phylum Arthropoda; class Arachnida; order Araneae; family Salticidae; genus Maratus; species Maratus speciosus. The sequence continues at coordinate 97,452,670 of OZ010787.1, forward strand.
CTAAACATGTGTGCAGGTTAATTTTTAGCTACATATTTATATAAGACAATAGTTCCAGTTTCAGAAAAAATTTACATTGAATTATTTTTATTGAAACAATTTTATCCAGACAGCTCCAAACTTAAAAATCAGCATCAGGGACACGGGACGGTAGATGAGTTTTCCTGGTATTTGGACCCCCAACATCGTCCAAAACTTATTTATCTCGTTAATATATTTATGCAATCATGCAATGGGATGTTCCCTAGTATATGAAATAAAAAAACACAAAAAAGTGTTTTAAATAAAAAGTTATTATTCAGGGACATGAAAGTCAAAAGATTGTGAGAATGCCCCATATATATGTATATATAAAATAAATGATTGCAATAGGCGAATTTCTAAAGCAATCAACCTAAATCTAGGTCTACTACATTCTGTCTGAAAAACGCAACTTTTCTACACAAAACCACCCCCCCCCCCCCCAAAAAAAAAAAGAAAAAAAAAGACTTTTTTTCGAAAACAAGCTGCATGTACACCAGTATGGTAAAGTAAAAGATCGCGTAAAATGGCACGAACACGGCTTTAGGATTATATCTATAGAATATATTTCTGAACACCACTTCTACCGATAGTTGCAGCATTATCATATCCTTGTCTAGCAATTCTCAAAATTTAGACCATGTGCTTCGAACTTCTGAAAAATTGCTCAGCGATTTCATAGCAGATTTCGCATTTAACTGAATGAAATCGATAAAAGACTCTTCCACTATTATTTCTGTATTTTTAGTATGCACAAATCGAATTACACGTATAGAAAAATATCTGGTGTACTATCAAACATGAAGAGAAACATTTTACTTGTAAAATTCTTTCAATTGTTCATGCAATTTTATAGCAAAATTTTGTTGAATAAAATGCAACAATATTTTTGCACCCAAGACAATCTCTCTACTCCCCCCTTTCCTACGCTACTGGCTAAAACTAATGAATAGAATGAAACCTCGTTTTATATTTAGACTGTTAAAGCCATGAGGAGACTTATTCGTACCAGATATGGTAACAAAAATCGAATACTAAAGTTTTCTCTACTTTCATTACAGCAAGGCTGAACGCAAACCGTAGACAATTCTTCATCCGTCTAATTGAATTTTTTACATAAATGTTCCCGATACCTTTTCAAGGAGAATTATTGTCTCTTCTCACCTGTACGCGCAAAACAATTTGCATAATCCATTTTAGGTAGGTATCCACGTTAATGTAAATATCTGATTTTTTGCGCCAAAATTTTCTCTAAAGGCAATTTTTGTGCTAAATGATATTTTTTTGCAGAATTCATCTTCCCATTTCTTCAAAAATCCAAATGTGAAGTTTTGTCTTATTCCGTTAATTAGTTTTGGCTACAAATGCCTCTAAAAACGAGAAGTTATTTTAGGCTCTCTGTATTAAACACAATATGCATCAAATTCAAAACTGTCAGCGTTAAAATTTATTAATATATCATGCCACGAAATTCCTATTTATTCAGCATCAACGAAAGCAACGATTGCAGTGTTTCAATGAGATAAAATTTCAAAATTCCCAACTTCCGTAAATATTCTTTAGGGAAATCCCAGTCATGTCGTAACGATGACAAACGATAATTTCGTTGCTCCGCCTACCTTCCTTCTTTAGTCTAATATCACATAAACTAAACATATCACATAAACATAATTCGGAATACTAAAATAAAATAGATGAAATTCTTCAAAGTATTCCTTGGTTTTGTGCTTTTTTGCGTACTGCAGGGAATTTAAATCTACTGTTTCATCAAATTTTCATTAAAAGTAAGTAAATAAAATTAATTTCTTATTAGCAATGTCCTATTACTGACTGGGCATGTAAGGTACTTGCTCAGGGTCCACAAATTTCAGGTGTCCGAAAATTTTCTGGTGCTTTTTTAATTTTTTATCATTAAACACCTTAATATAACGAAACTTTAATAAATATATTAAATTTAAAAAATCAGAAAACCCGACTGTGTAAAAAGCGAACTAATTAATTATTTCTCATCAATATGAAACTTTGAATATTTTGACTTATAATATTTTGAATATTTATACGCAGGCTATCAAAGCCTGAGAGCTAATGTGCCCGCCCGTTCTGTATGTATGTTTGTATGTATGTACGTACGTACGTACGTATGTATGTATGTAAGTAACGCGATAACTCTTGATAGAAACATCCGATTTGCTTCAAAATTTTTTCCTAGGTTCATTGTGATAAGGCGCTTCCCTGATTAGTTTTGGGAGTTCATTGGTTAAGGATAAAGAGGGAAAAACGGGGTTAGTCCAACACCTTAATTCAGAAAAATGTGTTTTTCATGCAGAATCATTCGATTTGCTCCGAATTTGGTATACCGGTTTATTATGTTAAGGAACTTCCCTGATTAGTTTTAGGAGTTCATTGGTTAAGGATAAAGGGGGAAAAACGGGGTTAGTCCACCCCCCCCCCCCCTTAATTCAGATAAATGTGTTTTTCATGCAGAATGATTCGATTTGCTCCGAATTTGGTATACCGGTTTATTATGTTAAGGAACTTCCCTGATTAGTTTTGGGAGTTCATTGGTTAAGGATAAAGGGGGAAAAACGGGGTTAGTCCACCCCCCCCCCTTAATTCATCTAAATGTGTTTTTCATGCAGAATGATTCGATTTGCTCCGAATTTGGTATACCGGTTTATTATGTTAAGGAACTTCCCTGATTAGTTTTGGGGGTTCATTGGTTAAGGATAAAGGGGGAAAAACGGGGTTAGTCCACCCCCCTTAATTCAGATAAATGTGTTTCTCATGCAGAATGATTCGATTTGCTCCGAATTTGGTATACCGGTTTATTCAGGCTATCAAAGCCTGAGAGCTAATGTGCCCGCCCGTTCTGTATGTATGTACGTACGTACGTATGTATGTATGTACGTAACGCGATAACTCTTGATAGAAACATCCGATTTGCTTTAAAATTTTTTCCTAGGTTCATTGTGATAAGGCGCTTCACTGATTAGTTTTAGGAGTTCATTGGTTAAGGATAAAGGGGGAAAAACGGGGTTAGTCCACCCCCCCCTTAATTCAGAAAAATGTGTTTTTCATGCAGAATCATTCGATTTGCTCCGAATTTGGTATACCGGTTTATTATGTTAAGGAACATCCCTGATTAGTTTTGGGGGTTCATTGGTTAAGGATAAAGGGGGAAAAGGGGGGTCAGTCCACCCGCTTAATTCAGATAAATGGGTTTTTCATGCAGAATCATTCAATTTGCTCCGAATTTGGTATACCGCACTCTCAGAAATGAATACTCAGATTTCACGAAATTTTCTTTGTTTTTGACGAAATAGTTTCCTGGAAAATGCTCCGAGCGAACATTTCGTCAAATTGATGAAATTAGTTTCTTCACTTGCTTGACGATATAAATTTCGTCAGTAGTTTCGTCAAAAGAGGGCTGGTGGCGCCATCTCTTAATCAGCTTGGAAGCTCCAGTATTTGACACGGGGAAAGAAAAAAAATCACCTCTCTCTTTCCCCGGCGTGATTCGAACTCACGACCTTTCGTATGGGAGGTCGCTGTTCTACCAACCTGGCTGTTGGGGACTTGAAAGTGTCTGCTTTTAGACTGGTATAATGAATTCTACTTCGTGTTTTATTTTTATAACGTAGATTGCAATTTTATCGGGCTGCTATATTTTCTGAAAGTTTTAAGGAAAGCTAATTTATTTTTATGGTTTTCTCGTATCAATGAATAATTATAATATGGCTTGATTAACCCTAGAACTACCGGAAATTTTACTCAAGTTTTATAAAAACATTCTACACCAGAATTTTTACTTAAAACTATTTAATTTCTTTATTTAACTTATTATTGTCTGATTTATACATTTAGTTTGTTTTGAAGAAATTTTTGGTTTGAATAAATATTTTGAATGTACATGTCGGGTCCAATGGACCCGTCTGGTAGACGGAAGGTTAAATAATTTACAACTGAAATTTTCTTTGACCAATGGATGATTAGAATATGGCCTGGTTAATTTGTTGCTCACAAATAATGAATTGTGAACTGCATATTGCGTGAGATTTTATCACTTTGAGTAGGAGGATAAGATTTTAACACTTTACTGTTTATAAAGAGGAGAGGGATCAATTATGTTTATTTTTAATTTGATTGAAAACATAATATACTTCTTAAAAAAAAAAAAAAAAAAAAAAAAAGATATCCTAGAAGTTTGAAATTTTATCGACCTAATTTTCTTAATGAATGGTTTTGAAAAACACAGGAAATTTATTCTTTTCGAATTAAAACATAACGAACGACAACATATAAATAAAATAATAATAATAATAATATGCATTCCTAAAAATTCTAACAGCTAAAAAAATAACTAATGAAGAAACAATAACTACCTATATTTCAGTATTTTCTGAAAAGCACTAAGTGTTGTTTTAAAATAAATTATTACAGGACTAACATAAACAAGCAAATATCTATTTGCTAAAATCGTAGGATTTGAGGAGAATTTGAGGAAATGTTCCCTTAAAATGCATTGAGTCTGACCGTGATTGAGGCAAAACTTTCGTCAAATATTTGAGGGTTTACGTTTCGTTAAAAATCACGTGATGTTAATAGGAAATGATCGTCAAAAACGACGAAATACAGCTCGAGGATTTCTGAATCGTCAAAAGGGAGAGTTTTATTTCTGAGAGTGCGGTTTATTATGTTAAGGAACTTCCCTGATTAGTTTTGGGGGTTCATTGGTTAATGATAAAGGGGGAAAAGGGGGGGTTAGTCCACCCCCTTAATTCAGATAAACGGATTTTTCATGCAGAATCATTCGATTTGCTCCGAATTTGGTGTACCGGTTTATTATGCTAAGGAACTTCCCTGATTAGTTTTGGGAGTTCATTGGTTAAGGATAAAGGGGGGGGGGGGGAACGGGGTTAGTCCACCCCCCCTTTATTCAGATAAATGGGTTTTTCATGCAGAAAGATTCGATTTGCTCCGAATTTGGTATACCGGTTTATTATGTTAAGGAACTTCCCTGATTAGTTTTGGGGGTTCATTGGTTAAGGATAAAGGGGTGAAAACAGGGTTAGTCCACCCCCCTTAATTCAGATAAATGTGTTTTTCATGCAGAATGATTCGATTTGCTCCGAATTTGGTATACCGGTTTATTATGTTAAGGAACTTCCCTGATTAGTTTTGGGGGTTCATTGGTTAAGGGTAAAGGGGGAAAAGGGAGGTTAGCCAGCACCTCTTAATTTAGATAAATGGGTTTTTCATGCAGAATGATTCGATTTTCTCCGAAGTTGGTATACCGGTTTATTATGTTAAGGAGCTTCCCTGATTCGTTTTGGCGATTCATTGGTTAAGAATAAAGGGGGGCTGGTCCACCCCCTTAATTTAGATAAATGTTTTTTTTTTTTTTTTGCAAGATTATTCGATTTGCTCCAAATTTGGTATACCGGTTTATTATGATAAGGAGCTTCCCTGATTAGATTTGGAGGTTCACTGGCTAAGTATAAAGGGGGAAACGGGTGCTAATTCCCCTTCACTTATTTTTTTTGAGTGGCATTATTCTTTAAAATAAGAGTATAATATACAATTAGTGTGAATAGTCTGTGAGCTCAATGCCATCAGTTTAGCTGGGCACTTTTCTTTTTTATTTTTTATTTACTTGTATTGATGACTTTTAAGTTGTGTTTAATTATTAATTCCTATCTACAAACACTGTTTTGATGAGCCCTATAGATGTCTATTATGAAGGTTAGAGTTACAGTAAAGGTAGGGATCCAAAGTACACAACTTCCAGGTTGTGTAATATTTAAACGGGGCTTCTGACTGTAAAATAGTCAATGAAACATCGTCTTCATTTTGAAAGACCTAACCAAATAATACGTCACTCAATAGGGTGCGTAAAAAAATTGTTTCGTCTCTACCGCCATTTTGTAGTTTGCGGCCGCCATTTTGAATTTATAAAAACAAAACCTATCCTATAACCATCGGACGGTTAAGACAAATCGATAGAGACCTCATTCATTAAAATCCATCCAGCCGTTGTGATGTTTCGAGGGTATAAAGAAATCCACATACACAGATACGCGTGAAACACATAACCCTTCTTTTCAGTCGGGTAAAACTGCTCGAATACGAATACAAATATATGAACTGTGTAAACTAAAAATGTCAGTTCTGTACGTGTTGGGTGAATTAGCAGCATGTTTAATTGTTTTATGCAGGATTTCATTTTATAGATGTTTGATATTATTTAGGTTTCATATCTCTAACTTTCATGGTATATCCATTTATACTTTTCTGGTATATACAGCCATATTCAACCCTACGTTGTTTAGTTTTTACAAAGTCTTGGTATTTTTTTAGCAACTTTTTTTTCTTTTTTTTAATAATACACTTACTAATTCATATATTATTGTACGGAACCCTTTGAGCGCGAGTAGTACTCGTACTTGACCGTTTATTTATTTATTTATTTATTTTTACTTTTAACAGTTGTATGATCCTTTAAATTAAAAGGTAATTAATTTGAGATAAATCAAGAAGCATACATTTAATCCAACACTTCTCTAATAGTATCTACCTACAGTAATATATAAATGATTCTTCATACTAATAAGCGAAGCCCGATCATCGAAATTTTGGACCTTTGGCGAAGAAAACGCGGTTTGGACCATAATCATACATTATGACTTAAAAAAAAAAAAAAAAAAAAAAAAAGCATACAAGAAATAAGAAATACCTACTATTACAATGTCTTAATGAATACACATACTTAAATAAAAATAAAAAACCCATTGAGTGGACAAATTGAATTATTATCAGCATAAGAATTTCTTTATAAAAATTAATTTGGTAGAGTCAAACATAATGCGAAATAAATTTGAACCAATACTATACTATCTTTAAAAATTATATGAGTTTTATACATCCGTTATTTAGTTATGGAATAAAATTAAAACTCGTGTGGAAAAATTTAAAGATATATAAATACAAAAAAGTCATAAATAATTTGCACTCAATATGAAAACTTATACAGTGTGTCCACGTATAACCTGACCGACCTTTATTTTCGCAACCGTTGGTCCTAGATGCATACTTCCAATTACAAAAGCGGTCAAAATTAGGTACAGAGTTAAGATAAAAAAAAAGTTTGAAGCGAAAAAACAATTTAGCGAAGAATTACAGAATCTAAATTTTTATACGGTCCCCCGGTCCTAAAGTTATATTTAGTGAAAATTTCCTGTTACACTGACAAGTAAGGCAAAAAAAAAGTCCCGTTGTTCTACGATTAAAATTGACCTATTAATAGCTGTTTAAAGTTGGAGCCTATTTTTTGCTGCAAATTAGGGATCATTCACAAATTTAGTAGAAGTATAATTTCGTCAGATATAGTAAAGAAATGGTTGAGAGTAAAATTAGCATTGCAATATAAATTTGAAATCTTTAATCATTCTGACATATTACTGCAAAATATACAATTTGTACTGAGCATATAAGAGGATAAAAATAACAGAATTTTCGTTAAATAAAAGGATGAAAAACAACAGCCTCAATTCGTTACAAAAATGATACATATTTTTAAACGCTGTTAGATTACACCGTCTTTCAAATTTTGGGTTGTGCCATGTTTTTAGGTTTTTGAAAATTGATTCACTCGTATTTTTTAGTGCTGAATCCGAAAATGACCTTTTCGGAAATGACCATTTTAAACCATCACATCAGGATTTTTCTCAAATCGCAAATTTCAAAGTTAGAAAGCTCAAAGTTAAAATTGATCCCCCCTCCCATCCCAACATCATCGGGCCCCTGAGCTGTTTAGCTGTAAGAAACCCAGTATAAGCCACAAAATTGAATAAATTATTGAATTAAATAAAATTAAGCTGAATAAAAAAGTCTTACATCTATTTTGTAGTATCAGATTTTTCGCTATTTTTTAACCTTGAAATTTACGATTTGCGAAAAATCCTGACATGATGTTAAAAGTGAAGGTAATTTTTTTTATTTAGCTTTAAAAAATACATAAAACGTAATTATAAAAGTTAAAAAACACAACCATCGGAAGTTTATGTTATCTAATCTAAAACCATTTCTTAAACTTGTTGACGTTAATCTATCCGAATTTTTTTGTGTTATCCTCTAATATAAGTATGTATAAGATGGTAAGCGTCGATAATCATAATAATATTGCATCGTAATCGGATTTAAGTCGGTATGTAAAATTTAAACTTCGATCGGACATTTGAAAGTCAGTTAAAGTTAGAGTACAAATTTTAAACTGGAAAGACGATCGTTGCAAGTTAAATAAAACCTTATGAAAATAACATAATTTTTGTTAAAAGACATCATTGCCTCAAATCTTTACCAAATACAACCTATTTTAAAATACAATTATTTTAACTAATCTGAAACTTAACTAATAATGTTAACTCAATCGTAATAGTTGTACGATTTTTTGAAACCGCAGATACCTTGAAATAAGTTTAAGTACTTCATATACGACCCCTGAAATCATAGTCGAAATCATCTGTTTTGATATGCAAAAAAGTGGTATAAGTCATGCATTCCAAAGTTCCATAACTCGGTCAATTTTAATGTTAGATGAATGGGACTTTTTCTGTCTTACTTGTTAGTGTCACAGTAAATTTTTACTAAATATCACTTATAGGACCGGGGGACCGTATAAAAATTTAAATTTCGTAATTTTTTAATGAATGTTTTTCTTGACCCAAATCGCTTTAAAAATAATTCTTTACCTTATTTAAACCATTTTTGTAATTGGAAGTATGCATCTAGGACCAACGGTTGCGAAAATAAAGGTCGGTCAGGTTATACGTGGACACACTGTATACAAAAAGATATATACTGTCTGTATACAAAAAGATATATACTGTAGAAGACAACTAATCTGCACAGCTTGGTTCCAAGCGTTTTGCCGATTAGAAACTTTTTGCAGATTACAGGTCATGCATATTTAATATTCGTTTATACTTATTTTATTCATATTTTGGGCAAATTTAGATTGTTAATGCTTAAAATAAAGTAATTACACACTTTGAATCATGAATTAAGTAAGAATTATTTAAAAAATAATTTATTGGTTTTATATTCATTAAATATATCATCAATAGTTGTTTGTATTAAAACATGTGGTTTATGTTTCTATATTGTATCTTACAGTTTTCTATAAATAGCCGTACTTAGCTGATAAACAAAAAAAATCTTGATTTTGTAAATTTAAATATCTTTTATCAGATATTGTAAATACATGTATAAATATTAAATATCAATTTATTGATATTTATCTTTATTCAGATTGATTAAGGAATTCATTGCTTGGTTTTTGTATAAACTGTTTTATCTTCAACTCCATAAATTATAATTATTTCTAGATGGGAGATTAAATATATTGTCTAAGTAAACGTCTTTCATTAATACAAATACTTTTCTTAGAGTAATTTTTTAAAAAGGATTTTTTTTATTTATTTACCATATAAATGATTAAATAAAAAAATATTTTGATGCATACTATCATTTTAAATTTTAAAAAATAAGTTTAAAAGATGTATGATACATATGTATCGCATATAAGATTAAAGCTGGGGAAAAACTAAAAAATAAAAACCATAACCATAGATAAATTATTTTTTAAGAATTAAAATTGTTTGTATTCATTCATAGAGTGCATATTACAGTCGTTTGCAAATACAGGTTTCCGGATTAGCGGTACTCAACTGTAACGTATGTATAAAACTTATATAATTTTTTAAGATAGTGTAGTATTGATTCATGTTTATTTCGCATCATGTTTGACTCTACCAAATTTATTTTTAAAAAGAAATTCTTATGCTGATAATAATTCAATTTGTCCACTCAATGGATTTTTTATTTATATTTAAATATGTGTATTCATTAAGACATTGTAATAGTAGGTATTTCTTACTTCTTGTATGCATTTTTTTTTTTTTTTTTTTTTTTTTTTTTTTGTAAGTCATAATGTATGATTGTGGTCCAAACCGTTTTCTTCGCCAAAGGTCCAAAATTTCAATGATCGGGCTTCGCTTATTAGTATGAAGAATCATTTATATATTACTGTGGGTAAATACCATTAGAGAAGTATTGGATTAAATGTATGCTTCTTTATTTATCTCAAATTAATTACCTTTTAATTTAAAGGATCATATAACTGTTAAAAGTAAAAAAAAAAAAAAAAAAACATTCAAGTACGAGTACTACTCGCGCTCAGAGGGTTCCGTACAATAATATATGAATTAGTAAGTGTATTATTTAAAAAAAAAGTTGCTAAAAAAATACCAAGACTTTGTAAAAACTATACAACGTAGGGTTGAGTATGGCTGTATATACCAGAAAAGTATAAATGGATATACCATGAAATTTAGAGATATGGAACCTAAATAATATCAAATATAGCTATTCTGTATAACTCTTTTTTTAATCTTATCCCAATCTGTTTAAAATGAACATAATTTGGGGCTGACAATAAAAGTAGTGTATATTTAAACTTCATTTGACATTTCATAAACCTAAATTCAGCATAGTAATAATCTTTTTTTTTTAGTGTAAAGCAAAATGCTTGTTCAAAATTTAAACTTAGCATTGTGCTAAGCGCGCTTCGAAAGGACGTCGCAAAGTTGCAACGCCGCTTTGGTCTGTGCCGCGTTTTTCCATATAGGTTTTTAGTTAACCTTTAAAGACACGGTAGATGTATTGAGAGCCACTCAATGCAAACTAAGTCGCGAATCCCATAGTATTTACGTGATTAATTCTAATTAAATTAGTCTATTTTTAACAATTTGACGTTTATTGCTTTTATATTGCTACTGGACATTACATTACACAAATATATCCTTAAAATTTGTTATCTAGGCTTTAAAAGCCGATGGAGCATAGAGTACGCCTCCCCTGTCATTACATATGTCCAAACCGTCCGTGTCTTTAAGGGTTAATATCTCGGCTATTACCGACGATTTTTTTCGAAAATCATGATCAACAATGATCTTATACTTCTGGTACGATAGGTACCTCCAGCGCTGCGTGACACTTTTTCTGAATGCCCGTAAATCGAAATTTGTGTGTAACGGAAAAATGCGATTTTCTCAAACTGTGTGACCAGGGATGATAGCGTTCCGACCAAAATGGCCGATTACTACCACTAAATTTTAATAGTATAACAAGCATTATTTAATGAGAGAATTTCTGAGATTTAATAAAGCAAAGAACGGTATTAAAATTTAGTGGTACTAATCGGTCATTTGGGTCGGAACGCTCTCATGCCTGTATGTGACCTATGGAAATCGCTATAATTTTCCTGCAAGGTTTGAATTAACGTCTACTACCTCTAATTTTTTTTTTTTTTAATTTTAGTTTCAACAGATTCGTAATTAGATCGAGGGTGGGGACATATTTTTGCACTACCTTTTCGACCATAACTTTATCAAACCTAAAATTAAATGAAATATATTTTTCAGTTCAGCGTTACGAAGGCTTTCACACAATACCCCGCATACGATATACAAAGAATTTTTTTTTTTTTTTACCAAGTAACTTAATTAGCCCTCTACATTTTTCCTATATATGTTTATGAATATTTATTAATTTGTAAATATTTGGGTCACTAGACTTTATTCCTTCCCCCAATTTGAACTTTCCACGTTCCATGGTTTACGAGTAAAAGGGCTGTGACAAACGGACAGACAGACAAAGAAGTGATCTTATAATGGTTCCGTTTTTACTTTTTAAGTACAAAACCCTAAAAACATGATTTTGCCACATCATACCTTGTAAAATACCTACTTTAAAACCACATTTGTTTCTGTAAATTGAACAAAGTATGCTTTATTAATAAATAACTTTATCGATTTAAAATATTACAGGTACATATGTATTACAGAGTGAAAAAAAAATAGTGCTTTTTTGTTCGTGAGACTGTAATATGGAAGCTTGTGTACATATAATTCCTCAAAACATCTTAAATTTAAGAGAAAAAATCTGACTTATTCAACATACTTCAGACACTCTACTCCATTCTCAGCCTAAATTTCTAAACTTTATAGCAAAATATTTTGTTTTAAAATAAAGTTGAAAGTATCTCTTTTTTTTTTCCCCTCAAAAAATTTTAGAATCTATCTGTGCATAAAACATTTTTGAGGGTGAGATAGTAATAGTAGGAGAGCTGTTGAACATTTTTGAGTAGGTATTTGATTCACCCTGAAAATTTGTGCAACACTTCTTTTGTAATGCCTGAATATAAAATCGAATGTCTGGCTGAAGGATCGTGGCCCAAAAACTGTGCCAGACACGTGTCTGGCACAGATTTTGTGCCGACTAAAGTGTCTGTCATTTTCAAAATATTTTTTTCTAAGCATAAATATTATTCTGCCTCAATCTCAGCGTGCCTCAAATACCTTTTTTTGGGGTAGTCAAAAAATGGCACTTGACACGTGTCTGGCACAGTTTTTGGGCCACGATCCTTCCGCCAGGCATTCGATTTTGTATTCAGCCATTACAAAAGAAGTGTTGCACATATTTTCAGGGTGCCTCAAATACCTTCCCTAAAATGTTTAACAGCTCTTGGACTATAAACAAATTTGGGTTCAGTCTTAAAATACAGATTTACAGTTTGTAAAAAAATCATGTTAAAATTTAAGTAATTTCAAAAGATATGTTGTATCTTGTGAGCATTAAAAAATACACATTTTCAGATAGATCCTCTTAAAGTATAATTTAAACGAATAAAACTTTTAAATATTCTTATACAGCGTTTTTTCAAGTGTATATCAAGTTTGGTCTCATTCCGTTTATTAGTTTCAATTTCAAATGCCTCCAAACAGGGAAAGTTATTTTATGGCTCCCTTCGTTTAAAAGTTATTTTAATAATACATATTCCCTATTTGGAGGCATTTGTATCTATCATTTCAATCTCATATCATATTCATAATTAGTATAACTATATGAAAATTTGTGTGTGTTTTGGTTTTAATGCTCAGAAAGTGGTCTTTCATGCATATTTTATTTTAAATAATAATAATAATTTTTTGAATATTTAACACTTTCAGGGCAAATAATTGTAAAATTTTACTCAAAAATTCTGTTACAAATCTTGATTAAAATTAAGTTGGATAAAATACACCCAAGCGCCTTTCAAAGGGTTAACAGATATATAAGTCCTTAAAAGAAAATTATATACTTAACATTACTTATTGCCTGAAAACATAACTTCTTCTAAGAAAATAAAGAATAAATTTCTTATGGTATGCCTTAAGACCAAGAAATAAGTTTCTTATCTGCATGCCTTTGAAACATCATATTTTTTCATTTTATTGAAATAATAAAATTCGATCTTTTATCTTTCTAAAACCCTTTGAAATTTTTCTTTTTTATGTTAATCCACAGTTAGAAATGTTTGAAAATAAGCTTTCAGAACAGTTAATTTTAATTTCAGCCTTTTTTCAAAATAAAGATTTCTAATTATTTTAATGACAACTTTGATTTTAGCAATTAGTTTAGCACAAGACGCTACAGTAAAATAAACTTAAGCATATCCCCCCATCACCCACCTCTCTCCCAAAGAAAAAAAAAAGAGGCCATACTTAAGACAGTAAGAAATTTTTAATGAAAGTTGTACAATTATTATTAAAAGGTCCTTAATATATTTACTTTTAATTTTTTATTTATTTAGGTTGCTTGTATTTAAAGTTATTGCCAAATTTTGGAATCGTCCATAAACAAATATTTGTTCTTCTTTAGTATATTAGAAAATCGGAATATTTTCTTGAGGCTATTCCTTAAATATCTTATTGCAGTTATTATTCAGTTTATAAATTGCAAAAGATTTATTTTCTTTTTGTTTACTTATCTTGTTAACAGTTAATGCATTTTACAGATACCTATTTCTTCATAATACAAAAAAGGGCTATATAGAAAACTAATCCATAATATATATAAAATTTTCAATTATAATAAGTTTTCTAAAAATTTCACACACACTGATACTTTTACATGTAAATGCAATGATCCCCACCTAAATACATATATTAATGCCCATCATGGACATGTTATAACTGGTAATTTAGACATTGTCGATAATATTCATTTAAGATCTTTGATGCGTCATGGCACTAAATATCGTATTCCTTCACAGTGTAATTTACAGTCTATCATTAAACAATTCACATATTATTTAGATTTCTTCATTTACAAAATTGCTATCAACTATAATAATCCTACTGAATATTTTGTAGATTGGAAGCATCATGTTATCTTTTTTTTGAAACAACAATTATTAAAACTGCATATTGCCAAAAATTCAGTTTCATTCTCTACCCTTAAACCACATATTGCAGAACTTCAAAATAATTTCATCATTACATATGTAGATAAGGCTGCTAACAACTATGCTATCATATGCAAATATTACTATCATCACCTCCTAACTAAAGCAGTCACTTCTAATAATATTTTCAATCTTCATCATGTTACTTTAAAGGAAAATAATAATCATATATTAAGCTATCACAAATTATTAGGCATTAAAAATAACAACCTCAATTTTCCTTATGTAGTCATGATTCCAAAATTTCACAAAAATCCTCTTAAATTCCGCACTGTCACTGTAGGATGTAATACATATAAAACTCGTGCTAATACACTCTTATTAAATATTCTTACACACATTTATGAGTTATCAGTTAAAAAAGACAACACTCACTGCATTAAAAACAGTTTTGAATTGGGGGATAAAATTAAGCCATTAACAAATGTCAATAATATTATTACTTTAGATTTCAAAGACCTATTTAATAATATCATTCTAAAAGACTTGCATTATATTATCAATTCATTATTTATAGAATATTTTCCTTTATTAAATTTACCTGATAACATTGATACTGACTACTTCACATCTTTGACTAACTTTCTACTATTTCATAATTTTATTTTCCAAGACAATGCTTTTTTTATTCAAATACAGGGCATCTCTCAAGGAGCTGCTTCATTAAGCATGTTATCTGATTTATATCTTTACTTTTATGAGCGTAAATTTATTAATAATTATTTATTGCTCTACAGATACATAGATGATATAATTATTCTTTCTGTTACAGATAATAATTCTATATCTCTTCCTGTAAAGTACCCTTCTAATCTAGAACTTAGTACTACTTTTCAAATAATTCCAGTATAAATTTTATGGATGTTAAAATTAATATTCTCCCTAATAACACCCCAACATTCAACATTTATGATAAACGCAATGAATTTTCATTTAATGTAGTTAATTTTACGAACTTTAATTCCTGCTTGCATATTTCAGTATATAGAAATATTCTGCTTAATCATAGTCTTCGTATCAAACGTTTATGTTCCTCCCAATTCTTACAGCCTAACATTTTTAAATTAAAGCATTAGCATTGTCTTATAATTATCCCATCTCTTTTATATCTGCATGGCTCAAATCTTAATATTCATTTTTTTCTACTTCTTACCAGTATAGGCATAATATTAATATGTTTAAAAAACTAAAAAATCGAAAACACTATTATGGAGGGTGGGATGTGGATTGGTGAAAAAATTATAAAAATCATACACACAAAAAATTATATGTATGTAAGTGTATGTATATATATATATATACATATATATGCACAAGTAAAGCAGACAAAGAAAATAACAGAAGAAACAAGAAGATTGATGAAGAAACGCAGAGAATTTAAAATGAAGAAAAACGATCCTAAATCAAGAGTTGAATATGCTGAATTATGTAAAACGGTAAGAAAATGTGTTACAGAAGATATCAGAAAATTTAACTCTGATCTTGTCAAGAAAATTCTAGAAGATAACAAAAGTTTAAAATCAGCTAGGCGAAAACTTTGTGTTGGAAGAAAAGGTATTTTTGCACTAAAGACGGCAGATGGAACAATCACCAAAATCAATAAAGAAATAGTACACATTGTCGAAAAATTCTATAACGATTTATATAAATGTGAAGATCAGAGGGAAATCAACTTATGTGATACACGAGAAAACTTAACAGAAACCGATGCCATAACCCCAGTGATGACAGACGAAGTTTTACAAGCCATTAAATTTATGAAAAAAGGTAAATGCCCCGGAGAAGATGGAATTACAATCGACCTTATCAAAGAAGCAGGAGAAGAATTTGCAAAAATGCTATCCTTACTGTTTTCCAAATGTCTCCAGAAGTCAGATGTACCAGAAGATTGGAATAATGCTGTGATGGTGCTACTTTACAAGAAAGGAGAGAAGAAAAACATTAAAAACTACCGTCCAATCAGCTTACTGTCAGTGATTTATAAAATTTTCACCAAAGTTTTAACGACAAGACTTGAATCAGCTCTGGACTCAGCTCAACCTAGAGAACAAGCAGGATTCCGAAGTGGATTCAGCACAATGGATCATATCCAAACGGTAAGGGAACTCATAGAAAAACAAAAGGAATATAATTTACCTCTTTGCCTTGCCTTTATTGATTATGAAAAAGCATTTGATTCGGTCTACACATCAGCAGTAGTAGAATCTCTGGAGGACATTGGTATAGACAAACCTTACATCAATATTATAAAGAAGATTTACAAGAAAGCAACAGCAACCATCCGCTTGGACAAAGGAAAAGCAAAGATCAAGCTTGGAAGAGGGGTAAGACAAGGAGACACCATTTCGCCTAAGCTTTTTACTGCTATCTTAGAAAATATTTTCAAGAAGCTGGATTGGGAAAACAAAGGGATTAGAATAAATGGGGAATATTTAAGTCATCTCCGATTTGCTGACGACATTTTAATTTTCAGTAACAGTCCTGAAGAATTGGAAAATATGCTAAAAGATTTGGCAGAAGCTAGCATTAATGTGGGATTAAAAATAAACTTGGAAAAGACTAAGGTGATGTTCAATTCATTTGCATCAAAAAAGAAAATCGTCTACAACAACACTGAAATTAAAGAAGTGCAAAGTTATGTGTACCTTGGGCAAGAAATATCATCGGATAATAGTATCATGAATGAAATCAATAGAAGAATAAGAAATGGATGGAGTGCTTTTGGGAAGAACAATATTATTCTGAAGAGTAGCATGCCCCTTTGTTTGAAAAGAAAGGTATTTAACCAATGTGTTTTGCCTGTCCTAACTTATGGAGCAGAAACATGGACGCTAACTAAACGGATGGTACAAAGATTACAAACAACACAGATGAAGTATGGAAAGATGTATGCTAGGTATAACTAGAAGAGACAGAAAAAGAATAACCTGGATAAGAAGTCAGACGAAAGTTTTTGACATCATTGAAAGAATTAAACGGCTAAAATGGAAATGGGCTGGGCACATTGCAAGAAGACAAGACAATAGATGGAGCACAAACACCCTACAGTGGTATCCCAGAGATGTAAAACGGCCAAGAAGACGACCTCGAGTAAGATGGACTGATGAAATCAGAAAAGTAGCCGGTGTAAATTGGATGACTAAAGCACCAGACAGAAAACATTGGAAAAATCTGGGGTAGACCTACATCCAGCAGTGGATTGAAAACTGTTGACGATGATGATGATATATATATACATAGTACACACAGATTTTGTTAAAACACGTTGTTTAATTGAAATTTTCAGTTAATTAAAAATTATTGGGAAAAAAACGTATCAGCCAAAATCTCAAAAATTGCATCCGAATGCTTGACACCAACCCACTTGTTTTCAATAATTTCTCTTTTCTTTTTTTAATGTGTGTATTTTATAGACATTACCGTTGTAAAAACGAATGACCAATATGCATCTGAAAATACACAACAAGTCCTATTTTTATTATAAAAAGTAAAGCATTCTATAATCAGACGAAAAATATCCATAAAATGTAATTCAGTATCCTTGTCCAAGATAAAGCGGATCATTTAACTGATTAAAGAGACTTGATCAGCCTCGACCAACTGACCATAAAGAGGATTCATGCTTATGTAATAAATATTTTATCCTTATAAGATTAAAAAATGAATTCTTTCAAAAGATTAAAATATCTTACGTCTTACGTGTGTGTAAGAGCTTCCTACTTCTAGAAAATGAACAACCAGTAAAGAAGTATAAATTTATTTAGGCTACAATATTCATTTTTTCAGTCATCTACTTTTTTTCCCCCTTTTGGTGAAGAAGATGAAAGTGGAGTAAAGTAAAGTGTGACCTCTAATACATTTTCTTTAGAATTATTTTTTCATTTACAGAAGGTCATTTCCATCCGATCGACAAGATAATATTAGAGATAATATCAAGAGATAATATTAGAGAATAATATTATCTCTAATATTATTCCTTGAAAACTAATGGGGGTTCTTCTTAGCTTATCATATTTATTTATTGGGGAAAGCTTTATATGAAGATTTGGCATCTGCAGTTTTTTTGACAGTTTGAATTTAGTGATAGTTATTCAAGTTTGGTGATATCTGTTAACCTTTTCCCTTAATCCAGATTTAAAGAAATATGTGAATGTTGTACTTTTAGCCTATAATTTTTTTTCTCCAAACGTAATGGAATGGTAGATTTGTCCAGGGTCCTAATATTCTGTGAATGTGTTTGACTTTCCATAATTTTGGATGGTTTTTTAAAGCGATAATGTTAACTCAAATCATCCGCTAAGAGAAAGACTCCATTTCCAGGCGTTCATCTGTTTAAGTGCATTTTTACACAGGCGATAATAATAAAACCAATCAAATTAATCTCTAAAGACTGCTTACTAAAGCTAGTCTTTTAGACATAATAATATTTGATGCAATCTAATATACTATTGTCTTTCTGTTCTAATCTTTTACTTTCCATTACATTTGTGTTTGTATTTCTTATCTTTTTTTCCGTTTTATCAACTTTCATAATGTGGTGATTTTTCATTGCACGGTAAAACAATTAAGAACTATTTTAAATTAAGAAAAGAGAGGAATCATTTCGTTTTTCTTTGAAATTTAATGTTTGTTTATAATTCCAGTTTTAAAAGATTTAAAGTTTAGGGCGTTTACATTTTGTGTTTTTATTCCATTTTATTTTTAAATGCATGTTTATACGTAAGAGTGTGAGACACGCAGCAGTCTTATTATTGTTATTATGTTTATATTATTATTATTATTATTATTATAATTATAATTTAATAATATTAATTATTATCATTATTATTTAATAATATTAGTCATCATCATCATTATTATTATAATTATAATTTAATAATATTAATTATTATCATTATTATTTAATAATATTAGTCATCATCATCATTATTATTATAATTATAATTTAATAATATTAATTATTATCATTATTATTTAATAATATTAGTCATCATCATCATTATTATTATTATTATTTGAAAAGGTATATTTTGCAAGCTTTTTTGAATTTTTTTTAAGAATCTGCTATTGGAAAGGTAACCAATTATAAGGAAATAAAAACCGGACGCAAAGTAAAAAATGTAGCCCACCCTACTGCCTCATACATATAATCACCCCCCCCCCCCCCCCCCCAAAAAAAAAAAAAAAAAAAAAAAAAAATTGACAATTTTTGAATGCTGAAATATATTTGGAATTTATATTGATGATTTCCAAATTTATTTTAACTTCTGCATATTTATTCTTAAGGCATGTAAATAATGGGAAAGATTCTTTAAATTGTACATTTTCATTTATTTGCGCATTTCTGTTGAGTGTTATTTTTCATACAGAGTGGAGTGTTTTGGCAGTTTGTGAATAGAGAACTGAAATTTAGTTTCTTTTTGTGACTCTTTGAAAGAATATTGGCTCATTCA
Organism: Maratus speciosus; assembly: GCA_963932465.1. Taxonomy (NCBI): domain Eukaryota; kingdom Metazoa; phylum Arthropoda; class Arachnida; order Araneae; family Salticidae; genus Maratus; species Maratus speciosus. The sequence continues at coordinate 97,472,488 of OZ010787.1, forward strand.
ATTATTTTTAATTTGAATTTGTGGGAACAGGGGTGATTTAGGGAGTTCCGTTAAAAACCGGGACATTTAAGAAAAGTATCGGGACACTTAAATATTAATAAGTTATTATATTATTAACTGGAATTTTTATACATGATTTTCAGTTATCAAGCTTACATTTTTCCGTCGTATGTTTTACTGTTGTTTTTGCTATCTAAATTAAGTAGCAATTTGAGTACATATATGCATATAAAATTGGTTCGATTGATATGCATGTGGTTTAAAACAATTTTTTCGCAAGAAACATATATTTACAGTTTACAGGTGTTCCACAAGACCTTGTTTGTTGTGTTATAACCGACAAATAAATCGGGAGATCCTGATCTCCCCCCATTTCTTTTAATACAGCGAAGTTGATTTGACCTTATATGCTGTTGTACATCAGTGGCTGGAATAGAATACTTCAAATAACCTGTTTGCTAGAATCTTTCAAGGTAGGTCACACAGTTTCGAACACAATGGGGGGATCTCGCTGCTCAGGAAATAGGGGAGCTAAAGCAGAGGTAGAGATACGTAAACCTATATAAAGTGGGTTATCAATATTTTTAGAATTTCATTATTACCTAAATATAAAAAAGCTACTTTATCCGACCAGTTTCACCTTGAAAGAAACCGTTTTACGAATGATTTAAAAATACTTTTTCGATAAAATATCTATCAAGAATTAGGAATATATTTTGGAAGACTGGCAGAATAGACTTGCTGATTTAAAATTATTCCTCTTTTATTATTTTAAAATACATTTTTGCGAAAACTTTGGACCTCAGTCTCAAAATACCTCCTCCCCCCTTACATGTATGAATATACAGTCTATTTTAATTCAGTTCCCAAAAATAATATATATATATATATATATATATATATATATAAGCTAAATAAACGTTTAATTATGGTGCAAAATTCTGGGTCTGCCAACTTAAAACATATTTTAAATAACCTTTTAAACATAATGAGCTATATATATATATATATATATATATATATATATATATATATATAAATGTATATAATACCTTTGAATCAAAATTTATCTTACAAGTTCATATAATGATGTTTACCAAAATTCTTAATGAAGATGGCATGTAATAATATAATACATTAACCATAATAAAAGAAAATATTAAAGTAAAGCTAATCGGCATACAGAACCCACAAAGAAATCTCAAAATATTGAAAACCCTAAACAGTTTAATAATATAATATCGTAAATCTTATAAAATAGTTGAATAAAACAGTGGAAAAATTTACGAAAGGAATACAAAGAAGAATGAATATGATGAATAGCAAGAATATTAATAACACTTATATTGTGGAATTTTTCATCAGGGACAATATCCCACAAATATAAGTAAAACACAATTGATTTCTAATTGAGAAAAGCATGCATTGCCCAATCAACTGTGATACCAGATTTACAAGTAAATCAAAACTGAGAAAAATAACAAAAACAAAACAAAACTATTAAATTCCATTAAAATATAATGGAAAATAATTATTAATAGAAAATTGACAAAAAATACCTTTACCAACCAATTCCGTACAAAAATGATGAACAATGAGGCATAAAGCTATCATTCCACCTTAAAACTGAGAAGAACATGGAATCATAGCAAAGTTACAGTTTGCAGTTAATTCAACCAATTGCAAATAAGTACAAAAATAAATAAATAAAATAAATTTATATTAGAACAAACATGAAATAGGTATAAACAGATTAATTTTTTTAATATCACATCCCTTGTGAATAATTAAAGAAAAGGGAATAAATTGAATAATTTATTTTTCAAATCTAAAATATTATATATTGATTACTAGTTAATTTCTAGAGGCTACATTATTAGCATTTTCTCGTAGCTTTATTGTCCTTAAAAATTTGTTTAAAAAAACAGTTTGCGAAGCATTTTGAGAAAGTAATTTTTATATGTAGATTATTAGGAACAGTAACAAAAAAAAAAAAAAAAAAAAAAGGTTTGTTATTCCCAATCTAAATTAGAATATCTGGAAGTTTTATACATGAAAAATATTTAGTGATCGTGGCACGGGGAAACGTATTTTGATTTTACAACAGCCTGAAGATCAACATCATTAAAGAAAAATAGAAGAAAGGCTCGAATACAAACAATTTAGATGTGCAGAAAAAATATCACTTTTAGACTTTAGGAGAATTTTAGAAAGTTACAAACTCACAACTGTAGATTGTAGATGAGGAAGAGGAAGCAAATGTAAAGTAAGATCCAACGCTTTCTGATATATATTTTTATATATCTTGACCACAATTATTTGGGGATGTTGGGCACCCCCTGACACCCATGTAAATCTATCTGTCTTTGTTCATAACATAAGAGACTCGAAAAAGTAACCCTTTAGCAATTAACTAAGAAAATTTAAACCTGTACAAGTCTTTGAATAATTTAATTTTAATTATTTTATTTATTTTATTTTATTTTAATTTTTAAAGGATTAACTTAAATATGAAATAGATTTTGGCTCTCTGTAAAAGAGAAAAAAATTAATGATCTCTGATAACGCCCGAAAAATTTATCACTTTGGGCACTTATTTCTAAAGCAACACAACTAAAAGAAAAAGAAAAGTGCCCAGTTAAACTGGTGGCATCGAGCTCACGGGCTATTCACACTAATTGTATATTATTTTTTTATTTCAAAGAATAATGCCCCTCAAAAAATAAATGAAGGGGGATTAGCCCCCGTTTCCCCCCTTTATACTTAACCAATGAACCTCCAAATCAAATGAAGGAAGCGCCATATCGAAATAAACTGGTATATCAAATTTGAAGTAAATCGAATAATTATGCATGAAAAACACATTTATCTAAATTAAGGGGGAACTAGCCCCCTTTCCTCCCTTTATACTTAACTAATGAACCTCCAAATCTAATCAGGGAAGCTCCTTAACATAATAAACCGATATACCAAATTTGGGGCAAATCGAATAATTCTGCATGAAAACCCCATTTATCTAAATTAAGGGGGGGGGGGTACCACCCTTTGCTCCATTTATACTTAACTAATGAATCTCAAAATCTAATCAAGGCAGCTCCTTAACATAATAAACCGGCATACCAAATTTGGAGCAAATCGAACAATTGTACATGAAAAAACCATTTATCTAAATTAAGGGGGGGTAGCCCCCTTTCCCCCCTTTATACTTAAGTAATGAACTTCCAAATCTAATCAGGGAAGCTCCTTAACATAATAAACCAGAATACCAAATTTGGAGCAAATTGAATATTTCTGCATGAAAAACCCATTTATCTAAATTAAGGGGGGGACCCCCCTTTTCCCCCTTTATCCTTAAGCAATGAACCCCAAAACTAATCAGGGAAGCACCTTACGAAAATGAACCTAGAAAATTTTTTTAAAGCAAATCGGATATTTCTATCAAGAGTTATCGCGTTACGTACATACGTACGTACGTACATACAGATCAGGAGGGCACATAAGCTCTCCGGCTTTGATAGCCCGTGAGCTAAAAAATAAGTTTTTTAGGAAAGTCAAAAAATCATTTTACGAATTCAGTAAAAATGAAATAGTAGTAAACAATTTTGTTAAAAGACTATAAAAATTAATAATAAAGTATAATTTTCGGCTTAGAAAAATGGTTTGAAAAATTTCTTTTTATGTTGTAGCTTTTTCTATGCATGTCGAAGTAAGAAATTCAATATATAACAAAGATGTAACAAAGTCTTTATAAATATGGTCTGAACTGCGCATCTCTAAATAAAACAAATTTTCTGTTATATTTGAATCAACAAAAATCATCTTTTAAAAAGTAAAAAAAAAGGGGGTGGGGTGGAGGGAGGCAAACTTAAAAAAATGATAAAGAAAAAGAAAGAAAGAAATCAGGGAAGTTGTGCCTAAAAGTGATGTGATATCACATTTCCAAGCTTATATTCTGGTACTTATTTAACATTTTCCCTTAACTATGTTACTAATTCTGTACACTTATAAAGTACGTTTGGTTTCAAATTAACGAACATAAATCATCAGATTTACTTCTATTTTTCGTTTAATTTTTCTACGATGCTTGGTTCCTTTGATATCTGCATGTTTGGCGGAATTAGTATGGAGAAGTTGTCTCCTGTAAGTAAACAGTAAGTGATCTCATGTTTGCTTCATGGCGGGCACAGTATTTTTAAATGCTTAGCTTGATCGACCATCCTACTTGATCAACAAAACTGTGTAAAGTGGTTCTCAAACTCCCTGCTCAACAATGCGAAACTTTCAGACTCATTTTTAAACGTATAGGCATATAAACTTGTAGGGGCTGAATATTGTAGCGATTTGTAATTGAATAGCGATTTCCATTTTTTTTTTATAAATAAGTTACTTAGTTATAAGCGATTCATGTCACGTGACGACATTTTTACCTTTTTTCGTGTGTGGGGGAATTCAGTTCAAAACTCCTACTTTGACAATATTTTCTGATAGATATTCTGCCTATACCAAAAAATAGAAAAGTCATTCTATTACATAGTTTCCGAATAAAAACATCTGTCAATTGCACCCGTTTCCGAACAAAAATTAATTCAGAAATGTGTCAGAAAGTAGCTCCTTTGGCTCTGAGAACAGCTTTAACACTGTTTCTACAATAGTGTTAAATGACACCTTTTAAAAGATTTCAATATATGGTTTTTCATTTGTAATTTTTAGATTGAAAATATTGCAAATCGTTTTCAATACATTAAAGACTTTTTTTATGCTTATTAAATTTAAAAACTACGAGCAAAATAAACATAAATCAAAACTTTAAACAGGTATCATTTGACTTTGACACCGATAGAAATAGCCTGATAACCTTTAACTGATGTGACAGAAATTGTCGCATAATTATAATAAAGCGGTCTGTGAGACCGCTCCATCGAAAGATGAATAGAAGGCATGTTTAACTCACAGGATGGTGTTTTTGTACTAAACTTTTTGTACACGACTGTTATAATTAAAATTTCCCTATTCAAAAGCCTCTAGTGACGGTACTAAAATACCAAACGAAACGAAATTTCGGTAGTGCTTGTAGTTAAACTGAAAGTTACAAGTTAAACTATAAAAAATGAAAAAAGCAGCGGTCTGTGAGACCGGTAACATCAGTTAAAGATTAACTTAAAATACTGCTCTTCGGTGACACACATGAAATCAAGTTAGATGACTTTGACTTGATCACTTTAGATGCATCGCTTTTCATTTCAGACACAATCGCTTTACTACATTAAGTTATAGCTAAAAAATGTGTCACTTTTACAGAACACAGAATGATTTCATTTGCAACATGTAAAGTGACAAACAATGTAATTGCAATCTAGGGGAAAATATAAAGTAGAACGTATTGTTGTCACATGATAGATGAATGTTTACTTCATCATCATGCTTATTGTTTCAGTGGTGATAACCAATTTTTTTTTTTTTTTTTTTTTTTTTTTTGGGGGGGGGGGGGGGGGTTGTGTCTCTTTAGATATATACAAGTATACGATAAGTGACCATCTCCGTATGTTTGAATAGTGTAATTACAAAAAATTAAGTTAAGGTATGATAAGTTTTTAACTGATAAGCTGGTATTAATTATGTGTATTTTCTTTGGCGATGTATAATATTTGTGCTTTAGTATCAACCTTAAAGCAAAAACCTTTATTGAAGTTTACTTTCGTTTGCTTGAACTAGCACATGCGCAGGATATGACACACACTGCGTGCGTACGGTTTTTGCATTTTTCACCAGTATTTGCGAAACGTAATCTTCCACTTATTTTATCGCAGAATTTTCAAAATTTGTCTGTGATTAGAAAAGGAGACGATAATTATTTAAATATATTGGTGTCAAAATAAAAACCGCCAGCACCCCGATTATGCCATAGCCTGCTAGAGTGCTCCCAAGTTAAATTACAGCAAAATCCACGAAAACGGGATCTGTCTCTGTCTTTAACGGAATTGTCTTAAACGGAAAACATTTTACGGTTCAGACCAGACTGAAAGAATATTATATAATTATACCTGTTAAGTCGGAAAATCCATCTATAAAAGATTTTTTTCGGGTTCCTAGAGATTTCGTTTTCACATGTTTTAATGCACTTAAATTACAAACCTCAAAATTAGTTGAAAACTAAAAAAAGACATTTGTGGTAAAACTTCATGAAAATTTTACAGAGCTATGACTCTTCCAGATGGTGTCTAACTTGTGAAAATTTTCTACTTGAACTGTAACATCAGTTATGACCGGATGTTCATTTAATATACCTTTTCAGAAATTTCTCAAGCTCTCTGAATATGTATTCGTGAGAAACTTGAACAGGAAGCCGTCTGGACGGTCCGAAAGGTCACCAACTCTTTTGGGGGAGGAGAACCGTTTTCATCTTTTCTCCTCGCAAACGAAATAAAATTTCCAATCATGACGGTGATAAATAAATGTTAGTGTTACTAACAGCAGTATCGTAAATTGCAGCCAAGATTTTCACTTAGGAAGAGTTTGAATCTTTATTTGATAAAGTGAGCAATTAGGGGAAAGTAGGGGAATGGCGCTCACTTATGGGAAAACATGAATTGCTAGTGAAATTTAGACAAAAAAAAAAAAAATCAATATTTAACTAACGAAGTATAACTCCAAAGCATAAGGAACAGTTTGCAATCAACTAATTTGCATAAAAGTTTAAGGCATTTTTTTATCGTTTTATTTAAATAACCATCGACTGAGAGGTAATGCCCGACATGGTAGGGTAATTACACTCAGAGATTGAATACAACATTTAAGTAATCCAAAAGTCACATATGTAGTTGTGTGAGCTGTTCACACCACTGCAGACTTTTTGCGACCACTTTACACATATTGTGCACATTGTTGTTTTTGGTGTTTTCGTTAGTGTTAGTAATCCACAAATTTCTTATTTCTTCTTTATTTCGTAAAATCTCTCCCACCTGTGTTTTATTTATTTTAAAACGTTCATCAGCAAGTATCCGTAAACTCAATTTCTCTTTCTCAGATAGGCATACAATTAAAAAAAAAAAATAAAGTTATTTTTTTTTTCTTTTTAAGGCTATTCTCGAAAGATTAATCACAAACAAGAATCGAACAGTAATCGACATTTCGAAATAGTTTTTATCCCTTTTCTCGTCGCATTCTTGACGCCTTTAATTCTCGCTGCCAAAAACTTAGTACGCAATTCCCAAATTAAAAAAAAAAATAAAATAGGGTAACTCTTTTCTTTGTTTTATAAAAGAATAAAAATAAATAAATAAAATCGTATGTTATGTTTTCAGTGATTATTTTTCTTTTGCTCAGATTAGATGACCCCATGTGACGTCTCTGATTTCCCTCTTCTAAGTTATGCAATGATGAAATCCAGTTAATTACTCTTTGAATTTTACGAACAAGCCCTACTAAAATGATTTTTTTGTTGTTTCTTGACACTGTATAAGATTATCCGAAAATTTTTTTCATCTTGGGTATAACGGAAAAAAAAATACTAGTCAGCGTATTATCTATCATGAAGTTTCATGCCAATTGTAAACGAAGTTATCTTATGCGCAGTTAAAACGAAAGAGAAAATTATGTATGTAATTATGGAATTCTGCTGATCAAGAAATATGTACTTCTAGGCATTAATCAGCAGAAAATCCTAAATCTTTCGAGAAGGACGTTTCCTTTCTCGGATGTGGGTAATGTTGAATTCAGACATTTTTCTCCGGGGGGGGGGTGATTTCTGTGGCTCCGGGAGGATTACACTTTTTGACCATTAATAGCATAAATCGGAAATCTTCGGGGAGGGACATTTCAATGCTTCGGGGGGGGGGGGGGAATGTTTGACCATTAATAGCGTAAATCGGAAATCTTCCGGGAGGGACATTTCAATGCTCCCGGGCCACCCCCTGAATTCAACACTGGACGTGGGAGTGGGGATTTTCCTCAGCCCACCCCCTACATTTATCTGTGATTACAAAATTTGTCACACATTACCCAGATAAATTTAGAAACTTTTTACTTTTTTCTTTTTTTTTTCTCGTTAAAATATAATTTTTCATCCTTTATCGCCAAAATTACTGTCCGCTATTCGGAATGTCCGTTATTCAGAGTTTAAGCATACAAAAATTTAGGTTTTGGGAGTGGGGATTCGAAAACTGTACGTTAAATAGAGGTGTCCGTTATGGAGGTTTTACTGTACTATATAAATTAGAATATAATAGTTATAACTGTTAATTTAAAAAAATCCACTTTTGGTTGAATGTTTTAAATTGGCTTTTTGCTTAGCAAAAATCCGGTAGCATCAACATCTACTCCATGAAAAAGTGCGTTCCCACAAATACTTTTTTCCAACTACAGCACTGCATAACAGTGCATATTGTCTTCTGCAGGAATTTGGCATCATCCACTCATTAGGCGAGATGCACCCTGCCGCCATGATTATTTTTACCTTCAAAAAAATGGAAGACGTTTTTGTATCGAAAGGTTCGTCCTATATACTTCATCTTTGACTATGCATTTTAGATAAATTTTGTTAAATTTTTACAATTGTCTTTCCTTCTCCCATGATTGCAATAACAATTTGACTCTTCATCAAATGTGAAAATTCGCGTCTTCACGTGGCCTCAAAGGATACCACCATGAAGAGATAAAAAGACTAACGGTTAATTATTACTTCTCAATCGTTTTTAAATATATATTTCAATAGGTTTAGAAGTAACTAACGAATAGTTACATGTTTATAATTTTTCAATATAAATTCTGAACTAATTCTTTAATGCTGAAGAATATATGGTCTAGAGGGAAAAGCACATCAGACCACGGATATCAATTTTAGAGAAAACATAATTGAGAGGCGGTTCTTCAAAGGCAGCGTTTTACTTCTAGCTAACTTTATGAGAACTAGTTTACACATAAAAAATGATTGCATACCGCCAAAGATTCCTTCGTGAGCAATGGTATAACACTGAAATTTCGATTTCACCAAAAAGTGCACTAAAATGTTTTTCTCCCGATTCCTTCATATGAAACAGCTCTTTAGTGACAAATCCTATTTTCAAGCAAACTATTATTTTTTTCAAATACAGTAAAACTTGTAAAAAGAGAACCTCTCTCTAACGCAATTCTTTCAGAAAAGTTTGAAATGACGAAAAAAAACCCGCATTTTTTTATATTATACTTTTTTTAATGATTGAACCTTTAAGAATGTCGTTCAGATGGTCCGATAGGAAAAGTCCTTAAATTAGGGTGTTACGAGCTGTAAACGTTGTGAAACGGACCGGTAATACTTACAAAAGGCAAAACTTTAAACTCAGTTATCTCAAAATACTGTTTTTTAGCGGTTTTACCGCGGTAACCTTTGAATAGTAAGTTAACGGATTTACATGTTTCTTTTTTTTAAATAAAGGAAATTAAATTCTCTACAAACTAAACCTGAAAAAAAATTACAATTTTCAAGTTTTTGAAATTTTTATTATATATTTTTGAATTTGTTGCACTTTTGTTTGTTTGTGTCAGGTACAATAGAAAAAAAACGTATTAAGCAGTATAAAGACGAAACAAAGACTCAAAAATAATTAACATGTTCGTTGCAAAACTACTTTTACAAGATTAATTTTGTCGTACAATATTAAAGCTTTAGTTATTGCTTTCTACAATTTTACAAATATGTATTTTTATTTTTATAGTCTAAATTAATTACAGGCTACGTAATCCACGATCATACCTCAGTTGATTATCGTTATTTAAAACCTCCTTTAGGCAATACTAAAATATACAAAAAATTTGCCGCTCAACAACACGAAACTCCCCGATACATTTTCCGATTCCTTTCTAAACGTAAAAGCCTGAAACTGACAGACATGATTATTAAAGCGATTTGTAATCGAACAGTTTTTCATTTTTCGAAACAATTAATCACATCTTAAGTTATAAACGATTGTTGTCTGAAGACAACAGATTTTTATCTTTCCTGCTTTATCGCGTCTGGAAATTCGGTTCGAAATGTCAACTTTGACAGCATTTTTTGAAAGACATTCCGTGATCTTCTGCTTTTATCAGAAAATGGGAAAGACTGTTCAATTACACAGTTTCTGAATAAGATCCCCTGCCAATTTAATGCGTTTGCGATAAAATATGGATTTAAAAATGTGTCAGAAAGTAGCCACTTTGGATTGGACAGATGCCTTAACCCCTTGAGGGGCGGTGGGATATATTATATCCCAGAAAAAACTGTAAAAATCCCTTTTTCGAAAAAAATATTCACATCTTAAGTTATAAACGATTGTTATCTAAAGACAACAGATTTTTATCTTTCCTGCGCTATCGCGTCTGGAAATTAGGTTCAAAACGTCAACTTTGACAGCATTTTTTGAAAGACATTCTGCGATCTTCTGCTTTTATCAAAAAATTATCTAGAAAAACAAATTAATTGCTTTTATCAAATCGTAGGTGGGATATATTATACCCCACTTACGATTAATGAAGATTATTTGCACCAGAAAAATTTTATTAAATTTTGCTTTTCTAACTTTGGTGGAAAAAAAAGTCTTAAAATTGCTTTTCCTCATTTTGAAACAAAATTTTAGGAAGATTCCGGTGTGAATTTGACATTACAGCAACGGAATTACTTGCCCCTGAAAGGGTTAAATGGGAAATTTTATGATTTGGTGATAAGAAAACAATACAGTGCCGGAAAAAGTTTAGAACCACCAACAAAAACAGTAAAGCGCTTACTTTAAAGAAAAATCAATATTGCAAAATTATACACATAAAGTTATACAAGTTTTATTATTTGTTTTAAATTACAATAAATATTTTTAAAAAATAAGCAAAAATTTATAGATAACACAATTTGGTGGGAAAAAATGCAGGACCTGTATATTTAAAATCTAAATTACACAAGTAAATGATTTGTACCGTAATTTCCCGCGTATACGCCGCAGCTCAGATAATTCGATTTCCTACCAGAATTTGTTTTAAATAAAATGTGACTTGCTTTTGCTTAGCATTTATTGCACTTCATTTTTTAAGTAAAATTTCCGGTATGAAAAAGGACTTAACTAAGCCGCGGCGTATACGCGGGGAATTACGGTACATTAATTTTATTTTGTTTTCCTTTAACACTGATGACTTCCAAACGACGGTTTGGGAAAGATTTGGCCACGTTTTTACATGTGGTAATGGATATTTGTTTCTATATTTCCAGAATGGCTGTTTTCAGTTCAAGAATCGAATCAAACTGCTTTCTGTTCGCATAAACTTGACGAACCAAGATTTTCCACATGTTTGCTATACGATTTACGTCAGGACTTTTAGATGGAATGCCTAAAGTTTTTATGTTGTTTGCAGTTAACCAATCTGAAGTTGACACAGACTTGCGAATAGAAACGTTATCTTGAAGCAATGCCAAAATTCTGATTCATAACTACACCTTTAAGTGGAACAAAATTATTACCAAGAATATCTAGATAGTCAAAGGAGCTCATATTTGTCTTAGGTGAAAACTAAACTTGTTTTTTCTTTTGCATTAAAGCCTGCCCAAATCACGACTGAGCCACCACCTTTTACACATTTTGAAAGGAGACATGGCTCACTTTGTGCCACGCCACACAACCGCCATGCCAATAGAAACTTAAATCATCTGTACCACCAAGGGTGAACATTTTTTCATTAGTAAAAACTAATTTGTGCCATAGATTGAATTTTAAGACATTTGAAGTTGCGGATTTTCTACATCAACGTGATGCTTTTGAAGTTTTGGTTTGACTTTTAATTTAGCATAATTCAAGTATTAGGCACTTTTAAACACATTTCTAACATTTCTGGACATTACTGAGAGTTCTAGAGCAGATTTTATAGTAGAAGAACTAGCAAACCCGCCCGGCGTTGCCCGGGGTTTGTAAATAATAACCATAAACAAAACTTAAGTTTGTATGATTTTATATCTTTGGAAATATATATTTTTATATCTTTTTACCGGAAGTGCCCGCACGTGCCGGAGACAATCGAAAACCAAGTTGAGTGAGCAAAACCTCGTAGGAATCAAGCCCACAGAATTAAAAAAAAAAAAAAGAATGCACCATTAATGATAGAAAATGTTGGTAACTAAAGTCTAAGATAAAATTTCATAATGCAGAAAGTAGCTAAATTGTAATCTAAGTTGAAAGAAGCAAACCACGTTGAAATTGGGCCCTTAAACCCGAGGAAATAACGCGCCACCAAGCGGTGGGAGATGCCTCCTCACCTTGTAAATTTCATGAATTACTGTTAGCATTAACACGATATTTAATAAACGGCTGAAATCCCTTATCTAAAGTTAACTTTAACATAACACGATTTTTAATTTACGCTGTAGTGAGTAGACGTAAGTTGATGCTGAAAAAGGAGATTAATGTTCTAAAAAGGTGGTAGCTGATGTATAAAGAAAGACCGGGCACTGGGGAACAGGGTCTTAACTGGAATGTAATTGGGTATAAGAAAAATTTTCAGGGATTTTAAAGTAGCTGGAAGACGCTAAAACTATGTTAAAGAAAATTGCAATAGAACAGGATAGTTTTTAAAGAAGCTGCAACAAAGGCCCCAAGAAAAGACGATTAATATTCAAAATTGGTGGTAGCTGAAGTCTGCAATTTTTTTTGTCGTTCATGCAGTAGCTGGAGAACTTAAGAAGTTGTTAGAAAAAAAAGTTCGTGAATAGGACCATTTTTAAGGGAGCTGTAACAGGGGGCCCAAAAGGGACCAACTGATAGTTGAGAGCAGGGCCCTAACACGAAAAAATGTTTAAATGTTTTAGTACTTAGCGTTTTAGATCTTCAATTACTCAAAATTAATCATAAAGTATGAAATAATCATTAGAATAATATTTTAAAGAAATGCGCAAAAATGGGGTAAATGCTTAAAAAGGGGCCCTAGAGCCTGCAGCCCCAATAAAAATATGAGGGTATTGGTCTCAGGGGAAGAGTCCAGACTCAATTTTAAAATTATGCAATGAGAAGGTGAGAAAATTAGGGTGTAAAAAATGCATAGCACACAAAAAGTGCAAGGGGCCCGGATCGGGCCGTAGAGGACCCTAAGGTGCCCAGGATTTTAACTGGAATATAGAAACTGGAGAATAACTAAATGGAAAAATGGTTCCAAAAATTCAGATCGGATTAAGAGGGGCAATTTATTAATAATTTATGGTGCAAAAGCTTCAAGAGGTCTTGTACCGGGCCCCAAGGGGGAAGGGACTTAAGTGGTATGTAGTTTGGTATAAGACACTTTTTAGAAGTTTTAATGTAATCTGAGGACGCTAGAACTATGGTAAAGAAAATTGCTTGGAATTCGGATCATTTTTAACGAAGATGCACCAAGGGCCCCAAGAAGACGATTTATATTCAAAATCGGTGGAAGTTGAAGTCTAAAATATTTCTTTGTCATTCATGTAATAGCTGGAAAACCTAAGATCTTGTTAGAAAAAAAAAAGCTAGTGAATCGGACTATTTTTAAGGGAATTATAATAGGGGGCACAAAAGGAGCCAACTGATAGTTGAGAACAGGGTCCTAACATGAAAACATTTTACAACGTTTTTGTACTTAGAGTTTTAGATCTGCGATTAGTCAAGATTAAGCATAGGATATGAATTAATCATTAGAATATAATTTGAAAGAATTGTGCAAAAAATTGGGGAAATGCTTAAGAAAGGAGCCTAGGGCCCCTAATAAAAATGTGAGTGTTGGTCTAAGGAGAAGAGTTTAAGACTCAACTTTAAAATTACGCACTGCGAAGGTGAGAAAAATAAGGTGTGAAAAACGCATGGCACACAAAAAATTTAAGGGGCCCTAGACGGGCCCATGGTCTTAACTGGAATGTAGAAACGGGAAAATAACTAAATGGAGAAAGTATCCCAGAAATGAAGATCGGATAAAAAGGAAGCCATTTATTAAAAATTTAACGCACTAAAACTTCAAGGGGCCCTGTGCGGGCCCCTTGCAAGGGTGCCAGGCTCTTAACTCAAATGTAGAAATGGGGTAGAAACTGAAAGGAGAATTCACCCCAAAAACGAAGAAAATCGGATAGAAAAGAGGCATGTTATTAAACAATTTAGTGCACTAAAATTTCAAGGGGCCCTGTACTGGTTCCCTGACAGGGTACCAGGCTCTTAACTGAAATGTAGGAATAGGGCAGAAACTGAAAAGAGAATTCACACCAAAAGCGACGAAGATCGGATAGAAAAGAGGCAAGTTATTAACAATTTAGTGCACTAAAACTTCAAGGGGCCCTGTACCGGGCCCCTTGCAAGGGTGCCAAGATCTTAACTCAAATGTAAAAATCGGATAGAAACTAAAAGGAGAATTCACCCCAAAAACGAAGAAGATCGGATAGAAAAGAGGCAAGTTATTAACAATTTAGTGCAATAAATCTTCAAGGGGTCCCCTGTACCGGGCCCCTTGCAAGGGTGCCAGGGTCTTAACTGAAATGTTGAAATGGGGTTGAAACTGAAAGGAGAATTCATCCCAAAAACGAAAAAGATCGGATAGAAAAGAGGCATGTTATTAACAATTTAGTGCACTAAAACTTCAAGGGGCCATGTACCGGACTCCTTGCAAGGGTGCCAGGGTCTTAACTGAAATGTAGAAATGGGGGTAGAAACTGAAAGGAGAATTCACCCCAAAAACGAAGAAGATCGGATATAAATGAGGCATGTTATTAACAATTTAGTGCACTAAAACTTCAAGGGGCCCTGTACTGGGCCCGCTGCAAGGGTGACAGGTCTTAACTGAAATGTAGAAATAGGGCAGAAACTGAAAGGAGATTTCATCCTCAAAACTATGAAAATCGGATGGAAAAGAGGCATGTTATTAACAAATTAGTGCATAAGAACTTAAAGGGACCCCGGCCCTTAAAAAATTCAAAATCTGAGCCCCAGGTGCATCAGGACGTGTTTTGAGATATTTACATCTAAATTTTCAGACTTCTACGTGCAGTAGTTTTCGCTAGCCATCGCACACACACAGATAATTTTGTTCTTTTATTAGTATAGATAAGCACAATCTTGAACCGCCATTCTAATAACTTCCTGTTTACACCGGGCTGAGGGTTTTCACAGCAATCCGCTTCTTTTATTTCATTAAATCATAACGAAAATTGTGCACAACAGTCTCAAATTTATATATTTTTAGGGCAATTTGCCTTTCAGTCAGCCGGCAATCCGAATAAGCCCTTTTTTTTTAACCGGTTTCTTCTTCAGTCAAAGATTTCCAGCGAACCACGTTCAAAGCAGCAGTTGCAAATCCCGAATCTAGCGACTACTAACCTATAAACATCATCACAGATGAGTCCTGCATAAAATACTACAGTCATGACGTCATCTCATTATGCTAGATTTAAAAGAAGATACTGCTCCTAAACTTATTTCCATTTATTAATATTACAAGATTTTAGCAAAAAAAAAAACTTTTTAACTTTTACAATTGAATTATATTCGCTTATTATATCAGATATTTATGTCTAAATTCAAGATATATAATTGTTTTCGGAATTTTATTCTAAACAACACAATCAGTATGTGGTCTTAAACTTTTTTGCAGCACTGTACAATTATAACAGATGGTGCTTCTGTTAAAACTGAAACGTCTAAAGCCAAAGCGGAATGTTTTTCCGGCACCTTATGTTACCGTCTAAGCGCGTTTTAATTTTTAAATTTCTAATTTCATATTAGAGGTCTGCACGGGCCGGAATTTCCAGGCCCGGCCCGAACGAAAGCTATCTTGGCCCGACTCGGTGTAAAAATTAAAAGTTCGGCCCGAGCCGGCCCGTTTGCATTTTCACAGTTCTCGGCCCGGCTCACCCCGAACAAAAAAAGTCAGTGAAACAGTCCCGGCCCGGCCCTACTGAATTTCTACAAAAAAATTCTGTTTTTTCTCGACATACAATTAAGATTCTTTTAATGAATACTACATACCATATTTTGGGGGACATTTTACAGTCGCAAAACAGAAAACACACAATAGTAAACATTAACGATTACTTAGAGTGTTTTAGTCATCGTCTCTACAGACGTTTCAAAATTCAAATAGGGATTCATTAAAAGATTAATGTAGTTTAGAATAAAGGGTTAAAAACATAATATCTTTTGAAGCTGTATAATAAAAAGTAGATTTCTGAAAATATTTCTCTCATTTTTAAGTCTTGTCTCAAATCCAAAGGAGCTACATTTCGACACATTTATGAATTCATTTCTTTTCGGAAACGCGTAAGACTGGCAGGTAGTCTTATTCAGAAACTATGTAAATGCTGGTTTTTTTTCCTTAGATAAAAGCAATATATCTTACAGAAAATACTGCCAAAGTTAGCGTTTTGAATCGAATTTTCGGAAGCGATAGCACAGGAAAGGAGAAAAACGTACAGTCACGTGACAAGAATCTTTGTTATCTCTGTAAATCTTATCAAAAATGGAAAAAGCTATTCGATTCCAAATGTCTTCAATAATCAGTCCTGTCAATTTTAGGCCTTTATAGTTAAAAATGAGTCAGAAAATGTGTCTGAAAGTTTCGCATTGTTGAGCAGTGAATATGAGAACCACCCTACGGTATATTTCCAAAGATACTGATAGATAACTGAAGTTCATTATCGCTATTAATACTTTTACAAAACATAATGCCTGCCCTACACATCCTGAGAACGATTAAGGCCAGTTCCGTCCCGGCACGAGTCTGCTGAAAAAATTAAACCCGTGACCAGACGTCATGTAATTGTACGATGCCGATCTTTATAATGGACATGTTACATTTCTCTATTGATGTTAAACTCGCATCGGCTCGTGAGACACATTTATACTTCTCGAGAAAGTCATATTCATTGAAAATGGCTCGTATTTTATCTGCTCCGCTTAAATACTTATATCGGATCGATAGGCCTGATTAATTTTTTTATTGTTTCGGCCCTGCAGGCCCGTTCAATTTTTTTACCGGCCCGTTTAAAAAATTGTCCTAATTCTGCCAGCCAGGCCCGTTTTAAAATCCGCCTTTAATTCGCCGTCCGGGCCGGGTACGGACCTCGGGTCAAGCCCGGGCCCGTGCAGATCTCTATTTCATATGCCTAACTATAATTCTTTCTGCTATTAAATATTTTTTTAATATATTGAAATTTTCCCAAGGCTCAAAGAGCCAGAGTGTTCCGACAGATTTATATGGAAATTAGCATGAAACATTTGTTTAACAAATTTTTATTCATTTCCTCCGGCATTAATAACAGCATTGTCTGAAACAAACTCACAAGTGTTTTAGTGATTTTTTTTATTTTCATTTTATTTTTTTGTTATTGTTACGGTGAAACTGATACGGTAATACCAGGGTGTGCAATGTCTTACATAAAAAAATCGTTTGTTTGTTACTGTAGATTGCAAGCGGGATTACCCGAAAAAGACGGAAAGAAGGGTATTCGTCTTGACTTTCATGTATGATGGAGGGAAATTTTTTAAGCAGTCTTGGGCGCAATCAAGTGCGGGGGGGGGGGGGTCGGTGCCAATGCCCCTCCACGTATTTTGATAGTCAGGAGGGGCTCTTCCCCCTTGATCATCTGTTTGCGGCAATTTTTTGTTGTTTTTATTTTTACGTTCATGTGTTTAAAACTTTCTCTTGAGGGGGGGGGGGGGGCAAAAGTAGTTATAGTTATTGTTCAAATTCTCCTTTTTGAAAATGCTGGTAAATACTTTTTCTGTTGCATCAGAACGAATAATTTTTTAATGAAACCATCATTGGATATTATTACATTTTTTTTTAACTTTCGATATTTTGATATATTTATACTTGGTTGAATTTTTAAGAAATTTTAAAGGCTTTACATGTATTTTCACCCTAGTATATATACTCTCCGGCGATATACAGGCTACCAATTGTTAATTTTTTTTACCGTTAGTTTTAAAGGTATTACTTCCAATTGCAAAAGCGTTTCAAATGCTATTATCCATCATACTTTAAACCCTTTACGTCTCAAAATAGTTATGCTTTGTAAAAGTTATGGAATATAAATCTTATATGGTCTTTGGGTTCTTATAAGTTATATTTTTAAAAAGTTATCCACGCTTTAAAAAATTCCTTTTTGTACGATTAAAACTTAACCAAATATCATACTTTAACCGTTTGACGGCTATGCAGTGCTATCGCGCTTCCAGATTTCAAGTCCAAAAAAGATAAGCGGCGCTATCGCGCTGTCTATTTCAGTACGAGTCTGTATCTCCGCGCGTGAGCAAATATTTTGCCGCTCTTGCGTTTTCGTAACGAAACTGTGTCTTTTAAAGCATAAATAACGTTTTTAATTAGTTTTCATTCAAAAAAAAAAATTATATATAAAATTTTCAGTAAAAACACATTTTTTTATTTTGAAATATCCAAATTATCTATAGCACTTTTGGAATGTATATAAGGATTTTGATGGATAGCTGTCAATCGGTTAAATTTGAAAAAAAAAAAAAAAATCCGTTTTGAAGCACTAAAAATGGAAAGTCGCATTTATTATTTCTTTTCTTTTTCTTTGATAAATAGTTTTTGATATTGTTAGATTTATATAGAGAATTCCCAACTTAGAAATATGGCCAAAAAATGGCAGACGATTATAAACAACCCTCCCCGATTCTACATCGATAAACTTGTAAGAAATATCGATCGAAAAATATTTTTTTTTTTTTTTTTTACAGAATTTTTTTCGTAGAATTTATTTACGAAGATCTTCGAAATGTTACTTATTAAATTCAAGAAACATTCTTCCGATATTTTTATAGAATTTTCCTTGATATGTTATATTTCAAATATGGCGCTTTAGGTTCTACGTAAGACAAAAGAGCTTTCAAATTTTTTTAAGATGCTTGGAAACGTTATGCTTCTGATCTGATGCAATACAATGGCAAAACTCAGAAGGAAGCCGCACAGTTTTCAGAATTAGTAGTTATTGGTTGTGCGCGCATGGCACACACACAAGTGTAACGACAGATACCGACTTCAACAAGACTCAGTCAAATGGAAAATATATTGTGTGTCTGTGGGGGGGGGGGGGGGGGGGGGCAACTGAGAATCTGCGCAGTGAAAATTGTTAATTTTACTTCATTGTTAATTTTACTTCATTAAATGGGCACTTTAGTCATGTGAATTTATTGCCATATTTGAAATTAAATATTCCCCGAAATTGCAAAAGGACTCCTATGAGCAGAAAGTACGCAGACTGTTCGGCTTAAAATTTAGAATAATGTTTAAGGCTGTTCTTAAATCCAAAAGGGAAACTTTATGACATAAGTTTTAATTTATTTTTGTTCGGAAATGTAAGAAACTAGCAGGTGTTGTTGTTCAGAAACTATGTAATCGAACTGTTTTTTCCGTTTTTTTTGCAAACGCAATAGATCTTTCAGAAAATAGCCTCAAAGTGGGCGTTTGGAACCGAATTTCCGCGCGAAAGAAGAATAACTACCCAAGGAAGGGTGAAAAACGTCTTTGTCACGTGATCAAAATCGCTTATAACTCAATAGGTAATTTATTTATCAAAAAAGGGAAAGCACAGTTTGATTCAAAATCACCTCTATAGTCAGGCCTTCCAATTTTATATCTTTCCGTCAAAAAATGAATTTGTAAATGTGTCAAAACGTTTTGCGCTTCTTGAGCAGAGCAGTTGAAAACAACCTTAACTTACTCTTAGTTGCATCTATGTCCTCTCAGGTCTCAAGACCTAACATCCTGCGATTTTTAGGTGCGTTCGTAATTATATAAATACGTAGCACCTATAGTCGTCGTTCAGTCCGTCCGTCTGTCCGTCTGTCCGTCCGTCTGTCCGCATGTAACAGAGCAAAAACTACCCAACCGAATAGTCTGAAATTTCAAATATATTATTGTTGCAAAATTTTGTCGAGCCATTTCAAATTTTATGAAAATCGGATGTATAGTTTAATTACAGGGACAGTCAAAAGTTTTTCTTTACATTACGGCCAACGGGAAAAATTATTGCAAGTGCATTTTAATGATATTATAGCCTTCCGAATGATCTGAAATTTTAAAGATATAACTGTTGCAAAATTTTGTCGAGCCCTTTCAAATTTTAGGAAAATCGGATGTATAGTTTAATTACAGGCACAGTCAAAAGTTTTTCTTTACATTACGGCCAATGGGAAAAATTATTGCAAGTGCATTTTAATGATATGAGAGCCTTCCGAATGATCTGAAATTTTAAAGATATAACTGTTGCAAAATTTTGTCGAGCCCTTTCAAATTTTAGAAAAATCGGATGTATAGTTTAATTACAGGGACAGTCAAAATTTTTCTTTACATTACGGCCAATGGGAAAAATTATTGCAAGTGGATTTTAATGATATTAGAGCCTTCCGAATGATCTGAAATTTTAAAGATATAACTGTTGCAAAATTTTGTCGAGCCCTTTCAAATTTTAGGAAAATCGGATGCATAGTTTAATTACAGGGACAGTCAAAAGTTTTTCTTTACATTACGGCCAATGGGAAAAATTATTGCAAGTGCATTTTAATGATATTACAGCCTTCCGAATGGCCTGAAATTTTAAAGATATAATTGTTGCAAAATTTTGTTGAGCTATTTCAAATTTTAGGAAAATCGGATGTATAGTTTAATTACAGGGACAGTCAAAAGTGTTCCGTTACATTACGGGGAATGGGAAAAAAATATTGGAAGTGCATTTTAATGATGTATCAGACTATGCGCTTTATGAAGTGCAAAAAATTATACATTCAGTACAATATGGGGTGCAAAAAATAATTATAAAACTAGTTATAGTACAAACGCACCTCATTTGCCACGTTTGACGAGCAATTTCCAACTTGTTTTATCTGTGGTGATTACACTAAAAAAAATGTATGTTCCACCTATGCGTGCTAGTCTTAAAGATTTGCGATTGTGAATGGTAGAAATCTTTTAACTATGGCTGTTTTTGTTTGGAACCATAAAGAAATCACAGAGACAGTTTTTCTTGAACATAATTTTCAGAGTCCATTTTTATTTATTTAATTCAATTTTTAAGAGTAAGTGTGAGTGACTAAGTGAGTGAGAGATGGAATGGAAATGTTTCAATTATTATTTTTTTAATTATTTAACAATTAAAAAATATTAACTTCTTATTAATTTTTTCTGATTTAAAAAAATGGAGAATAGGAGTATTTAACTGCCTATTTACTTTCTCTGGTTTTACAGTTATTATTATCACTCATCTTTTCTTCATTGAAAAAAAAATTACATTGTGTTTTTAGGTATGTTATTAAAGTAAAATGTAGCTCTAGGGTGTGTGAAAAATTAATGATATGAATCTTCCCTTCTTTATTTTACGCCGTTCATGCGTTAATTTAGAAGTTCAGCAGGGTTGCTCCAAGCAAGAGTGCAAAGAGAACCCCTGCACCTGGGCAGAGAAAATTATGGGCGACAGCACTCTTGTAGAATTGTATCTATTAAAGGCGGTAAAACTTCTTTTGCACCAGGGTGGTCTGCAAACAAAATAAACTCAAAAGCAGCCTGAAGTTTGTTTCTGGGTTAATGCATGGCTGTAAAGTTGAACAGAACGATAAATAAGTGAAACAAAGACAAGCAAAAATTTATTACTTGTTTTTGTTTTTATAGTCATTTGTTTAGTGGTCACCTTCACCTAAACAGTTATGTATGAATTATTTTTAAGCAGATAAAAAAACATTTTGCCCTTAAAATAGGTTTAAAATGAGTTATTAAGAACAAATGTTTTTTAACTTTTAAAAATCTTACATTTATATTACATGGTTTTGTTTAGATCCATAAGCAGAAATTCTTTTAGAAAATCTTCTCTCGTGTAGAAAAGAAAACAAAATTTGTGAACTTTTGTGGGAAAAAAACTTCTAAAAAGTTAGATTTTCCAAATGAATATTCGAAAAGGATATCGCTTTGCTATCTATTGCTGTATTTCAGAAGCATTATTGCACTTTATATGAAGTTTATAAGTGATACAGGTATAAAAATAACACATTAGATTAGTAGTTCGCTGTCGATAGCTTTTCAATAGAGCTTCATACGAGGTTGCCCTGCATGAGACGGTTAAAAGCTTTTATTAAATAATCATTTTCCTTTCACTAAAAAACATGTTATTGTTAAAGCTCTTCGCCATATATCCACATATCGTCGCCCCAGAGCAACAGTAGGACATCTAGTAATAATCAAAAATGTGATATCTGACTTACTGCTATGAAAAACTGTGTCTGCATCTAGTGGAACGGTAGGGAATTTTTATAAAACACATCTGAGATATAGTATGAAGCATAACTTTGTGTTTCAGAAGTTGTTCCACTAGATGCAAACCCAGTTATTCATAGCAGTAACTCAGACATCTCATTTTATATTATTACAGATGTCCTACTGTTGCTCCGAGGCAACGATGTATAAAAATTTCAGCTACGAATACCATAGTTCCGATTAGAGTCCCGCGTTAGATTGGCTCGGCGCTAATTATTAATTGCGGTCAGGTTGACTTTAAATGCTTCGTGTTCGGGTTGGTTTGAGTTTGGGTTTTGATTTTTCGGGTCGGATTCGGGCTGACCAATTTTTCAAAAGAAAGGTCTAAATATTTTCAAATTAATATATATATATATATATATATATATATTTGAATATTAATTATTGTAATATTTGTTCCTTTTTATACAAAAAAAAGATAAAATTGGTACTAAAGATATAATTGTAGACTACTTTTCCATAATCATATTAAAATAGGGATTAATTTTCTTTCAGTTCGGGTTCGAGTCGAAGTGTTTCAGTTTTGGGTCGGATTTCGAGTTGACGAAATTTTATTTATCGTGTTCCGATCTCAACTGAATCTGGGCGTCTATGTGGTTTTAACAGTCTGCAATCCTGTTTAAGGGGAGTCATCAAATCGATTTTTTGTTTTGCATATTTTGGGGAAATTTATACAATTTCGAATTGAACAAAGCAAAGTACAGGAAAATATTCAAATTAGAACTGGGTCATTTTGAAATCGATGTGTCTACTTTAACACAGACACCAATTGATTTTTAAACGTTGAATCTGCTATTCAAAAAACTGTATTTTTGCTATTTATGAGCATGGTGGAAAAAATCTTTTACAGACAGACATTTATTTTTTCACACATATTTATGAAATGTTCATACCTACAACCTCCACCTATTGTTTTGTCAATTAAACGGGGCAAATTTTATTTGCTGCGATTTGAATGTCCCTTTTACAATGTATCACGTTAAGAAATACATCCTAACAGCAAAAAATGAAATTTGAATCGCTTAAACCTTTCACGGGCAAGCAATTGTGTTTCTGTACTCACACCGGAATTTACGAAAGAATTTAGTTCAAAATAAGGAAAAGCAATTTTCCAAATTTTTCCCACCAAAGTTGAAAAAGTAAAATTTAATTAAAAGTTTCTGGTGCGAATCATGATTAAAATTATGTGGGATATAATATATCCCACCGCCCCTCAAGGTGTTAAGAGGTAATGCTACTTATGACGCTATTTTGACGCTCGATTAAAAATTTTAAATGTAACATAGATGATATTTGTATTGAAATTTAAATGAAGTCTGGGTTGGCTCAAGAAGTTACTACGGTCTCAGTCTACCCTGTCCTCGGTCTAAGTACTGCATTTTTTCTAAAACTTTATTATAAAACTATAGCACTTACCTCTGCATGCAACTTTAAAAGCGTAAATCCCCTAAGCTGCGATAAGACCGAGTTTTGTTGCAGCGGTTCCTTTGATGCGTTTTTTGATGTGGTCAGTCTTCTGAAGCACTGAAAGAGGAAAGCGTTCCAAGCAGGAGACTCCATGACATATTTATCACCTCCTCTTTCTTTAGTTTATAACCACGGAACCTTTGGAAAAGAAAGACCAGAGAAATAATTTATGACTTTTTGAAGCTGATTTTGGAAAGTGTGGTCTGAATGGACACTTAAGAATCAAGGCATAGATGAGATAGGGAGGATTGAATAAATCAATACCCCACTCACCTTTTCCCACCCTGCTGTGGTTTCATGTGGTAAAGTGACTCTTAGCGTAATCTAGCGGTCTTCGGATAGCTACATTTCTGATACATTTTCTGTAGTAAGACGCACCTAAATCCGACCTGTTAGTGGAATAAAACACAAAATGAATTTTTCGAAGCTGTGTCACTTTTTGTTGGTGAACGATATATGTAACATACCATTACCGCAGCGACACCAGTTGGCATCTTGTTCTGAACAACATCAACAACAAAAAGGTAAAATGTTAATTACCATTTAGTGTCCCACTGTCTTAATTTTAAATATATATATATATAAATGTCGCTGCTATCAATTTTTCAATTTAAATCATTATTTTTCTGTCACATTTTAATGAAAGAAATAATAAGATGTATTTTAAGAAAAATGTATTATAGTAGAACATTAATAAAATCCATTTTGTTAAAAGATAACCATCCTCGCATATATTTCTAACTTAATAATAAGGATAATAAAAGGTTTTAGTTTATGGTTAATAGGGAATCCACTTGACTCCAATCGTAAATGCTAAACGCGAAATATACATAGAGAAATCAATTACTGCAAATGTATCCAAGGAAGCTTTTTTCCTTCTATCTTTGGAAAAAAATATTACGTTATTTTTAAATGAAACTATTTTCGTTGCAGTGTTTTCACTATACTTCCCCAATATTTCTATATTTAAATGTGCTTTTCCCAAAAATATAATTGAGAGAAATGTTATAAACCTATTTTTAAGTTGTTTTCATATTCATCGCACCAGATGATATTCTATCTAGTTCATTATATATTTCTAAAAATAGTCTTGTGTCTTTATTTAAACTATGTTTCAAATAACATTCTAAATCTACGTAATGCCTTTGACAAGTTTGTAAATGGATATATTTTTATTGCTATTTCGTAGATTATTAAGTATAAATAGATAAAGTATAGATATATTATGCCCTTTTAATCATTTAATTTATATTTTATCCTATATGGTTTTAAAAACTGTATTTAAGGCTTTTTTTATATAAAATATTTCCTTTGAATCTCAAACACCTTTATGTTATATTTCGTATTTTATAAAAATACAGTGCATTTTAAATAATTTTTGAAATAAAAGGGTTATGAAATTATTATGATATTTATATTATAATAATTTCATTTGCACACTCCGAGATCAGTACTAGCTATGTTGCCGAAAAGAAAACATTTTCGTTATCTGCTCATATAAAAAGAGAATAATAATATGTTAATATGAATAACAAACTTAATTATAAATAAAATTCATACTTATATTTTCTTATTATGCAAGGTTTTTTTTAAAAAAAGATATATGTAACATGGAATGTATTATACACTTTTTTCAAATATATACAAGATCTTAAAGAAATCAAATTTCACACGAAGCCTTTACATAAACAAATAACTAAAATCCCTGCCGGCTTGGCCTACAGGCGGAGGTTGATTTGGAAGTTAAGTACTAATTTCACCAACAAAAACTAAATTAAGATTAGAGATAAAATCCAGTTTAACAGTTTTATCTGGCCGCTTTTGATGAAATTTTAATTTTATTTTTCTGTAAGAGCTGGTTTTATCAGAATCATATTAAGGCGGTATTCAAAAAAGTATTTTTCCACGCTCAACAACTCGAAATTTTCTGACACAAATTCAGACTCATTTTTAAAAGTAAAAACATGAAACTTGCTGACGTGATTTTTTGAAGAGATTTATAAGCGATCTGTGTTTTATATTTTTCGTTCAATTAATTAGAACGTGATTTACAAACAATTATTTTCTCAGTACGATCATTTTCGTTTCCAGCACTCGCTTCGGAAAATTCGGTTCAAAATGCCCACTTTGCCAGAATTTTTTGAAATATACTCTGCCTTTATCAAAAAATCGATCAATACAACACATTATATAGTTTCTGAGTAAGAGTACCTGCCAACTGGATGCGTTTAAGATTAAAAATGAATTAAAAAAAAAAAGTCAGAAAATAAGCCGTTTGGATTTGAGTACACCTTTAACCCGATAATTTTTTCGTCAACCCATATTTCTGTTTAATTTGTTTTATTGTAATAGTTGGTCCTATCAAAAACTTGTCAGTATGAAAGTTGTAGATAATATTGAGAAGATGTATGATAAATTTAAGCGGATTGGATATCTCGTGAATTGACGAAGTTATGATTTTTTTCTTCTTTAACCCCCCCCCCCCCGCCCTCATCATTTTTTTTCGGTAAGCATTGATCCTATCAAAACCTTGTAAATATAAAAGTTGTAGATAATATTAAGAAGATTTATAATAAATTTAAGTGAAATTGATATCTTAAGAATTGACGAAGTTACGATTTTTTTTCTCCCTAAAACCCTATTTTTTTTCGCCTCTTGATCTCATTTTTAATTTTATCAAAAATCTGTGATTCCTAAATTTTCGGCACTTTTTCTAGAAGTGATAATAATTTTAAACTGATTTGATATGTATTATAATTAAGAAATTATGGGATTTTTTCAGTTTTCACTAAACCCCACTACCACCCCCTTGGTCCGATTTTATAAATTAACGAACTTGACCGAGATTTTCTACCCGTTGATTTTATGTATCAATTTGGAAGAGATTTGTGCAGAATTATAGAAGTTATCGTGTCCATAAAAAGTTATATATTACCACCAACAAAAACTTTGAAATAATGAATAAAATGACATTAACAAATACAGCCCCCCCCCCTCCCCCCAAACACACTTACCAAAGATTCCAAAGTCATAGTAAAAAATAGTAAAAAACAGCAGAAATTGAATAACAGAAATGAAAATATATGTATACCAGATGCAGTGATGCCGCTGTACTTGAAAAAACCTGGGTCCTCGGGACCCAGGGTTTCCAAAAATCTGGGTCCCTTTTTTACAAAAGCGGGTCCCCATCAATAATAATTTATATTTTAAAGGAATAAATGAAACTTGTTTATTTGGAAAAGATAAATGAAATGCATTAATTATTGTTTTAATAATACAGTCGAACCCCCTTAATACGCGCCCTGCTTAATACGCGAAACCGCTTAATACGCGATTTTTCTTCGGTCCCTTGAAATACGCCTATCTTATGCATATAAAAAACCCCGCTTAATACGCGAACGGTTAATACGCGAACCCGTTTAATACGCGAAATTTTATCAGTCCCTGGGAAGAAAAACCTACGTTTAAAACGCGAATGAGAATGGTTCGAAACAGACAAGGTTTTAGAGGGAATATTTTCCCAAGCATTTTATACGACAATTCTTTAAACTATGAATGTTTTTTTCTGTCAAAATTTAATGTAACCATAAATAGCTTTACTAAAAATTTCAATTTCGACCTCTCCCGGTTAAAGGAGAATTCTTTTCTGGCCTCGAATATTTCGTAAAGTCAAACAGCCCAGAAGAGAGAAGAGAAAATTTTACTGCTAACGAGCGCATTGTAAAATAAGCAAAAATGCTGTTTTTACCCTGATCAGAAAGAGTCGCAAGAGCTCTCCTCCGATAAGAAGGAAAAAGAGAACTTTTCCCATCACGAATGAGAAACTATGCGATGCCCCCCCTCCTAACTTAGAGCGGTGGCGAACCGATACACCTATCTGCAATCGCAGCTTAAACGCGTGAGTCTTCCCATTCGCTGCCTGGTCAGTACTGTAATATCTTTAAAAGTAAGAGGGTCGGTCGCTTGTCACTATCAATAGAAAGAATCTAGTCTACGATATCCACCTGTGCTTTTAAAATTAGAATCTAGTCTATAACGTGGCGGAAGAAGCAAAACATATTAAAACAAAGGTTCCCTCCATCACTGAGAACTTACAAATTATAAATCAGTACGATGCCCAGGATGTCTCGAATAAGTCTGCGTTCGCCTAAGAAAAAGTCTTATCGGAGTCAACTTTAAGAACTTTGTTAAAGAATAGAGATGCCATCGTTAACCAAACTACTGTTGGGTAGCAAAGAAAAAGAAAATAAAAGCCACCAAGCTTGAGGACATGAAGAAGACAACCACGAGTGGTTTGTTAAAGTGCGCTCTACGAATATCCCAATAAGCGGCCCGCTAATCCAAGATAAAGCTTCTGAAGTCGCTGCAAAAATGGGATTGATGTATTTCAATGCCTCAAATGGATGGATGGATGGATCGATTTAAAGCTCACCACGGAATAAAATTCAAGCAAGTGTGCGGTGAGTCAGCTGCTGTCAACAATGAAGACGTCGATTGTTTGAAAACAAATGTGCTTCGTAGCTTGTAAAAAACTAAAGCAAAATTACAACGTGGACGAATTTGGGCTTTTTAACAAAATGACATCCAAGAAAACAATGGTTATGAAAGGAGAAACATGTCATGGGGGTAAACTAATGACCGTCTTACTCTTTTGCTCGGTACCAACTCTGATGGATTAGAAAAGTTAAAGCTACTGGTCATAGGGAAATCATGCAACCCGCAATGCTTTAAAAATGTCAAGAAGGAAGACAGCACAGAGCGTGGATGACGGGCAACCTTTTTCAACAAGAGTTCGTAATTTTGTCCGGCGTATGGGGAAAAAATCGCGCTATGTCTTATTGCTTGTGGACAACTGTCTTGCACATCCAAAAGATAACGAAGGTCTGAAGAATGTTCATGTAGAATTTCTACCTCCAAATTCGACCAGTGTCACTCAGCCAATGGGCCAAGGAATAATTAACAGCTCCAAAGTATATTACGAGACTCGCCTAGTACGACGATACCCTCACCAAATGGAACACGGCAGCAACCTTTCTTGCTATGAGTGTCGTCCTATTACAGTCCTCGACGCTATGCACGTGCTTACCGCAGCATGGGAGATTGTCACACGAACAACGATTGGAAATTGTTTTTGCAAGGCGGGTTTCGGAAGTAGTGAGGACATAATTTATAAAGAGCCAACCTTCCACCCTAATGTTCAAGAAAACTGGCTAGGCACACAAGAAACTGCACGAGAAGATTTTTTCGATTTAGACACGTTCATTAATATCAACAAAGATCTAGTCACCTCCGAGCTCAAAAGTCTGGATGACATCATCGCCAATGTAACTGCGACTGATAAACCGGATGAGATAGAAGAAGATGATGAACCTGCGCGTCCAGCCCCCATCCCCATTCTCCAAAGTTAAGGATGCGTTCAGTTTTCTCAGACTGTATGCATCGTCACTGGACGAAGGGCCCTCAACGAGCAAGCTTTACCATCACCTGAATAGGGCTGAAAACAACGCAACCGTATGTCAAACGGGCCAAAATTGATACAAGGTCTGTCCAGGAAGTAATGAGACTGGATTTTTTGCGCCAAGAACAAGGCTAAAGAGGCATAGTTTGCGGCCGGTACTTCCGGTGATGAATGTAAGCTACAAAGTCTAGCGGAAGTCAGTTGGCGTTGAGCCTTTGAAGCGCACGGAGACACGTTTTTGCAAGTGGCATGAGGTTTCAAAATTCAGCGGAGTGTCGAGCAGCGATACGCCATAACGTTTTGTGTAACGCTAAACAAATCTGCTACTGAGAAGCTTGCCATGTTACAAGAAGCCTACGGGAATGATTCTTTGTCCAAGGCTCAAGTGTTTAGGTGGCACAAAGCCTTGATAGACAGAAGAGAGGACGTCGATGACGAACAACGCGCTAGGCGTCCATCAAGTTCTCAAACTTCAGACAATATGACTAAAATTAAAGCGCTTTTAAGCTCTTATCGTCAGATGAGTGTCCGGATGATTGCGGAGACGTTGGGACATACAAAATCGATTGTGCATGAAATCGTCACGGAAGAAGTTCAAATGCAGAAACTTTGTTCCAAATTGGTTTCTTCAAAGGGACTCAATTCCTGGCAAAACACAGCAACACTGGTCCAGGCAACGCTGCCCTAACCATCATGCAGCCCCGATCTGTCACCACCGGACTTTTCTGTTCCCTCGGTAAAAATCCAGCTTAAAAAGTCATCATTTTGACAATCTGGAGAACTTTCAGTTAAACCAAACGCATGTTCTGAACAGCATCCCAGGTGGACATAAATGGGTGGCAGAGTGATTGGCAAAGGTGTATTAATGCAGGAGGAGGCTATTTTGAAGAACATTAAGTGTCTGTAAAATTATCTTCAAATAAACGAATTTTATGTAATCAGTCTCATTACTTCCTGGACAGATCCAGTAGCTATTTTGCCAAAATGTAATTTTTATGTATTGACTTTATTAAATTTTAACTTTTGTTTTTTATACAGATTTTTTATTATTATCAACACTGTTCCCTATTTGTTCTGTATATCTAACAAGGATTTAAATTTTGTTAACATTAGGTTTAGTTAACATGGTTAGCAGAAATTTTTGTGTTCGTTTTGTTCCATTTTATGTGTCATGCATAAAAAATCTAAATTTGAAAAGACTTCTTGGATTTTTACCTAAGACAATAACACTTATTTGAATTTCCAGCTTTCAAAATGTTCCTGCTTAATAAGCACATAATGATTCAAACAAATAAAATGTCATTTTATGTCTTAAAAACGCTAAAAAAATGTCCAAAAGGATTTTTTTTATCCGTATAGGTTGTTATTGGATGAACCACTGTTCGAAAATTCGCGACCTTCGCTTAATACGCGAACCCGTTTAATACGCGAATTTTGATCGATTCGCGTATTAACGGGGTTCGACTGTAATTAAATAATGGATTAAAACCAGTATTATTTGCACTCAAATAAGATATTTTTTAAAAATATTAAGAGAAATTTTCTTTACTTTTTTAAAAGTAAAAATGCAAAATACAATTTTAATTGTAAAATAATGTTTATTTGACAGTAGAAGATACCAAGTTCCACTAACAGAACAAGTATCACTAATGTTCGCATTTCTTTTAAAAAGGGGCAAGACAGGTTTATTGAAAAAGATATTTTTGCTGAAAAAAGAATACTTATGTTAAGTAAAGGTGTACTTTTTGTTGAATGAATGGGTGCTTTCATTATACTTCCCATTGAATTATTTGTCAGCATAGATCTGTGTTGGAATCAGATATTTTTCTTGGAAGGGAAATTAACATCTGAATCATTAATAAACATCAAATCCTAAATGTTCTGAAGGTGGGAGACATTTCAATGCAGTAAGAAGAAGGGGGGGGGGGATTTTTCACTGGTCCACCTACTGAATACATTATCAAAGTACACTGGAATCATTCTGTATTTTTAAGAATCTCATAAAAAAATTAAATCCCATTTTAAGAATTTTCTACCTATAAGTTTAGTTTGCACATCTTTTTTGGTGCTTTGACTAAATTCACAGTTTTTCCGCGTTATTTTCACGAAATTCGCGTTTTTTCCGCGATACTTTGACAAAATTCGGCTTTATTCCGCGATCTTTTGACGAAATTCGCTATTTTTTCGCGATCTTTTGACGAAACACTGTTTTGTCTAAGCCCTTTTACGGAAATAGCGTTTTTTCGCGATATTTTGATGAAATTTGTTTTTTTTTCTCGATCCTTTGACGAAAATCGTTTTTTACGCTATTTTTTGACGACATTCGCTATTTTTGGGGGATCTTTTGACGAAATGCGCTATTTTGGGGGGGATCCTTTGACGAAATACGCTATTTTTTCGAGATCCTTTGACGAAAATCGGCTTTTTCCGCGATATTTTGATGAAATTTGAGCATTTTTTGCGATCCTTTGACAAAATTCGGCTTTTTTCCGCTATTTTTTGACGAAAATCGTGGTTTTTCGCTATATTTTGATGAAATTTGCGGTTATTTCCGCGATATTTTGATGAAATTTGAGCTTATTTACGCGATATTCGGATGAAATTTGAGCTTATTTCCGTGATCCTTTGACGAAATACGCTAATTTTTCGCGGCCCTTTTACGAAAATCGCTGTTTTGCGCGATATTTTGATGAGATTTGCGCTTTTTTCGCGATTCTTTGACAAAATTCGGCTTTTTCCCGCGATTTCTGACGAAATTCGCTATTTTTTCGCAATCTTTTAACGAAATACGCTAATTTGTCGCGGTCCTTTTACGAAAATCGCGTTTTTTCGCAATATTTTGATGAAATTTGCGCTTATTTCCGCGATTATTTGACGAAATTCGCTTTTTTTCGCGATCCTTTGACGAAATACACTATTTTTTTCGCGGCCCTTTTACGAAAATTGCTGTTTTTGCGCAATATTCTGATGAGATTTGCGCTTTTTTCGCGATTCTTTGACGAAAATCGGCTTTTTTCCCACGATCTTTTGACGAAATTACGCGTCCCACGGGACGCGTAAGAACCATTTTTTTGCGTCCCGTCTCCGATTTTTGGCGTAATTTACGCGCTACAGTGCGTCCGCGGCATCCCTGCCAGATGTATACCAGTTATGTAAAAAGTATAGTCCCTTGTACTATCTTATGAGTATTAAAAGGGAAGAAAAAAAGAAAAATATGGATACCGATAAAAATAAATGAAATGCTTATATATTGAATTACTTAATCAAGGGTACAGAATTCACATATATAAGCAAAGCACTCGTTTTCTGTAGAGAAAAAAGCTAAAAGCTGAAATTTTTTCCCACTGTACCCAAACGACTACATGACGAAAATAATAGAAGAAATATGAAAACAGAATAATATTAAATGCCTTGAAATGAAAAAAAAAACAATATAACCTATTAAATAATTTATATTATCTTGTATAAGTAAAATAAAGTAATATTACTCAGCTTACGCTATATAACACCACATTATTTAATCCGAATTCTCTCCTGCACATGTTATACTTTCCCTCTACAACTTTAAGGTTATTTTTGCAGTTAAGTTAAAACAAATATTATATTTATTGGTTGCAGTTATTCTTTTTAAAACACCTAAATAAATGCATTTAATTAATATAAATAGAAAATTACTTCATTATTAGTGTTAAAATTACCTATTAACACTTTTAAATTTATATAACTAAACTAAAAAATTCCCAAATTACTTA
This sequence comes from Maratus speciosus, assembly GCA_963932465.1. Taxonomy (NCBI): domain Eukaryota; kingdom Metazoa; phylum Arthropoda; class Arachnida; order Araneae; family Salticidae; genus Maratus; species Maratus speciosus. The sequence goes on from OZ010787.1 coordinate 97,505,410, forward strand.
ATTTACAATATTATAGCTAATATTTGGTTATAACTGCCACCTAATGATGAAAGAAAAAAATAAAAGAATATATCTATGTTAGATGCCCCAACTGCATTATACATTTATTTTTCGGTGCTACCATCTATTATGTAAATTTAAATATAATAAAATCCTCTTATGCAACGCCACTGAATGTAAATTAAAAAATATTTTGATCTTTATACTTTATCTACCATTATTTATTTTTTTTACCATTTCCAATATCAATAGAGAAAAATAATAAAAAATAAACACAAATTACATAAATTAAACAAATAAACTATTATTTTTTTTTTCCTTTTTTTCCTTCCCTTTCTATGTAATATCTTATCCAAATTTATAATTATTATCATTCATTTAACTGTTCAATTATTATTGTAATTATATTTAGTTGTAATGATAAATGATATTTTATCCCTATTAATTAAATCTAATTAATCTAATATCTTAAATTACAGTCCTCCCCACTTAATCGGGTCACGGATAATCGAATACCCCGCTTATTCGAATAGAATTCTCAGGAACCTAATTTATTCCTATTGGTTCTATGTCATTTTTCCCCGCTTAAACCAAATATCTTTTATGAACGTCTTCGCTTAATCGAATAACAACTGTGTGACCGATGTTTGAAAATGGGCGCGGAAAGCACGTTTCAGCTGGAATTTCCTTCCAGCTTTTGTCATTTTCGGTTCCTTTACGACTGAAAACAAATTTTCAGTTCTTCCTGCAATGATTTCTGCCAGCAGGTGTATAATGGACAAGTCAAATGATTTCCCCACCTTGATCTCCCCACCACCACTTCTTTAATGGCAATGCGCCGTCACTTCAAGACTCGAGATGGTAGTTGTGATATTTTGCACTCATTCGAAAAATAACTCGATATTTACTCCTTTAAAATTCCACTTAAACAAACCAGTTTAAACGATTTTTTTTAAGGCAATATAAGTAACGTAAATTAGAAGTAGCCAAGTTTTGACCAAATTCAAACGAGCTACATTAAGTATGATGTAAACCATATAAATGTATGTACTGACATTGAATTAACCCCTTGGGGACGAGTGGCACGAATACGTGCCGCAAGAAGCGCTCAGAATCCTTGTTTTCCCTCACCAGTAAAATTTTACTGTAAAATTTGCCTTATTTAATCAGCGCATTTTGTCGATTCAAGAAGACACAAATTTCTGTTTTTAAAAAACGGTGACAAAAGATTAAAAATTTCGTAAAAGGCTCCCGTCCCGAAGGGGTTAATAATGTTATTTTGCCTTTTTATAAGAGTTTCGTTCATCTGACGAAACCCTATTCGTCTCGCTCCTCTGTCTGTCTGCCTGTCTGTCCGTCACAGAGCCCGTTCTCAGAAACTACACATGTTGGAGATTTGAAATTTCGCATACTTATAGATGACCACCACACATCATACGACAAATCATAAAATTTTGAAAAAGTCGTGCATTTAACCCTTTGGGCTCCCACATGTGTATTTTAAACAATTCTTTCTAAGTGAGTCCCTAATTAGGTTGCAGGCATGAAATTTTGCGTACTTATAGACGGACACCTCAGATCAAACGGCAAATCATAAAATTTTGAAAAAGTCATTCATTTAACCCTTTGGGCTCCCACATGTGTATTTTAAACAATTCTTTCTATGTGAACCTCTAATTACATTGGAGGCGTGAAATTTTGCATAGCTGAATACCTCACATCAAAGGACAAATCATAAAATTTTGAAAAAGTCGTACATTTAACCCTTTGGGCTCCCACATGTATATATTAAACAATTCTTTCTATGTGAACCTCTAATTAGATTGGAGGCGTGAAATTTTGCATACTTATAGCTGAATACCTCACATCAAAGGACAAATCACAAAATTTTGAAAAAGCCGTACATTTAACCCTTTGGGCTCCCACATGTGTATTTTAAACAATTCTTTCTAAGTGCGTCCCTAATTAGGTTGCTGGCATGAAATTTTGCGTACTTATAGATGGGCACCTGAGATCAAACAACAAATCATAAAATTTTGAAAAAGTTGTATATTTAACCCTTTGGGCTCCCACATGTGTTTTTTAACAATTCTTTCTATGTGAACCTCTAATTACATTGGAGGCGTGAAATTTTGCATACTTATAGCTGAATACCTCACATCAAAGGACAAATTCATAAAATTTTGAAAAAGTCGTACATTTAACCCTTTGGGCTCCCTCCCACATGTGTATATTAAACAATTCTTTCTATGTGAACCTCTAATTACATTGGAGGCGTGAAATTTTGCATACTTATAGCTGAATACCTCACATCAAACGACAAATCATAAAATTTTGAAAAAGTCGTACATTTAACCCTTTGGTCTCCCCCATGTGTATTTCAAACAATTCTTTGTATGTGAGCCTCTAATTATGTTGGAGGCATGAAATTTTACAAACTTATAGCTGAACACCTCACATCAAACGACAAACTATAAAATTTTGAAAAAGTCGTACATTTAACCCTTTGGGCTCCCACATGTGTATTTTAAACAATTCTTTCTAAGTGAACCCTAATTAGGTTGGAGGAGTGAAATATTGCATACTTATAGCTGAATACCTCACATCAAACGACAAATCATAAAATTTTCAAAAAGTTGTATATTTAACCCTTTGGGCTCCCACATGTGTATTCTAAACAATTCTTTTTAAGTGTGCCCCTATTTAGGTTGAAGGTGTGAAATTTTGCATAATTATAGCTGAATACCCCACATCAAACGACAAATCATAAAATTTTGAAAAAGTCGTACATTTAACCCTTTGGGCTCCCACATGTATATTTTAAACAATTCTTTCTAAGTGAACCCTAATTATGTTGGAGGAGTGAAATTTTGAATACTTATAGCTGAGTACCCCACATCAAACGACAAATCATAAAATTTTGAAAAAGTCGTACATTTAACCCTTTGGGCTCCCACATATGTATTTTAAACAATTCTTTCTAAGTGAACCCTAATTAGGTTGGAGGCGTGAAATTTTGCATACTTATAGTTGAATACCTCACATCAAACGACAAATCATAAATTTTCAAAAAGTCGTACATTTAACCCTTTGGGCTCCCACAAGTGTATTTTAAACAATTCTTTTTAAGTGACACCCTATTTACGTTGCAGGTGTGAAATTTGGCATACTGATAGCTGAACACCTCACATCAAATGACAAACCATAAAATTTGGAAAAGTCGTACATTTAACCCCTTGGGCTCCCACATGTGTATTTTAAACAATTCTTTATAAGTGACCTCCTAATTAGGTTGGAGGCGTGAAATTTTGCATACTTATAGCTGAGCACCTCGCATCAAACGACAAATCATAAAATTATCAAAAAGTCGTACATTTAACCCTTTGATCTCCAACATGTGTATTTTAAACAATTCTTTCTAAGTGAGCCCCTAATTAGGTTGAAGGCGTGAAATTCTGCATACTTATAGCTGAGCATCACACATCAAACGGCAAATCATAAAATTTTGAAAAAGTCGTTCATTTAAGCTTTTGGGTTCCTACATGTGTATTTTAAACAATTCTTTCTAAGTGACACTCTATTTAGGTTGGAGGCGTGAAATTTTGCATACTAGCTGAACAAGATCATGCGACAAATCATAAAAATTTTAAAAAGTCGTACATTTAACCCTTTGGGCTCCCACATGCGTGTTTTAGGCAATTCTTCCTAACTGAGCCCCTTATTAAATTGGAGATTTGAAATTTTCCATGCTTATTATAGCAGAACACCTGAGGCCAGGCGACAAATCATAAAATCTTGAAAAAATCTTACGTTTAACCCTTTGAGCTACCACATATGTATTTTAAGCAATTCTTTCTAAGAGAGCACCTAATTAAGTTGGAGACATGAATTTTTGCATACGTATAGCTGAATACCTCAGACCACACGACAAATCATAAAATTTTCAAAAAGTCTTATATTATTTACTCCTCCGTGCTCTAACATATATTTTAAGCAATTTTTCTAACCTCCGCCCTTTTCATCCGGGGAGCACTTTTCCAACTTTTGCCGACACCCCTTTGACCATTCTTTCATATTATGCACCATAGCCTTACATATTTTAGCTCCACTTTTTACCGCCAGGGGTGCCTACTTATCTTGGGTGCTATGGGCCCAATCCCTTCGACTAATATATATACGGATAGTACGTAAAACGGAGTTTCGTTCGGATCGAGGTTTGTTTAGAATAGAGTGCGCCCCTGGTTGCGAAATGTGGAACTAACAGATTTTTCAAAAGGATAAAGTGTTTTGAAATGAATATTAAAGGAAACCCTCTGTGCGATCTATGATCACACTTACCCACTTGTTACGCATTAAATATTACAGCTATGATTCCCCGTTTAATCAAATACCCCCGCTTAATCGAATATTATTTCTGGAACCGTCGATATTCGCTTAAACGGGGACGACCGTAAAAGTAACTAATTAAAATTAATATAAATAAATATAATAAAAAAGAGGATTAAAAAGATAAATCATATATATAATTAAAAAAATGAAAAAAATTATTAATATTAATTTACATATTCACATAGATTTTCATATTATTTAAATAAAGGCAGCATAGTAATTTTATTGAAGCTATACGCACTCAAATTTTACCATCTGCCTTACTTAACATAAACTAGGAAAATCGTAATAAATAAATATTACCAATAATAAAATAAATATAAAAGTAGTGTGAATATGCCGGTTCCACGACACGCGGCACGCTCTGAAGGTCAAAGGAAGGTCATTCGGAAGTTTCTTATGTTAGAGTACGACGCTGATAAGAGCGTTTAGGAGCGGAAGTAGACCGGAAATGCGTAGCGGAAGTGAACTCATAAGGTTTTTGTGGCATTATAATCTTAGAGTACGCTGATATTTATGGACCGAGAGATTTATTTTGAGAAGAATTTTTTAACGATTAAGAGTTAAAAAATTTTGGTTGAAGATTTTTTTTTCGCGTAATAGAAAAACTTTTTCTTTAAAAATTTTGAGAGTTGAATTTTTTTTTTTTTTTTTTTTTTTTTTCTTTGCGTGATAGGAAAACTTTTTCTTTTTAAAAAATTTACGAATTTAAATTTTTTTTCGCGTGGTAGAAAAATTTTGTAGATTTTTTTATTTTTCTTTCTTAAAAATTTTCTTTTAAAAATCACCAAGACATGGAAAGTTTTTCTTTTTAAAATTTTCTTTTACGAACTTAATTTTTAATTTTGACTCGTTAGAAAATTTTTTGTTCGAAATTTATTTTTAACTCGGGTAAAGTTGGCTGAATTCTTTTTAGGGAAAAAAAAATATTTTTTAATTGTGGTCCCACCATGACCAACTCGTTTCTTTTATTTTCTTTTTAAACGCTCTGCATCCAAAATTTTCTATCCATATCTTCGTGCCTGCGAGATACCTGCAAAGAGAACAAACATAAAGGTTAAGTTTTTCACTCAAATGTGCCTGTGTTTGAAAAGGAAGTTAATTTTAGTTACCTTGTTTTGCAAGACATATTGATTTTTCTGAGACTAGGTATGGTGATTTCATTGGGGAAACCTAATTTTTCCTAAATGAAAAAATGGAGCTTCAATATTTTCTTGAATCATTATAAAATGTATTATAAAAGAAAAACTTAAAATTTTAGTTACCTTGTTCTGCCTTGTTCACTTAGCATGGTCATCTCAACTACTCAGTCTCAACTAAATAGGATCATTTCAGCAAGGAAAGGCTTGTGATGTAGTGGGTCAGAGCTTTTTGGTTCACTAAGCTCTTGTGAGATGATCGTTGAAAAATAATACATGTTTCTTACCAAAGTTCTTTATTAGAACAACTAAAATAGATTTGAAAAATGAAATAACAAACTTTACCATTCATAGGTTGACACTCTCACTTTTTATTAACAGTTCTATACTTCTCATAGCCAACCTGAGTAAAACGATTTTTACTCGCATCCCTTCCGTTGGTAAAAAAAACAACCTCACTTCATCAGTGTCACCCAGTCTACTCTCAGCCTCCACACTAGCTTCTGCATGAGTCTCTTTTTACTTTCACTTTAGGGACGAATTCCCACACATTGTCCAGCCACCCCTATTTCTTGGAAAAGTTGAAATACCCTGTTGAGCAGATCCCAAGGGCAGAAGTATGCCAGGCATTTCCCCTGCATGCCTTTACACAAAAGACCATTGTCCTCCACGGAAATGCCTGTTGCTTTCTCCATCGAAAATGTGTGGCGAAGGTACGATATCACAACACCTCCCCCAAAAGAGATTTCCACAGGAAATATTTGGCATGAATTCACATAATAAGCCCTTTTAATAGATTTCCCGAGAGGTCAAGCACACCATTAAATCAGCAATAAAATATGATTTAGACTTTTGACCCAATTATGAAAGTTCTACTTAAATTCAAGAATACCCACTCTCAGTTTCCAGGACATACCAAAATATGAAATTTTTAGAATTTTCCTTACACATAATTAATCAAAAGAATAAAAATAATTTACATTTTTGATGCTAGAACAATTAATTTAAATTTAAAATATTTGAATATAATACTAGCTCAAAAAAGAAAAAAAAACACTATAACACAATCTAGGTAACTAAATTTTTACATACAGCACAATATCTTAATAAAACGCCCTAATTACAAGTATTAAAATTTTGAACACTAAATTCCAAACAGAAAATCTAACTCTGATTCTATATCTTCCTACTTAGACCATCTGCATTTCCATGTAATTTTCCTGGCTTATGTGTAATTTCAAAATTTAATGGCTGCAAAAATAGAGCCCAACGTGTCAAACGAGAGTTTGTACCAACCATTTTCTTTAAGTACACTAATGGATTATGATCGGTTTGTATTTCAAATTTTTGCCCATCCAAATAATAATTTAACTTTTTTAATCCATATACTATAGCCGCCAATTCTCTTTCTATCGTGATATAATTTTGCTCAGCACGAGAAATTTTTTTGCTAAGATACAAAATTGGATGCTCTTCACCTGCAATAATTTGAGATAAAACAATTCCTGCCCCATACAAACTCGCATCTGTTTGCACAATGAATTTCTGCTTAAAATCAGGCGCATATAACACAGGACTTTTCATTAATTTTAACTTTAATTCTTCAAATGCATTATTACACTTCTCGTCCCATATGATTTTTTCCTTTTTTATTTTCCCTTTTAAAGCATCTGTTAACGGCACTGCTATGGTAGCATAATTCTTTATGTACCTCGAATAATACCCTACCATTCCCAGATATGCTCTTAGCTGTGTTTTCGTCGTCGGAATTGGAAAATCTTTAATAGCCTGCAATTTAGCTTCACTAGGAGACCTTTTTCCTGACCCAACTTCGTGTCCCAGAAATTTTATGTGATCTTGCGCGAATTGGCATTTGGATGGTTTCACGGTTAGATTTGCTTCTTTTAACCGCTTAAGAACCGCTTCCACATCTTTTAAATGCTGTTCCCATGTCAAAGAAAATATAGCTATATCATCGATATATGGAACCGCAAATGACTCTAACCCATATAAAACTATGGCAATCACTTTACAAAAATAATATGCTGAATTTAAAAGTCCAAACATCATGACTTTAGGTAAAAAAGTCCCAAATGGTGTTACAAAAGCCGCATATCTCTGAGCTTCTTCCGTGAGAGGAATCTGAAAACAACCTTTCGTCAGATCCATAACAGTAATAAAAGGCGCTGTACTCACTATCTCAACAACCTCTTCAATGTTTGGCAAAGGGAAAAATTCAGTTCTGGTCTTTGCATTTAATTTCCTATAGTCCACACAAGGGCGAGCGTCTTTACCCGCACTCTCAACTAAAATCATAGGCGAAGCATAATCTGATTGCCCGACTTCAATCACACCCAAATCTAAAAGCCTCCGAATCTCTTCACGCATAATCTCTAATTGCCTCGGCGACATACGATATGGTTTTGATCTTACCGGCACATCATCCGTTAAAACAATGTCCATTTAACTAACGGGGTACTCCCAGGGTCCGTAGAAAAAACCTTCATATGACGCTCAATCATTGTCCTGAAATCTCCTATTTGTTCTGTAGAAACACGTTTTTCCAAATTACTTTCTTTTACTAATTCCCAAAAGTCTAATTGAGTGGGATCCGCAATGGGATAAGGAATTTCCGTTTGATCCCCAATTTCCTCACACTCCTCATCAATCAACAAATTTACAAATTCAGGTCTATTATAATATGGTTTAATTAAATTAACATGATAAATAGTAGACTTATTTCTCTTTTCCGGAATATCGATAGTATAATTAGTTTGAGATATTACGCTAGTAATAGTTCCCGGTCCTATCTAATTAACCGCCATTTTATTTAGTTTCGAAGTAGCCAGAACTAACACTTTGTCTCCAACATTAAATTTTCTATACACCGCATTCTTATCATACCATTGTTTCCGTTTCTCCTGACACTCTTTCATTCTTTTACACGCTAATTCTTGACAATGTTTCAATCTATTACTTAAGTTCAAAATATAGTCCACTACATTCTGATTTACCGTTTCCTTTTCCATCCAATTTTCATATACAAGAGTATGTGGCATTCGTAAATTCTTACCATGTACAAGCTCAGCAGGGCTAAATCCCGTGCTTTCATGACTTACAGTCCTCAAAGCAAATAAAGCCATTGGCAAGACCGCTTCCCAATCTTTTCCTGCCTCCAAACATAATGTCTTTATAACCTTTTTTAAACTACCATGCATCCGTTCAACGCTATTCGATTCTGGGTGGCAAACTGAACTATGTACAACCTTAATACCAAACCTATCAAAAAATTCCGATGCCAACTCATTTGTAAATGACCTACCCAAATCACATTGTACCTCTTTTGGATAACCAGTCCTAGAAAATATTTGTATTAGCCCCTCAATCACTGACGGAGAAGTTAAATCTTCTACTGGAATCGCATCTGGATATTTTGACGCAACACAAATTGAAGTAATCAAGTATCTATTATTTTTCTCGCTTAAACTCAAAGGGCCTACACCATCAATATTTATCCCGGAGAAAACTTCTGAAATTATTGGCACGAGCTTCAAGGGAGCTTTCTTTTTATCTCTATTTTTACCAACCTTTTGACACAGATCGCAAGTTCTTACAAATGCCTCAATTTCCTTGTAACAATTTGGCCAAAAATAGCATTTAATTACCCTATCTTTTGTTTTAGTCGCCTCTAAATGTCCCGCAACTTCCTCATGACACATCTTCATTATTTTCTCTCTAAATTCTAATGGCAAACATAATTGTAATTTCTCATCCCCACTATTTGAATGTGAAACTCTTACTAATTTATTTCCCATTATTTTAAATTCCTTTTCTTCTACATTATTTGCCTTTTGTCATAATGTTTTGAAAGATAAGCACTGTTTCTGAGCTAAGCTGAAATCTTTCGCTGTAATTTTATTCAATCCCACATTATCTTTCACCTCCCATTTCGGTAATAACATAAGATCTTCGATTTGACTTTCATCCTGTCTATTCTCATCCATTTGAACTACCTGCGTTTCTTTGTTCTGTGAGCAATCCCCAATTTTATCTACCCTACCTGGTTGCTCTTCTAACTTTGCCTGATCAACAAACGACATTTTCTTATCAACATCTCGTTGCTCCATTCCTTTTTTTTAAAGAATTCGTCTTACTACGGGTAACCACCATATTTATAGGAACACCATTTCCTTTATTTTGCTCAATAAGCTCCGCAGTTTTATTACCTAAGAGATAGTAACCTTGCTCCGACTCCGATGGTTTAATCGCCGCCTTAGTGGTGATGCAACCAAAATCCCCTTTTATAGTCACCCATGCTAATGGTAAACATTTACATTCATTATCAAGAGGTTGACGTACCCAAGTTATATCTCCAGTAAAATCCTCTGTTTTAACCCAATTTCTATCGCATAGATCAATCCCTGCTCCTGTGTCCCTCAAATAGTGTCTTTCAACCCCGTTTATTAGAGCTTTTTTTAGATAAGGTTTAAAACAATCCCCTAAATCAACATCATTACCTAAATGATTAACTGTATTGAACTGATTTTTCTTTTTTAACCATTCCGCACAATCTGGTTTTATGTGCCCTGGTTGATTACAAAAAAAAAAACACCTAATCTGCCTTTTCCTCTCAAAAGCCTGGTCTTGTTTAAGTTTATCATTTTTTAAATTTTCCGTTTTATTCTCTAACTCCGATTTAGCTTTTACTTCACCCCTAATTTTCGGATTTAAATTGCTTCTTTGCATCTCTGAATAAGGTTTTTTTTCCCAAGATTTTTTTCTGATTGCCTGAAACTACTTCTAATACTCTCATATTTGTCACATTTATCAGCAAGTTTCGAAGCTTCTTTCATTTCATCCCATTCATCCATAAATTTTTCTTTTACTTCAAAAGGAACGCGTTTTTTTACTTGCTCTGTGAGCATGAGCTCTTTTAAAGACTCGAAATCCTTTATTTCTAATGATTCCAACCAATTATCCAAATAACCCCTTAATTCATATACCAAGTCTACCCATAACGCTCCAGGTTTCCTTTGATGATTTTCAAACTTCTGTTTTAAAGCACCTGTTCCTAATCTAAAACGATTTAATAAAACTTTTTTTACATGTTGAAAATCATCTCCTAATTCTGCTGGTTGTTTCACTATAATTTCCGCGATATCTGATGGCAATAAGGGAATTAATTGGCTAACGATATTCTCTTGCGAAATTTTAGCTTTTTCTGCCTGTTTTTCAAAGATCATAAAGAAAAGAGTGATGTCAATTAATTTAGAATCAAAGCGTGGAACTAATTCTTTCAAATTAATTTTTGGATTCCTATGCGAACCTACATTCATATCACTAGACGAAAGACTAACAGTTTCCGAAGAATTTTGAATTCTTAATTTTTCTAACTCAAATTGTCTTGTTTTTTCACGTCCTTCGTTTTCTTTACGTTCTGCATCCTCTTTAAGAATACATTCCAAATTCGATTTAGCAAAACTCTCATTATAATCCGATGCTTCTAAAATAGCCTGAATTATAGTTTTTTTCTTATCAGTTGCCGACACGTTGGTCTCAAATTCCTCTGCCAGCAAAAGCAAGATATTTTTAGTATATTTCCCTAGAAATTCTTCCATGATTTTCCCCCAAAATATACTAATCACAAAAATACACAAATATATACAATTTGTAAAACACCAAAATCCAAATATATATATATATATATATATATATATATATAACACAATAAGGAATAGGATTTTATCCTTTAAATATATTTCAATGAATAAAACAATACAATTTTCCTACCGAAAATTTTCATGCACTTGTTATATCCTTTAAAACTGAGTAAATCCTCAAAATTACTTTGATACTCACAGTACTATATAAATACAATTTATATATAAACAATTAATCCTGCTTTTTCCTACAGCATACCCATAAAATTTCAAATAACTTTATTGCTGTAATAAACAAAAGCTGTATATGCCCCAACTTTATAACTAAAAGTTACATCCACAACTATGATTAATTTTAATGTTTAATATTCTTTTATTAATCAACCGTAATTTACTATCATCAAGTAAATTATGAAATACATAAATATTAAATTTTCAAAACCAAATGAATTACCGTACAGACCATAAGAAACCCGTTTAATATAAAAATTCTAACTAAAAATTTCGATCCCAAATTAATAGCTACCCTAGACTTTTTATCTATTAAACATATACAAATTACCAAGAACAGACATATACAATATTAAATCCTAACAGACCTCTCTGGAAAATTTCATAAAAGGGCTTACCTTCAAATGTAGACCTTTCTCCACACTGCTCCAAGGCTTTCCTGCACTTTTTTTTTTTCAGGTACTGTCGTAACTCCTGATCTAACTTGATTTCCGCCGGGAAATTTACACACAAGCTGTCTCCATGGATTCCTAAGGGCGATCGAGGAATAGTCTTCTATCCACTGCACTGGATGTTTACTGAAGAAATTTTCTATATCGTCGAATCCTTAGTCCTTGTTACATACCAGCTAACATATTCGACACTCCAGATTTCACAGTTCCTCACCGGATACACTTGAAAATCTTTCTCGTCAAACACAAGATTTCATCACCGACTGTCCTTGTTTCTAACACAGTTTCCTTCTGTACATCAAGTTCACGTGGGTCCAGTCTAATTTATGCTAGACCTAATTAATCCGTAAGCTGCCACCATTTATAATACTATAGCTGTGATGTAGTGGGCCAGAGCTTTTTGGTTCACTAAGCTCTTGTGAGATGATCGTTGAAAAATAATACATGTTTCTTACCAAAGTTCTTTATTAGAACAACTAAAATAGATTTGAAAAATGAAATAACAAACTTTACCATTCATAGGTAGACACTCTCACTTTTTATTAACAGTTCTATACTTCTCATAGCCAACCTGAGTAAAACGATTTTTACTCGCATTTCTTCCGTTGGTAAAAAAAACAACCTCACTTCATCAGTGTCACCCAGTCTACTCTCAGCCTCCACACTAGCTTCTGCATGAGTCTCTTTTTACTTTCACTTTAGGGACGAATTCCCACACATTGTCCAGCCACCCCTATTTCTTGGAAAAGTTGAAATACCCTGTTGAGCAGATCCCAAGGGCAGAAGTATGCCAGGCATTTCCCCTGCATGCCTTTACACAAAAGACCATTGTCCTCCACGGAAATGCCTGTTGCTTTCTCCATCGAAAATGTGTGGCGAAGGTACGATATCACAGGCTGTCCTAAGAAGGCATGATGACTTTATAGACATTTGTTGAAAATTTTTAGCTTGGATTGTTAAACTGGGCCCTCCGACCATGTTTTCTCATGGTTCCCCAGTTCTGATATTTAGCACATTTTATGCACCACACAATTAATCAACACCATTTCAGTTCCTTGATGAACAACGTACATCATTTCAGTATTTGAAAAATTTGATTTCACACTGTCATTTTGAGCAAGTTTTTGAAAATCACGTTTTATTTGAAGAAGTAAGTAAAGTTCTTGTATCACTTCATGAAAATGTTTTCACATCTCGAAGACTTGTTTTCATCACTAGGAGAGGACTTAAAGGATTTTTCTTTTCACATTGTGGAAGGAGATCTTGAAAAATGTTTGCAGCAAGCTCCTTTGATTTTGCATCCTTGATTATTTACACATCTTTGAAGAAAGGATTTGACTTGGAAAAGTTATAGAAGAAGATTTTATTTTCACTTCCTGAAAAATATTGGAAGACTTTTGCACCTTTAAAAATGTCCGCACCTTTGAAGAATAATAGAAGAAGCTTTTTATAAAAACCTTTAAATGCACTCCCGCTTTTTCATGAAGACAGGATTGAAAGAACGATGATAGAACGCTAATCCTATGGTTGAAATTTATAAAGATATCTCGGTTGCATTTCAATATTTTTAAATGATTTTTATTGCATTGGATAGCTGAGATCGATCTGTACAAAGGCCGTTTTTTACATTTTCGATCTTGATTGCTGAATGTTTTATGGTGAGGCTACTTTAGTCAAGCGAAATGACCCGTTCGCTAATGCTAATCCTATAGAAGTAACTTATAAAGATATCTCGGTTGCATTTAACTATTTTTAAATGATTTTTTTTTTTTTGCATCGGATAGCTGAGATGAATCTGTACAAAGACCGTTTTTTACATTTGTAATCTTAATTGCAGAATTTTTTATAGGGAGGCTACTTTAGTCAAGCGAAAAGACCCGTTCGCTAATGCTAATCCTATAGAAGAAACTTATAAAGATATCTCGGTTGCATTTCAATATTTTTAAATGATTTTTTTTGTATTGGATAGCTGAGATGAATTTGTACAAAGACCGTTTTTTACATTTTTGCTCTTAATTGCAGAATTTTTTATAGGGAGGCTACTTTAGTCAAGCGAAAAGACCCATTCGCTAATGTTTATTCTATAGAAGAAATTTATAAAAATTATCTCGGTTGCATTTCTATATTTTTAAATATTTTTTTTCATTGGATAGCTGAGATCAATCTGTAATAAGGCCATTTTTTACTTTTTCGATCTTGATTGCAGAATTTATTATGGGGATGATTTTACTTTCGAAACCGGTTCCGAAAATTAAAGTGTCTTCACTAAAAATATCTGTAAACAAAATCGAAAAAGCAAGAAAAGGCCTTTGTACAGATCAATCTCAGCTATCCAAAGCAAAAATAAAATCATTTAAAAATATTGAAATGCAACCGGGAACAAGCTACGTCAGTCACGCGAAAAGACCCGTTCACTAAAGCTAGTCTCATGGAAGAAATATATAAAGATATCTCGGTAGCATTTTAATATTTTTAAATGATTTTTTTCCATTGGATATCTCAGATCAATCTGTACAAAGGCCGTTTTTTACATTTTCGATCCTGATTGCAGAACTTTTCATGGGGAGGCTACTTTAGTCAAGCGAAAAAACCCGTTCGCTTATGCTAATCCTATAGGAGAAACTTATAAAGATATCTCGGTTGCATTTCAATATTTTTAAAGGATTTTTTTTGCATTGGATAGCAGAGATCGATCTGTACAGAGGCCGTTTTTTACTTTTTCGATTTTAATTACAGAATTTTTTATGAGAGTGTTTTCACTTTCGCACTTGTTCCGAAAATGAAAGTGTCCTCACTAAAAATATCTGTAAACAAAATCGAAAAAACAAAAAACGGGCTTTGTACAGATCAATCTCAGCTATCCAATGCAAGAAAAAAAAATCATTAAAAACTATTGAAATGCAACCGAAAAGAGGCTACTTTAGTCTACCGGAAAGACCCGTTCGCTAATGATAATCCTATAGAAGAAATTTATGAAGATATCCGGTTGCATTTCAATATTTTTAAATTATTTTCTTGCATTGGATAGCTGAGATCAATCTGTACAAAGGCCATTTTTTACTTTTTCGATCTTGATTGCAGAATTTATTATGGGGATGCTTTTACTTTCCAAACCGGTTCCGAAAATTAAAGTGTCCTCACTAAAAATATCTGTAAACAAAATCGAAAAAGCCAAAAACGGTCTTTCTACAGATCAATCTCAGTTATCCAATGCAAAAAAAATCATTTAAAAATATTGAAATGCAACCGAGAACAGGCTACGTCAGTCACGCGAAAAGACCCGCTCGCTAAAGCTAGTCCCATGGAAGAAATTTATAAAGATATCTCGGTTGCATTTTAATATTTTTAAATGATTTTTTTTCCATTGGATAGCTGAGATCAATCTGTACAAAGGCCGTTTTTTACTTTTTCGATCTTGATTGCAGAATTTTTTATGGGGATGTTTTCACTTTCGCACCTGTTCCGAAAATGAAAGCGTCCCCACTAAAAATATATGTAAACAAAATCGAAAAAACAAAAAACGGCCTTTGTACAGATCGATCTCAGCAATCCAATGAAAAAAAAATCATTTAAAAATATTGAAATGCAACACAGAAGAGGCTACTCTAGTCTACCGAAAAGACCCGTTCGCTTATGCTAATCCTGTAGAAGAAATTTATAAATATATATCGGTTGCATTTCAATATTTTTAAATGATTTTTTTTTGCATTGGATAGCTGAGATCAATCTGTACAAAGGCCGCTTTTTACTTTTTCGATCCTAACTGCAGAATATTTTATGGGGTGTATTCACTTTCAAAACCTGTTCCAAAAATTAATTTTAAAAGTATTATTGATTGAAATTAAAACAGATTTATAATCTTTTTTTTCTTTCTCACTTCTGAAGTATAATGCCGGATAGAATTTTTTTATTCAGTAAACGTCAAAAGGCAAAAGACTCTCATTCAATAGAAATATGTCATTCGCACTCGGCAGGGTGTGTGTGTGGGGGGGGGGGGAAGAAAATAATAATAATTGACTAGTGTCATTAAAAATGAATAGATATATGCGGCGAAAAAATATATTTGTATTTAAATATTCTATATATATATATTTTTTTTTAATAATTGATAAGGTAATTCTTGCGGAATTTGTTTCTTTCACAAATATTAAACATTTGTTTTATATAGTAAACTAAAAGATAACTACAGTACAGTTTCATTATTAAGTTACACTAGTTTAAATCTGAGAAATGTGTCTCTGAAACTTTTAAGAAAGATTTCTTTGAGTGTTTTACCGAAAATTTCAGGCCCCACCAGTGGCCGAGAGTTTGTGCTGTCGAAGCTGGTAGACGGGAGGTGCTGGGTTCGACCCCAATTGCACCCGTCGGCCTAATCGTTCGGAGTTTTCCTGGTTTTCTTCGAACCTTGGATTTCCATGCGTTAATACGGGTTGGGTTCCCTGAGAAAGACCCCACGAAGGGCACTCCCCCTTCGGGTCCATATCCTTCGAGTAGATAATCGGCCGTCAAAAATCAACCCAACCCAACCCGAAAATTTTGGCTAATTTACAAATGCTTAGCAAAATCAGTTGAGGTGAAATCAGCATACACAGATGATATATTTCTGCTTAGTGTATATGTTTTTTGCTTTTATTTTATGTTTTCCCATCTGAAAGGCAATCGAATAATTTTTAAATATATTATAAACATTTTGATTAAATAATAAGCATATTTTGTTGCAATTCAAATCAGCAGTGCTAAAGGGCTACTTCAGTTTTGAGAATAGACCCGCTCGTTAAAGCTAATCCCATGGAGAAAATTTATAAAGATATCTCGCATTTCAATATTTTTAATACCGTTTTATACATTTTCGATCTTGATTGCAGAATTTTTTTATGAGGATGCTTTCACTTTCGAAATTGGTTCCGAAAATGAAAGTGTCTTCACTAAAAACATTTGTAAACAAACTCGAAAAAGCAAAAAATGGCCTTTGTACAGATCGATCTCAGCTATCCAAGGAAAAAAAAATCATTTAAAAATATTGAAATGCAACCGAGAAGGGGCTACTTTAGTCTACCGGAAAGACCCGTTCGCTAATGATAATCCTATAGAAGAAATTTATAAAGATATCTCGGTTGCATTTCAATATTTTTAAATGATTTTTTGCATTGGATAGCTGAGATCAATCTGTACAAATGCCATTTTTTACTTTTTCGATTTTCAATGCAAAATTTTTTTATGAGGATGCTTTCACTTTCGAAACTGGTTCCGAAAATCAAAGTGTCTTCACTAAAAACATTTGTAAACAATATCGAAAAAACAAAAAAATGGCCTTCGTACAGATCGATCTCAGCTATCCAATGAAAAAAAAATCATTTAAAAATATTGAAATGCAACCGAGAAGGGGCTAATTTAGTCTACCGGAAAGACCCATTCGCTAATGATAATCCTATAGAAGAAATTTATAAAGATATCTCGGTTGCATTTCAATATTTTTAAATGATTTTTTTTTTTTTTGCATTGGATAGCTGAGATCAATCTGTAGAAAGGCCATTTTTTACTTTTTCGATCTTGATTGCAGAATTTATTATGGGGATGCTTTTACTTTCGAAACCGGTTCCAAAAATTAAAGTGTCCTCACTAAAAATATCTGTAAACAAAATCGAAAAAGCCAAAAATGGTGTTCCTACAGATCAATCTCAGTTATCCAATGCAAAAAAATCATTTAAAAATATTGAAATGCAACCGAGAACAGGCTACGTCAGTCACGCGAAAAGACCCGCTCGCCAGTGTTGCCAGATTGGGGACATTTTTGTCTCCAGATTGTTGATTGTTACCGCTTTTTTGAAATAGAAATATTCGGCCTATTTAGAAATAGATTAAACATTCTGAAAAATAAGGCGAATTATCCTATTTTAAAAAAGGGGTGACAGCCAAATAATCTGAATTAAAAAAGTCCCCAATCTAGCAACACTGCCGCTCGCTAAAGCTAGTCCCATGGAAGAATTTATAAAGATATCTCGGTTGCATTTTAATATTTTTAAATGATTTTTTCCATTGGATAGCTGAGATCGATCTGTACAGAGGCCGTTTTTTACTTTTTCGATTTTCATTACAGAATTTTTTATGGGAGTGTTTTCACTTTCGCACTTGTTCCGAAAATGTAAGTGTCCTCACTAAAAATATCTGTAAACAAAATCGAAAAAACAAAAAACGGGCTTTGTACAGATCGATCTCAGCTATCCAATGCAAAAAATATATATATATATCATTTAAAAATATTGAAATGCAACCGAGAAGAGGCTACTTTAGTCTACCAGAAAGACACGTTCGCTAATGATAATCCTGCAGAAGAAATTTATAAAGATATCTCGGTTGCATTTAAATATTTTTAAATGATGTTTTTTGCATTGGATAGCTGAGACCAATCTGTACAAAGGCCGTTTTCTACTTTTTTAATTTTGAATGCATAATTTTTTTCTGGGTTGTTTTCACTTTAGAAACCGATTCCGAAAATAAAAGTGTCCTCACTGAAAATATTATTAACGATATGAAATAATAAGCGAAACATTTACATACAAATAGTTATTCATTAAAATATATAAATATCGTAGTCTTTGGCGCTTCTTTAAAAATGAAGATTATAAACATGACAAAAGAAAAGCTATAATATGTATTTTTGCCCAATTCAATGCCCCACCAGTGGCTGAGAGGTTCTGCTCTCGAAGCTGGTAGACGGGAGGTGCGGGGATAGATCACAATCGCGCCCGTCGGCCTAATCGTTAGGACTTTTCGTGGATTTCTTCGCACCTTGGTTTTCCGATCGTAAATAGGGGTTAGGTTCCTTTAAAAAGACCCCCACGGAGGACACTCCCCCTCAGGGCCTATATCACTCCTGCTGATAATTGGCCGTCATAAACACAACCAACCAACCAACCTAACTCCTCCATAGGAAACAATTTTAAACCATATCGACGAAAAAAACTATGATTAATTTTTTTTTTTTTTTTTTTTTTTTTTTTTTGCAAAGTTTTATAATTTTTATTGTGAGTAATCGCCCATTTTTGGTGCTCTTTCTACTGCAAAAATTATGTCTTGTAGAACTTCAGTTAGGCCGGGCAGAATATTTTTTTTCTATGGGTCGGCTCGGAACCAGGTTGGATATTTCGACCTGTGCAGAACTCTGCTCGTACCTGCCAAACTTTTTTCAGAAGATGCAATTGGAAGCCTATCTCCACTTCCTGTCTATTTTCTAATTACTTTTTTCCCGACGGCGCAGTGCGACTTATCTAATCCCCCTCCCAAACCCAAATATTTGCCTGGGGGGAAGGGCCATTCCTTTATATTGTGGGGTGACCCTTTTTTTGTCATTACAATTTTAGGAAATGTCATTGGTTTTTCAGATGTCAATCTTAGGGATTGGGATACGCCTCGCGGTGGCAACATTTTTCAGTCTGTTAGGTGATATCAGTGTTTCAAATGACTGAAGTAGGCTCTTAAAGGAAAGATGAAGAATTTCCTACCAACCACCCGATACCTTTGGATAAAGCATCACAACAAAAGAAGATGATGATTTATTGAAGTTTCTTTATTTTGCAGTGCCCATGCGCATAGGTGTGTGCCCCATCTTTTAATATATATCGCTTATCGTCGAGGGGAAATAATGC
This sequence comes from Maratus speciosus, assembly GCA_963932465.1. Taxonomy (NCBI): domain Eukaryota; kingdom Metazoa; phylum Arthropoda; class Arachnida; order Araneae; family Salticidae; genus Maratus; species Maratus speciosus. Next base: position 97,524,927 of record OZ010787.1, read on the forward strand.
CACTTTGCTTGATTGTATATAATTTGTGACGCTCACTTTGAATTCTATATTTTATTTCTCGCGTAAGAGATGAATTGAATAACACTTTTTTATAATTTTCATGTTTGATTTTCTTGGATACCACGCTTCTAGGACACCCTTGGCTCTCTTCTTCTCACCCTCTGATGAAAGAAGCGAGTACGTTTTCGCTGGAAACCCTACAAATTTGTACACTACCTTGGAACTTAATTCATCTTTGAAGCAGCCAATCTTCTTTTTATTTTTCGTGCTATAGAGGGGATGAGTCTGGGGATAATTAGATGTGTCGAATAAATCTTCATGTTTTTCCATGTCTGCATATACAGGGTGTCCAGTCTCAACGGTGTCCAATGGCTAATTCCTAAACCGTAAGTCTTAGACATATAGTTCCAATTACAAAAATGTTTAAAATCAGGTAAAGAAATATTTTAAAAGCGATTTGGGTCACTAAAAACATTTCTTAAAAAATTACGAAATTTAAATTTTTATACGGTCCCCCGGTCCTATAAGTTATATTTAGTAAAATTTTCCTTTTACACTGACAAGTAATACAAAAAACGTCCCGTTGTTCTACGATTAAAATTGACAGAATAATACCTGTTTAAAGTTGGAGCATATTTTTTGCTGCAAATTGGGGGTCATTCACAAATTTAGTCGAAATATAATTTCGTCAGATATATTAAAAAATGGTTGAGAGTAAAATTAACATTGCAATATAAATTTGAAATCTTTAGTCATTCTGACATATATACAATACAAAATATACAATTTGTAATGCACATTTAAGAAGAAAGAAAAAAACAGAATTTTTGTTAAATAAAATTATGCTAAATTAACAGCCTCAATTCTTTACAAAATGATACGTATTTTAAAATATTATTAGATTACACTAGCCTGCAAAAGTTGGATTATTTCATGTTTTATAGCTTTTGATAATTGATTCTTATTTATTCTGTACCGCTGAATCCGGAATTGACCTTCCTTTTTAGCCATCACATCAAGATTTTTCGCAAATTGTAAATTTCAAAGTTAAAAAGTTCAAAGTTAAAATTTAATCTCCTCCCCAATCTCATCACACCACTCAGCTGTAAGAATCCCAAGATAAGCAAAAATATCGAATAAATTATTGAATCAAATAAAATAAAATAAATTTACATATGTTTTATAGTATGAGATTTTCGCTATATTTTAACTTACACATTTGCAAAAAAATTCTAACGTGATTGTTAAAAATGAAAGTCATTTTTAGTCAGATTTAGTGCTAAGTAGTACGTAAAAATCAATTATCAAAAGTTAAAAAATACAACCATCTCCTCTACTTTATAGTATCAAATTTTTGTTATACTTTAAATTCGACAATTTATGATTTGCGAAATATCCTGACATGATGGTTAAAAATCAAGGCAATATTAGGATTCATAGCTAAAAACACATAAAAGTTTAAAAACCCAACAATCTCCGTCTTGTATTATCTAATCTAAAACTTTTTCATAAACTTCTTGGCGGTAATCTATCCGAAATTTTTTGTGTTATCCTATGAAATAAGCATAAATGGTAACCACCGAAAACCATAATAATATTAGATAGTTATCGGATTTGCGCCAGAATGTAAAATGTAATCTCGTTTGGATATTTGAAAATGGGTTAAAGTTCGAATACAAATTTTGAACTGGAAAAACATACTTAAGATCGTTGAAGTAACATAAAAACTTATAAAAATAATATAATTTTATTAAAAGAAATCATAAAAGAAACAGTCTCAAATCCTGACAAAATAAAACATATGTTGTTTCAGCCAATCTGAAACTTAATAAATGTTAACTTAATCGTAATACTTGTACGATTTTTTTCAAAGCGCAAATACACATGAAATGAGATCTTCGAATACTTTAAGCACTTGGAATATGACCCCTCAAAGCCAAGCCGAACTCATTTGTTTTCAGAGAAGAAAAGTGGCATAAGTCAGGCATTTTTAAAGTTTCATAACTCGCACAATTTTAGTGTCATATGAATGGGACTTTTTTGTCTTACTTGTCAGTGTAATAGGAAAATTTTACTAAAAATAATTTATAGGACCGGGGTACCGTATAAAAATTTAAATTTCGTAATTTTTTAAGAAATATTTTTATTGACCCAAATCGCTTTTAAAATATTTCTTTATCTTATTTAAAGCCTTTTTCTAATTGGAACTATATGTCTATGACTAACGGTTTAGGAATTAGCCATTGGACACCGTTGAGACCGGACACCCTGTATATCGGGGTCTCTATATGATAAATTAAAGAGTCAGTGTCAGTGAAGAGAAGCTTCGATTTATCTCCATATGTATGTCTCACAAAATCATAATGAAATTTGTATATATGCTGAGTTCTAAGATTACAAAGCCGGTATACAGGGCTTGTCGAGGGTGACTACTTGTTTCATGCTTTGAAACCCTACTAAATTTTCATCGAAGACTTTAACAGATTGATATGTTGGTGCTACCACAAGTTTTTAAATTTTTTTTATCTTTATTCACCAATTGGATATCCACTCGCCGTCTGACGGATTCCATCGATTTACCCTACACCGAGTTATACATCAGCTTAAAGAAATCCTTCTGGAAAGGAGAGGTTGCTTGTTTTTCTTTGCTCAGTATTAAACTCGATGTACGGTTTAAGCCCCGCCCTCTGTTTAAATTTCATGATTTTATGTACGTGTTCTAATTCTATCCCCAGGCTCAAATAATGCTTTAAATTTCTGTAAGAGGCAATATAATTCTTCTTATCATTTAGTTTAGGCACCAACTTCTCATTAGCAACATACGGCATATTTTTGATTAATTCTTGCTTGTAGGGAGACATTTCTTTTTCAATTACAATTTTTTCTGCGGAGAGTGGATAATCATTATGGAGATCATGTAAACGAGGTGGATAAGCCAAGTCCACCTCGAAAATGCAGCCATATTCACCATTATCCTTCAATGATTGTATCCAATTGGTGTCGGCTTCATGAGTGATCCATTAAAATTCGCCGTACTTTAGGGGTTCAGACATAGAATGACCATAAAGATTAATGATATCAAGATACACAATATATGAGGTTTCTTTTTTAGGGTCTGGGTTTGGCACTAAATAATTATTAGCACACGCTCAGCTATGACTAATCATGGAGATACCCCCTCGAATGCCCCGTTCAATCATCAGGTGTATATTAACATCTGTGAGCAATTCGAGAGGTTGCTAGCTCATTTTTAGCGAAGCTTGCCACGCAAGGATGGGCGCAGTGACAAAATGTGTGAAGTCTAAACCATAAACCTGCGCACACAGCTTGCGGAAATTTTGGAACACGTTCGATAACTGGAAAACATCACACTTCACGTATAAATCGTGATAGTCCCCCAGTGTTTCAAGATGGAACGTGTCTTAAACAAGCTGGGCATGTGCATAATCATTTTCGAAAATATTCTTCTGCTTTAAATCATTAAAAAAGGCTTCGCGAGGGGGCAATGAGGTTTAAACAAATTTATCTAAAGAAGAGAAATATTGGTAGGGGTACACACCTTTACGCAGTAGCAAATGAATGTTATTCATATTATATTTTTAAATTTTGAAGTCTTCCTGTCGTAAATTAGATACCACTTTTTCGAGAGAGTCAGACATGAAGTGGAAACTATCACTAAATTGAAGTGATACACGGAATTTACTATATTGCTTAGAAAGAGAAAAGGATACAAAAACTAGCTCTCGCAGCGAAGCTGCGAGCCTTCGTCAGGCGACATAGGCCACTCGGGGCCCAGACTTGCGCACAACTGACACGGAGCGAGCCCTCCTTACAGAAGGTTCCTCGCCGTGCACCCGCCCCCAGTTCGCGCTAACCCAAGGACTTCGCGCTACCCAACGCACGCCACGAAGCCCTGCGCCCAAGAGTTAGACATCCGGTCGAAGCGACAGAACCTCCCACCCAGCCAAAAGAGCCCAGATGGTTCATTCTCTTGGTCCCTCCGCAGTTCACCCCGACTACTCGCAGAGTACGGAATCCTATAAAGGACCCGAGCCCACGAGCGAATGCCATTGATCCCCACGGGGGATTACTCTGCGGAGGTTTCTCAAGATCAAATACCATTCTCCGGCAAAGACATTTTTGAGAAACAACCGATAGTAAAGTGAAGGATGCCCTTAGCGGAAGATCCTGAAGGGGCAGGGAAACCCCCCTTCGGACGTAAAGCGTCCCTGCTCCGGGCTTTTCTCCCAGTCTTCCCACCTCAACCGACGGAACCACTAAGAGAAAAGAATATATACTTCTTCATATTATCGGCGATCACATGAATTTGATGATCTTGAATATTACACAGACCCTTCATTATTAAGTGAGCGTCTTAGTGCTTCAAATTGTGAAATACGATTGGAATCATTTTCGAAGACGATATTGTAGATTACCAGAAGAATAAAGTGCCCCTCTGTATTGTCCATTTAGATGGCCGTTGTCTCTTATCTTATCCTGATTGAATGACTGGTGGCATAAATAGTATTCTGTGGCATTTTTAAAGTCTTCTTCGTCTTATGGTGTCATTTGAATGGGTACAACATGGGTTAATATTTCTGCTAGCTCGTCTTTTACTTGTATAATTTCGTTTAAAAATTCTTCCACAGCATTTTCCCCTCTATAGCACTTTACTTTTTATAACATTCTCCATCCGGCCCCACAACAACGTAGGCAAATCCATATGCCTGATGCATATTAATTGCATTCGTGAAGGATTTTTCAGAACTGAAGGAATTTTTTGTTCCCATGGGGACCAAGATGGCATAGATGATACATGGAACGGGATGCTGATATTGCGGCGTTGAAAATTCCAGGATACTATCTTCAGGGCGTGGCATTTGAATCCGCTGTGGCTTAATTTTTTTGCAATACTCTGAATACTTTTATAATACTCTTTCTGAGGAAAATCGGTGTAAACATCGATAACAATATAATGTTTCATGATGATGATGCGTTCGATCACCCATGAGCCGAGAAAAACTATGTATTAGACAATAATGATGATTATTTTCATTAGTAATGAGTAATAAATTGAAGCATTCTTTGTCGTTCCGTTCCGAAATATGTAGTGGAAAGACTTCTTCGCAACCGAAGACGTTGATTCGCATATTATTCATTTCTTCAATCTTGCTGATTTTGTTGAGGGACACCGGGCACTGTACACCACCTAATTTTATTTCATCTTCAAACGGTTCATAGTTGGACACTCGATATGGATTATGTTGTCCATCAGTTTTATGTTTCTGAGCTAGCAGAGACCAAACCAGGCACTTGTTTTTTAAGATGGCAACTTTGTTTTTCAATTTCTCAGGAGTGGGGATGTAGGAGCTTGCTGCAAGGGGATGATATTTCGCTGCAACCAATTCCAAATGACGTATGCTTTCAAATACCCAAACTGAGCCTTGCTGGATAAACTTCTCAAAGGACTTCGTCATCTTAGAAAATGCTGCTTCAATATGGTCAGTAATTGTCAGGTCGGTCATTTCAATGTGGCAAAACGATCGAAAATGCGAGGTAATTAAGGCTCCTTTCCAAAAGGATTTCTTTAAGCTGATCAATAACTCGGTGAAATAGTCCAAGAGCCGACAGCACAAAAAGCTATGTTATCAAGCACAAGGAAAAAAACCTTTATTTTACAGTAGGGGAATCTAATGATCCATGTCTGCCGGAAGTGAATTGGTGCATAAGCCAAAAATTAATACCACTAGTGGTTGACTATTAGGTTTATCATTATGTTTGTCCTACAAACAAAGATATGAAAACATGGAGGGCTGGGAGCAGGAAAACACAATGATAAATCTACTAGTCAACCACTGGTGGCATTAATTTTTGGCTTATGCACCACTTCAGTTCCGGCAGACATGGATCATTAGATTCCCCTACTTCTACTCTCCCATAAAATAACGGTTTTTTTTCTTGTGCTTGATAACATAGGTTTTTGTGCTGCCGGGTCTTTGACTATAAGATAAATCGATGGAATCCGTCAGACGGCGAGTGGATATCCAATTGGTGAATAAAGATAAAAAAAAAATTAAAAAACTTGTGGCAGCACCAACATATCAATCTATTAAAGTCTTCGATGAAAATTTAGTAGGGGTTCAAAGGATGAAACAAGTAGTCACCATCGACAAGCCCATGTATGCCGGTTTTGTAATCTCAGAACTCAGCATATGTACAAATTTCACTGTGATTTTGTGAAACGTACATATGGAGTTAAATTGAAGCTCCTCTTCATTGACACTGACTCTTTAACTTATCATATAGAGATCCCCGATATATATGCAGACATGGAAAAACATCAAGATTTATTCGACACATCTAATTATCCCCAGACTCATCCCCTCTATAGCACGAAAAATAAAAAGAAGATTGGCTGCTTCAAAGATGAATTAAGTTCCAAAGCGGTGTACGAATTTGTGGGGTTGCAAGTTAAAATGTATTCGCTTCTTTCATCAGAGGGTGAGAAGAAGAGAGCCAAGGGGATCTCTAGAAGGGTGGTATCCAATAAAATCAAACATGAAAATTATAAAAAAAAAGTGTTATTCAATTCACCTATTCCGAGAGAAATACAATATAGAATTCAAAGCGATTGTCACAAATTATATACAATCAAACAAAATAAAGTGGCATTATCTCCCCTCGACGATAAACGATATATATTAGAATATATTGGGAGATTATATTAATATATAGAACCCCGATATATATTAGGGTACACACCTGTGCACATGGGCACTGCAAAAAAAAACTTCAATAAATCATCATCTTCTTTGTTGTGATGCTTTATCCAAAGGTGTCGGGTGGTTGGTGGGAAATTCTTCATCTTTCCTTCAAAACACCAAGACTTTCATCATTCATTCAAGACATCAAGGACCAGAGTTGGGCAAATTCGCAATCTGATTAATTTGTAATCTCATTACAATGTAATTGGCATGTAAGGGATTATAATTCCAATTACATGTTAATTAAAATCTGAATTGGAGATTCAATTAGCATTATAATCGTAACTATAAATGCTATGTTTAATTTTATATAGTTGTAATTATAATTGAGAAAAATATAATTAAGATTATGTGTAATTATAATCTGAATTTAAAGTTCAATTAGCATTGTAACCGTAACTATAAATGCTATGATTACAATTATAAAATTGCAATTATAATTGATAAAACTATAATTACGATTACAAGTAATTATAATCTGAATTGTAAATTCAATTAGCATTGTAATAGTAACAATAAATACTATAATTATCATTATATAATTGTAATTACAACTGAGAAAAATATAATTAAGATTATGTGTATTTATGATTTAAATTTGAAATTGAATTAGCATTTTGTAATCGTAACTATAAATGCTATGATTATTATTATATAATTGCAATTATAATTGAGAACTTATAATTACAATTACATGTAATTTCAATAGCAATTTTTTATTAAGATATAATTGTAACTGTAATGCAGAAGGTTATGATTTTCATTACGGTGCTGTAGTGTTATAACTGTAAAATTTTAGTTACAATTACTTGTAATGTGAATGGTAAATTTAGATTATTGATTTGATTTCAAATGTACTTGAGATGATTATAATTACCATTACATTGTTGTAATAGTAACTAATAAATTTTAGTTACAATTACGTGTAATGGAAAAAGTAAAATTTCCAATTAGATTTTATTCCAACAGTATTTGATACTGTACTTATTAATGATTATATATTCTTTTGATGACAATTAAAAAATTTCAGTTACAGTGGCATTATAATAAGGGTGATACATTGTTATACATTGCAGTTAGTATTTTAATAATAACGGAGAATTTTCAAACCCGGATAATCTACCATTTTTTTACTGAAGCCCCCCCCCCACCCAATATTTTAGTGCGTCATAAATAAAAGGGTTGGTAACTTAAAACACTTATAACTCAAACTGTAATTATCGTAGGACACTCATATTTTGTATGGTAAAAGTAATCTTTATGAAAAGGGGGGAAGGGGGTGCATTTTTTTAAACGGAGATTAGTAAATTTTAGAATAGCGCTTGTAACTCTTATATAAATTGTCGTAATCTAGACAAAATCGGTATGGTAAACGCAATAGTTTTAAAGGGTTGGGGCTTTGTCGATTTTTTATAGAAACCCACCATATTTTAGTATATTATAAATATAAGTTGCTGACAACTTAAAACAGTTATAACTCTAACTGTAATCTTCGTAGAACACTTATATTTTGTAAACTAAATCTTTATAAAGGGGGAACAGTGTGGGCGTTTTTAACCCCGGATTTCGAAATTTTTGTATAGTGCGAATATTAGGTCTCGATAACGACAAATACGTGCAACTCGAATTCAAAATTCAACTTGTCACATCGCATCTCACTCAAATTTCGTTTAATTTCTTAATCTTTTTAAGAGGGGGAGGGGGTTATTTTCTATAGCAGTTCTTCCATATTTTAGTGCATGAAGTACTGACAACATAAAACAGTTATAACTGGAGCTGTAGTTATTGTAGAGCTCTCATATTTTGTAAGGTAAACGTAATCTTTAGAAAGGGGAGACATTATCTTTATTATTATTATTTCTCAGTTTAAAGTTCATTGTCGGTTTAAAGTTTAATACTAGTGCATTTTTCTGTTGAAAAATTAATTTTTCACATGTCTGGGTAATACTTGAATAGTTTCTTTTATTTTCTATTATTCTGTAATTAGTTAATACACTTTAAAGTACAGTCTTATAGTCTATCAGGTATTCTGATAGTGCCGCAAATAGCATATATTTTTTGTTGTCCTTTTTGCAATTTTTGCTCCTTTGTCCAATTTTGCATTATTTTTCTGAAATTGATTAGCAATTTAGTATTGAAAGTTAATAAGAAAAGTAGAGTTTAATACATAAAATCAAAATTCATCGAAATTTTGTTTATATGCTAATGCATTTTTTTTTTGAAAATTTATATTTTACGTGTTTTGGTAATATTTGAATATTTTTCTATTGTTTTTATTATTCTGTAAGACAAATTTTATATTTTACACGCAATCGTTTTAAAAGAGGAGGAAGGTTTTTTTTTTTTTTTTTTTTTTTTTTTTTTTTTTTTTTTTTTTGTATGTGTGTGTGGTGGGGCTCTGTTTGCAATATTTTGTATGGTAAACGTAATTTTTATAAAGGGGAAAGGGACATTGTCGGTGTTTTTAACAGAAGACCCAAACTCTTAGTATAAGTCAAATATAAGGACCCAATGAATATAAACGCTTACAACTCTGATCCAAATTGTCGCAGAACCTGTACTTTTTTGTGTCCTGTTGGCAATTACGATTGCTTACTGAAATTGACATAGTGTTTATGGGTAAAATAAAATTTTGATATTTAAAATACTGGTTCGTCGAATTTCAGTTCATATTTTTATGCATTCATTTAATGTAAAATTAGCTTTTCGCATATTCGGGTAATATTTGAATGTATATGTTTTATTTTATATTATTATGTAATTAATTAAAAATACTTTAAATCAGAGTTCTTCATTGAGGTTGGTAGTCCGATTTTGTCAGTGGAATCGACATGTCTATGTTAATGGAAACTCATCCATGAAATTTTTTCGCAGATCTGCAATCTCTCTCTCTCTTTTTTTTTCTTTTTTGTCATTTCCAAATCATTAAAAATTAAATATATCTTATTACTAATCCTACAGGTTGTAAACGGTCTCTATAAATTCATGAATTTCATAAATTGAGTGCTCCGAGGCTCACATTTTAATCCTGTTCCATGCACTGGCAGAATTTTTGTTAAACAAAACTTATTATAATCTGAAATGTAAAATGAAATAAAACTGCAAAATATTGCTATTGAATATTTCTTAATTTGGTAAACAAATGGTTAAACACTTCTGTATTACAGCAACAACTTTTGAACTCTGTGTGACTTAAAAGAAGTTTTTATATGTTGTTAGTACTGGGGTGCAATTTAAGAGGGCTAGGAGCACCTCCCCTTCTTTAAAGAATTCAGATTATAGCGGCCATCAGAAGTAATACAAAATTAAATCCGCTTGGTTTATATATTTCTTAAAGAATAAATTTATCAAATTTATTTTAAAATTCCACTAATCTTTAAAATTGAAGAATCTGAGTGCCTTTGAGCTTTTTTACTTATTTATGCGTAAAATTTACCTCCTTTGAAAGTTATTTTGAAATTTTAAAATTATGTATTCCCTACAATACAGAAGGTACGGGGAGGGGGCTGAATTGCGGATCCAAGGGGAGAAAATGACTTCGCGAAAGTATCAGAAAAGTAGTTAGTTTGGATTTCGGAATAACTTTCAATATAAAAAAAATTTCATAAAGAGATGTGATACCCTCCCACCCCATAAAAGGGCATTCATGACCCCTGAAACGGGATTGGGCTAAATTTTATTTATTTACAAATTGAAAAATGAAAAAAAAACGATTGCTAGTTCAAAAACAGAAATGTAATGTAAGTTTTTAAAGGCATTTTATAATCAGCTAAAAATCAAATTGAAAGAGATTGAATTGCTATTAGCCGGATATAAAGAGAAATATTCTATCTGATTCTGAAGACTTGGCACTATCAATCTTAACATAAAGAAGTTGAGGAATGTCCCTTGTTTAGTCTTTGTTTTGAATTACTGGAAATAGAACTCGTGTCTTTCTGTCATTGATGAATAATGTTATTTTAAAATAATAAGAAGAGTTACTTTTCATATTTCTGTCGTTGGTGGGATATGAGTTTCAGGGACGTGAAAATTATGAAACATCATTAGGGGCAACTTTTTAGAATTATTACTTATTTTTATACAATAAGATACTTTTAAATCAGAAAATTACTCTTGAAACAATTTTTAAATATTATTAATTTATATCGCGTACTTTCTTTATCCAGTTCGGGTTCTGATGACACAAAATTTTTCAGGCTTGAATTTGAAATCGATGGTCTCTGACTTCGAATAAAAGGTCCCGAACATATCTAGTCACAGACGCTGAAGATGGTTAAATAAGGGGAAGATAGGAGGCGGCGAAATAAAATCGTTCATAGGGCGTATGTGCGCATCATCGTTCATATGTGTGTTTAAAAACAATTTATAGCTGAAGATTGCATAAAGCTACTGAAGTTTTTTTTTTTTTATGTGAATCTAGTTGGATGTGCATATCCCAAAACTTTCTTCTATCTAATACATCTTAATATTTCAAGCATACACTGATGGATCCCGCACGGAATCGGGCGTGGCGTCAGCATTCTGCGTCATGCGGAACGATGTGGTGGTCCATTAATGGGCCTGTAGAATCGGAGATGATAACTCTGTATTCCAAGCAGAACTTTTTGCGATTCTGCTGGCACTAGATTGGATCTCTTCCCAACCACCTTCCTTCACCAGGCTGTACAGTGATAGTCTTTCAGGCTTACAGTCAATCTTCGCGCACAGAACTAAGAACCCTTTAGTCCTTGACATAAAAATTGACATAAAAACATAAAAGTTACTCTCTCATACACAAAGTCGTCCTGGGCCACGTATCGGCCCACATTGGCATTGAGGGCAATGTGCGGGCTGACAGGTTGGCGAAAGAAGCAACGGCTAGAACATCAATAGATTTTACCCTTCCCCTTCCCACCTCACACATTCGCAGAAGGTTGAATCAAAAAATCATCTCAGAGTGGTAAATTTATTGGGATTCGTCTACCAAAGGTAGATACACATACGATCTCATACATATAGTGCCAAGAGAAATGTACTTTCTCTCACCAGCAACTACAGCATTCCTCTCTGGCCATGGACCATTCAAAGAATACTTGAAACGTTTCTTTCGGGCAGCCACCCCCTTCTGCGAGTGCGGCGAGGTCGGCACTCCAGAACATAGCTACTATCACTGCACGCTTACCCAAGCCTGTCATATTAAATGCCCCCGCATCCTTCCCAAAAATTTGCTTTCCAATATTCTAACAAGACCCCTTCTTATAGGCAAATTAAATAGAATTTATAAATTTCAAACGGAACTAACAAACCTCACCTCATAGACCTGCATGGTGCTGCAACTTACCCATCAACCTTGTGGCTAATCCTCCACAATTAACTGGACTTATTGTGTGATCCAACACACTCCACGCTCACTCACTCTGCTCATCCGCCCCTTGTCGCGAGGGAGCAGCCTGTGCTCCGACGGGAGGAGCTTGTATTGCACATATTATTATTATTATTATTATTATTCTTTTTTCTTTTTTCTTTTTTTCTTATTTTATTTTATTTTTTTTTTATTTTTTTAATTTTTATTTATTTATTTATTTATTTATTTATTTATTAACGAATCCCCGCGTGCCGGGGAGCACTCCGGGTGGGGCAAATAGAGTCTACATCGGACCCTTGAGGTCTGGTGATTCTGTCCCACTTAGGCAATAAATAAATATAGTTACAAATGTCAATAAAATAACATTATTAGTTCAATATTATACCAACTTTGACTTTCATCTTGAATTTCTGTTTTAGTCAAATAATCGGAGTACAAACGAGTTCATCTCGATCATGATATTTATTAAAACCAATAGTTTTCCGTTATTCTGTTGTACATCCGCTGTTCGCAAATAGCCGGCTTATCATGATGCGAAGCTCCTGTCGCTTTACGAGCCGCCGCTTTACAACAGAACTACGAAAAATCAAGAAAATTATACAAAAATCGCTATTACAGTGCTCCCTTTCGGCGGAATATTTCCAGCTTCAAGGAAAACCTGCTTGGCATAACAAAAAACATGCACAAAAAATTTGGTTCACTTTTATGCATAACGTCATACATTTTTCGATGGTACAATAATCAAAATAGCACAAAAATCGATATTGCAGCGCCCCTTTCGTCGGAAATTTTCCAAATTAAGTGAGGACCTGCTTGCCATAGCCAAAAACTAAAGAAAAATTGGTTCAATTCTACGCATAACTTCATACACTTTTTGATGCTACAATAACGACATACGGACAAACGGACATGGGGACACATGGACAGACAGACATTTACTATATACATGTTTTCTGGGACCTCTGACCCCTAAAACGTGTACATCCGTCGAAAACCGGAAGTCGAAAAATTTTTTAATTACAATTCTTTCTTCTGCTGAAGATATAAGAAAGTAAAAACATCACGTCTTTCTGTCTGTGTTATACCTCGCATAAACATACTCGATAACTTATATATATTACTGAACTTTGCCATGGCAGGTTCGGATTGAAAATGAAGTGTATAGTTCGTTTACTTGGTCACTTAAAATAACACCATTAAATTATGGTCTATGGAGAGAATATTTTGCAGTGTATTTTATTGATGTTGCAGTATTTAATTTTTTTTAAAAATTTATATGCATCCCTGACGTTTACTGAAAGATGCTTGCTACAGAATATCTTGTTCATTTACATTTCATTTACAGGAACACAGAAATGAATTCGGTTACAACACTGATTAAGAACAATAATTATTCGAAGTATGTTTTGAGTTGTGGTATGCGTTTTTATATTTAACTGATTTTGTCCATATTATACCTGGTGTGTAAAAAATTTATAGATTATATACAGGGATACACAAATAGTTCGAGTGCAATTCTGCTCATTGACGAAAATTGCTGAACGGAGATTTCAACTGTGTGATGCGTTTGCTAATTTAACTAAAATTTTCGCATATTATGTAGCGTATATACAAATCGAATACACTGTTGCGTAAAAGAATTCGCATATTATTCCGACTACAGGTGGCAATTGTTGAAAATGAGTTTTCAAATGCCATATGCGTTTTCCATATTGTTTTCATTATCTTTTACAAATGAAATATCTATGGGGGGGGGGGGAGAAGGGACCATTCTTCCCTTGAGTCAAAATAGGGTTTCCAAAACGACATTAGAGATCTTCGAGTGAAAAGACTTAGGAGGCAATTCAAGCATGGCACCCGCGCCGCGACAGTTTTAATTCACGAGACTCGGACTCTCTCCGATCTTTTCTCTTTCAGAGCTGGGTCGGGTTCGGGTGTTAAATTTTTCTGATGATTCAAGCCGTGCCAGACTTGTTTAAACGTTCTGTTCGTGCCCAACCTATCCAGTATGAAAAGCGTTATTGACCCGACCCATGCAGCTTTCTAAATTCTTCCTCCCGAGTCCACGTTGGGCTTGTTATCTTGCTTATTTATTTTGGTAAAAATTATGTTAATGTTTGCTTAGCGAAATCTTAAAAAAATTTTATTTGGTTCAATAAATTCTAGAGATGTCTTTTTAAAAATAAATTTTTTTCTTTGTAGAGCTTTAAAACTTTGTTTTTCTTTAACCACCCGTTTCTTTCATTCTAAATTACATTGATTTTGTTACCGGATTTTTTTTTATGTAATTGTTTATTTCTCACGTGGTGTTTATGTACATAATTAATCTAAGTCTAAGTAGCCATCGATATTGTTATCTTTCTGTATTCATGAATTTCGAACATATTCTGAAAGTAGAATGTGTGCAAAGTCAAAGTAAGTGTGCTTCATGAATAATTTTAATTGTAGTATCCAGGCAGAAATTTTTGTTTTTATATCTGACCGAGTCAATTAATTTTTTGGCTCAGGACAAAGTTTCAACTTTTATACCGGGGCGAGACAATAATTCTTTTGGTTATTAGACCTGCGCTTGGGTCGGGAAATTTTATCCCGTGTGAATCTCTAATTGGCATATCTAAGCCAGCTTCAATTTTTTTTTAATGCATCTTTCAGCCAGCATCCCTTAGCTACTGAATATATGTTTCTTTAATAAGTTTTAAAATATTCTTTAATGAATTATAACTGAGCTTAGAGATAAAGAGACAAGCAGTCTTATACCAAGTTAGTACTTTTTAAATAATTCTGAAATCTGCGAGGCATCCTAGCTTAAAAATGCCTCTATTACTATACTGAAGAGAAAGTAGTTAGCTTTAAAAAAAATGAGCCTTTATGCAACTTCGGGTATGTAACTTACTCAAGTGCTCGGAGATACACATCTCTTTTAAAAAAGATCTTGTATGAATGCTTTGTATATTTTTCGTCTTGTGCCTATGTAAGGTAATTGTAAGAAAAATCGGAGCGACGTTTTTGCTTTTATTGTATTGTGCTAACGCTCTTCCCTACAGCTTTATTTCCGAAGTGTTCGTTATTCTTTTGGACATTTTATCACAACGTACATTGAATCGTACGTGATGTTACAGAGATGAGAGCTCACTCTACCTCATGAATGTTCGATTAAATTATGCATTAATGCTGCACCTATCTCTACCTCTGTCTGATTGGGGACATCTTTAAAGTTCATATCCCTTACTATATCTTAACTAACTCTCACTCCCACACCCAATAGTTTACTTGGGATGAGAGTAAGGAAAATCAAGTGATATGCAATTGCTTACATGTGCAATGCGCTAAATAAGAGGTATTTGCTGTTAAACTTTAAGGCGTTTGTTGTGAAAAGCAAGAAAAACTGGCGACTGAGAGGAAAAATAGAAGGAAAAAACAAAAATATTTATATTTTGTCTTTTCCTAAAAAAATTAGCATTGAATGCAATACTAAAAAATCAAGTGTTAAAGAATAGAATAAATTTTTTTTTAATTTTAATTTGCATCTTAAATTACAATTGATTATTATCTCATAACTATCTTTTGCAGAAATATGAAATATTACCAATGTTTAATTTTAATTTCATTAAAGAATGCATAGTCAGAATTAAAACGCAAAGGCTCTGTCGCATTTGGAAACTTGGTCCATGCAAACGTTCTCCATTCCTTTTGTGAGTTATCTGGAGAAGAACGACAGTAATATCATACAAATGTGATATGAAGAAGGAGGACAATGCGTATGGAAAATTTTGCCTCGATTAATTCATACAAGTGGCTGATCCAAGTGTGCAACTGTGAATTGCGGTAGTAACCTATCAGAAGATGTTAACCTTTAACCGGTCTCACAGACCGCTGCTTTTTTCAATTTTTATAGTTTAACTTGTAACTTTCAGTTTAACTACAGACACTACCAAAATTCTCTTTCTTTTGGAACTTTAATACTATCACAAGAGACTGTTGAATATGTGAATTTTAATTATAACAGCCCTGTACAAAACGCTAAGTACAAAAACACCATCCTATGAATTAATCGCGCCTTTTATTCATCTTTCCATGGTACGGTCTGACAGACCACTTCACAGTAGTTACATGACAATTTCTGTCACATTAGTCAAAGATTAACTTTCACTAATAGGGAAAAGGCTTTGATATGCATTTTATTTATGGAACTGCAAATGGAAGTCTCATAGGCTCAACGATTGTAAGAAGACGTGTCATTAAACTTGCTTTTGTTAATTTATCATTCTTTGCCTCGTATAACAACATCATATTCGGCACCCTCTAGCACCTTAGCATTTTAATTCCTACCATGCATTCTTTGATGAATGTTGTTTGTTTGGATTTGTACTATAAACTATTGAAGTTTTACACATCTTTTATGAAACATCCTGTATATACATAAATGAAATCTTTCTCTCTCCGCTAAACAATGCGCGACTTTCCGACACATTTACAGATTCCTTTTTAAAAGTACAAAAATTCCTGCCGGCCCGGCCTACAGGCGCAGGTAGATTTCGAAGTTAATTGCTAATTTCAACAAAAAAAGCTAAATCATTATTAGAGATAAAGCCACTTTAACAATTTTATTTGGCCGCTTTTTGACGATTTTTTATTTCATTTTTATATAAGAGATAGATGGTTTTATCAGAATCATGTTAAGGCGGTATTAAAAAAAATATTTTTCCATGCACAACAACTTAAAATTTTTTGGCACATTTTCACATTCATTTTTAAAATAAAAAATATTAAACTTGTTGACGTTGTTTTTGCAGAGATTTATAAGCGACCTGTGTTTTTATATTTTGTTCAATTAATTAAAACTTGATTTATAAACAATTATTTTCTCAGTAAGACAATATTTTTCATTTTCAACACAATCGCTTCGGGAAATTCGGTTCAAAATGCCCAATTTGACATCATTTTTTGAAATATATTCTGCCTCTATCAAAAAGTCGACCATTACGGTACATTATAGAGTTTCTGAATAAGAGAATCTACCAATTGGATGCGTTTTAGAGCAAAAATAAATTTAAAAATGAGTCAAAAATAAGCAATTTGGATTTGAATATGCCCTTAATATGATGATTTTTTTTTTCAACCACTATGTAATTTTAATTTGTTTTTGCTGTAAGAATTGGTCCTACTTGTCAATATAAATGTTGTAGATATATTAACAAGATATATGATAAATTCATGGGGATTTTATATCTTGTGAATTTACGAAGTTATGGATTTTTTTTCTTCCACCTACACCCCCCCCCCTACCCCCCCTTTTTTTTGTTTTCGTTTTTAATTTTCTTTGCGCTACGAATTGGTCCTATCAAAAACTTGTCAAATATAAAAGTTGTAGATAATATTCAAGGAGATTTATAATAAAATTAATTGTATTTGATATCTTAAGAATTGACGAAGTTATGAATTTTTTCTCCTAAAAACCCTATTTTTTGCGCCTTTTGACCCCATTTTTAATTTTATCAAAAATCTGTCATACATAAATTTTTGGTCCTATTTTTAGAAGTAATAAAACCTTTAAACTGATTTGATATGTACAAAAATTAAGAAGTTATGGGGTTTTTTCGGTTTTCACAAAACCCCTCCCTATTTCCATCCCCTTGGTCTGATTTTGCCCATTAACGAGCTTGACCGAGATTTTATGCCCCTTGATTTTATGTATCAGTTTGGCAGAGATTTGGGAAGAATTACGGAAGTTATCGTGTCCATAAAAAAGTGATTATATATATATATATATATATATATATATATATGGTTTTTACTGAGGGTGGTTTTGAGTTCTAGGGGTCATGATCGGTGTAGATCTGCAAAACTTTTTCAGAAATTCCAACATAGGGGAAAATGTAATAGGTAGTAGTTCATACGAAATCTACCTAAAAATAACTTTTGACGTGATTTGGAAACGAATGGATTTTTTTTATTTCAATAGCTTTTTCTGTGTTTTTCTTTTATTTTAGAATTTCCAAAAAATTCTAGTTTATTATTGTCATCTAGCAAGCTTCTACAGTTTGGGCATGTACTAAAACAAAAGTTTTGCCTTCACTTTTCAAACATCCCACCTAAAAGTTTTGTTTTACCCCACTTAGTGTCCTAAACAGGTAGGGTTGTCCAGACACGAACCCGAAAATTCCATTAAAAGTCAAACTGAAACCCGGCCACAAAAGTTTCGTCGACCCGAAACCAAAAGGAAGGAAAAATAATTCATATTATAATGGTATTATATAATGAAGTCTACATTTACATCTTTAATATAAATTTTAACTTTTATATAGGAAAATAAACCTCTAGTATATACTCGATAGTATTAAAATACACTAGAACCTCTAAACAAGGGTCACCGCTGAACAGGGCTCACGAATTTGTCACTTATTCGGACGTGTGCGCTATTCAGAGACAAATATTTGTGTTGGGAATTGAAAAGTTACGCTAAATAGAGGTGCCCACTATTCGGGAGCGTCCGTATGGAGATTTAACTGTATATGCTATTAATTATGAATAACGGACATATTTCACGGTTCGGAGGCGTCCACTCTCTATATATTTTACTTTGCAAAATATTAACAATTATTCCCTAAATAATTTTTTGGGAGTGTCGGGAAGTGTTTTGGGAGTGTTTGCTGAGTATAGTTTACATCGGGAAAAATATTTAGACATCCTTTTGAAAAATCGGGTCAAACCGAACCCTTCTCGCAAGAGTGAAAACCCAATTCGACACCAACCCGAGCCCTAAATAAAGTAAGTCAATCTGACCCGAACCCTAAACTGCAGCAAAAAAGTCAACCCGGCCAAACGCGCATCGCAGCAAAAAAGTAGAAGTTAATCCGGCCAACAGCAAAAAGTAGAAGTCAACGGACCCAAACCCGATCCGAACTAAAAAGTAGAAATTAACCTGACCTACAATGAAAACAAACTAGCTTCCGAACAGCGGGTCAAATTGGAACCTGCAAACTTCTAAAACAGCTCCCCCCTCCCCCTAGTATACGGTAAAGTTTTGTTACAGTATTCTGAATGCGTTGGAAAGCGTTAAATGGTATCTGTCTCAGAGACCATTTACAGCAGTTAAATATTAACATTTAATTTCTGTGAGCAGTCTCATAGACCGCTGCTTTTTTCAATATTTAGCTTGTAATTTTCAGTTTAACTACAGATACTAGTGAAACTTTGTTTCATTTGGATCCTTAGGAATATCGCTAGAGTCTTCTGAATAAGGGAATTTTAATTATATTTGACTTGACGATAAAGTTTAGTACAGAAACAGCATCCTATGAGTTAAAGGACCTCTTTATTCATCCTTCGATTTAGCAGTCTCACAGACCGCCTCACAGTAAATATGCGACAACTTTTGTCACAGCAGTTAAGGTTTAATATGCCAAACTATTCAAACATCTTTTTACAATTGTACATTTATAATTAAATAAAAAAAATATACCATGATAAAAAATAAAATAAATAAAGGAATGAAAAAACCATTATCTTCAAAATATAAGGTTAGTTTCAATGAAATCAAATAAAGTTGGATACTTTTTTTTCAATTAAATGATTTAACTTTAACTTCGACAAGAATTTGCCATTAACTAAATCTACAATTTTAGATTAATCTTTAACTGATGTCACAGAAATTGTCACATAACTACTGTGAAGAGGTCTGTGAGACCGCTTCATCGAAAGATGAATAAAAGCCACGATTAACTCATAAGATGTTGTTTTTGTACTAAACTTTTGGACAGGAGTGTTATAATTAAAATTCACCTATTCAAAAGTCTCTGGTGTTAGTACTAAAGTTCCAAACGAAACAAATTTTTAGTAGTATTTGTAGATAAACTGAAATTTTCAAGTTAAACTATGAAAATTGAAAAAAGCACCGGTCTGTCAGACCGGTAACATCAGTTAAATATTAATTTGCATTGCAAACAGTTTTTTAAAAAAAAGGTTTATCATAGTTACTAATTTGATAACATTTTCTCTTTTTCTATAATAAATAAATACGTTTTATTTATTAAAGAGTTTTATTTTGAAACTTATTTGCACAGCTAAACCCTTAAATTTCTTCACTTGTGAATATCTGAAAATCATAACCCACAAAAAATAGACTCGTGCAAGCAGCATTGGAAAGTACATTTAATTATATCTTCTTTAACACTTTTTTTAATGTCAAATGACACCTTTTAAAAGTTTTCGATTTATGATTTTTCATTTGTAATTTTAGATTGAAAGAATTACAAATTATTTTCAATACATTGAAGACATTTTTATGCTTATTGCATTCAAAAACTACGAGCAAAATAAACACAAATAAAAACTTTGAAAAGGTGTCATTTGACACCGGTAAAAATAGTGTTAAAGTAAACACTCTTCGTTTTAAAATGCAATTAAAATAAATTAAGGATTTTTACCGTTCTTAAAAGTTCGTATTTAAAAATTTAATAGAAATAAATTATTTGCATGAAAAGATTAAATATAAAGGAGAGTGCTCCAAAGATAGCTAGTTGACTCAGCCCAATCATAACCCCCCCCCCCCCACTCATGTCCTCCTCCCCCTTTTCTAGTCAGGTTAGTTTTTACGAGCACATGTAGGATTCTATTACTATATAACTTATAGTTACCATAATAAAACTATGAACATTTAAATTTCAGAGACATTGATATTTTAGTTACAATTACATTTATTTAATAAAATTACAAAATTTCTTTCTGAAATTAGACATAATTAAACCATATAAAAAATTAAACAAATTTACAAAATTAGAAAATGAAGCAGTAACATACTTTGTTATTAAAAAAGTCAAGTACGAAAATATACGCTGAAAAGATACGATTATTACTTTTTAACTTTGAAGGAAACATTTTTCCTTTTGGCATTAAAATATATTTCAAATTTTTATAAGCATTCTTCGTTATATTTAAGATTGGCTTTTAAAACAACACGTTTTTCAAACATTTCGTCAGAAAGCCTATTAGCTTTACAATAATTTGTAATAGTTGCAAAAGAAAATAATCTTTCTACAGATGCCGACGAGGGTAGCGGTGTGTTATATTTAATGAAGATTTTTTTAATCTCTTTATAAGAATTCAATACACTTAGATCTTTGTTTTCCTCCAAACAGAAATGCGCGTACAATAGTTCTGCTTTCCTTTTAGGGTCTTGTTTTGCTTCTTCATGATCAGAATCAATAAAGAAAAAGTTATCTCTTTCTTCACTATTGACAGAACTCATTATATCCAGAGATTCGTTAGATTTCATTTCTTTTGTCAATTCAGTAATAAACAACATTTTAATTTTTGTATAAGCTGAATCGCTAATACAAGACAGCCACTTGAATTTTAGAAAAAATGGATGACATAAAGTTGCAATTACGGCTATTTCTGCTTGGCGAGATGAAATATCAAAATACTGACTAAACCTGTTTTCTATACTTTCTAAATAAGCTTCGGCCAAAGGTCGGCAATACATAAAATCTTCTGTCAATGATTTTTGTAATTTATGTCGTAATGATAACAAAGTTGGTAACAAAATCCCAAAATACGTTTCTTTTTCTCCTTGAAGGATATCTAAAGCCGCGGCAATATGTTTACTACATTTAACGTATTCTTCTATATATGTGAAATCCTGATCTTTAAATGAAGTTTTCAAATCTAATTCCTTGCTCAAAATAGCAGATTTTTCTTTTATCGATAGAAATTGTTTCATGGCGTCAAATAAACTATTCCATCGCGTTGCGTTAGGTCGACTAAGAGTATGTCCCAAAATGGAGATGATAATTTCTGAAGATTTAGGTCGACATGCTGCTCTCCAAAAAATATTACATTTTTTCATCACTTGTTCGTGTATTTTTGAAATTTCTGTGTCTTGGCTTTCCAGAACATTGTTAGAATCAGTAGTTGCACACAAACTAAGTGTATGTGACGCACATCTAAAATGTAAAGGTAAACACTCATTTAAATCAATTATATCTTCTACATCATCATCTATGCTAGACGTAGTGTCAGAATCACACTCCGTACTACATGAATTGTATTGCGCATCTAAATCACCAGTATCTTCTAAAATACATTTTTCTTCAATTCCAAAAATTTTAAATGCTTTCACAAAATTACCACCATTATCAGTAATCGCAGCTATTACTTTTGCAGAATTCAATTCAACCTTTTTGTAGATGTTCATAAGATGGTCATAAATTTTGTCGTAACTATGAGTTCCTTTGAATCTTTGACAAGCTATAGCTCTAGAAATCCGTTTTAATGTTTCCGGATGAATCCAGTGAGCTGTCACTCCTAAGAAACTTCTTCGTCGCCCTGACCATATGTCTGTGGTTATACAAACGAATTCGATATCTTCCAACTCACGTTTAATATTTTCTACTTGTTCATCGTAATATATTGCAATTTTTCGGCCGAGGGCCCTACGACTCATTATGTTAAAAGATTTTGAACAAGAATTAATGTTTTTAATTATATTGTGGAAATAAATATTATCAATGCTTCTTAGTGAAATCATCGAATCAATAAAATAATTTACTACATCTTTGTCAAAATGATCCTGCAAATATACGTTTCGACTTGATTGCCCAGAAACATTTGATGATTTTCGTTGTTTTTTTGACTCCTTTAAATAGGCACGATATTCTTCCAAATAATTGATTCCATGCTTCCTTTTGAGGTGGGTTACAAGATTGGAAGTGCAATTATTTGAGGCTTTTACCTCACTGTTACACTTGGTGCATTTTGCTACAATTCTACCACCTGAAGACTTATTTTCAATTTTTTCGAAAAAATTTCCATCTAGTATTGTAGGTTTATTTTTACATATAAAGTCAGAAATATCAGAAGCAGTTTGTAAATCACTACTGCATATTGGAAATGAACTAATGGTTTGCATAATAGTTTTCGAAGAAATAAATTCTCATTCAATTTTTTAAAATTTTATAAATAATTTTAAAATGTGCATTCACATGAAAAAAAATTATAAAGGCATTGTAATATATTTGGTTCACCAAAACACTCGCGTACCTACCATTCGGCAAGAATAATTTTTATAACGTGACAGCACTAAATTGCATGTGAATCACGTGATTTTAAAATCAGCGCTTTATTTGCATAAGGTGACAAGTTGAAAGGTGTTTTTCTACAGATTATGCATCTTCTTTACTTGATTTCAAGCAGATAGAGCATTTGGTGTTTTATTTTGTTCCATTTCGCACATTGTTTGCTAACATAATTAATTAGATTATGTACATGATTTTTTGTTGATAATATTTATTTTAATTGTTTAAAAAAAAGGAAAGTAAAAAAAGGAAGATATGGGATATTTGCAAATGACGTCACAAATCAACTGTTGGAGGTAAAACAATCTTGGAGAAAAGTTTTGATTGGTAGCCGTTAGGATTGTGGCTGTTATGGAAGTCAACTGCACAGTCGTGATTGGCGGATGAGAAGGTTATCATTTGAAAGAAACCTCCCTATTAGTCTGACAAAAGTGAGCCGACGAGCAAATGGTCAAAAAACAACCTGTCATTTATAGATTATACATTATATGATAGAGTTACAGACAGGAAAAGCATAACAACAGTTTGTTTGGAACAATAAAAAATATTGTAAATTTTGGAGTTAATAAAATCCATGACCACATTCCCAATATCTCGAAGTATGATGTTTTGGCATCCGCGTATCGGTCAATATACCTTCCCCCACGCCCCCAAAACTCCGACTGTAATTCTAAACCTGCCAAATATAGTGTGGTTCAACATCATAAGGTGCCATTATCGGGTAACTCAAAAGGGTTTTTTATGGAACTATCTAAATTTTATATAAAAAAAAAGATGAATTAAGGCCACTAAAAAGTTAAACTATCTTAATACACGTTAAATTGTAGCAGTACGTTCAAACTGTGCTTTTGCAAACTGGCGAAATGTAACCGAGGACTTTGTCCGTTTTTTAAATTGGAGCTTCCAAAATTTTAGTGCAGTGCGAATATAAGGGCCTGATAATCACAAACACTTATAAACTCGGATAGAAATTGCCGTGGCCTGCTCAAATTTTGTATGGTAAACGTTACAGTTTTAGCGGGGGCTGGGAGGGGAGTTGATTTTTGTTTTATCTAAGCCTCAATATTTTAGTACGCCATAAATATAAGCTATTTACAACTTAAAACACTTATAACTCGGAATGCTTTTGTCGTAGCGCGTTCATATTTTGTATGGTAAATGCAATCTTTATAAAGGACGATGAGAGATTTTTTGTTTTTTCAGAGAAGCTCCTTAAATTTTAGTGTAGCGCAAAAATAAGGGCTCGATAAAAAAAAAAACACTTATAACTTGAAACCAGATTGTAGCAGATCGCGCAAATCTCGCGGTAAGGTGATTCTATTAGAGGTGGAGAGGGGGAGGTGTCTCTGTCTATTTTTTATTGAAGCCTACAATGTTTTTGTATATACAAAAAAGATTCTTAAAATTGAAAATACCTATAATTTATAATACTTATACTTATTTAATTCTCACAGCGCATAAGTTTTACAAAGGGATGCTCATGAGGGGGTCATGTCATTTCGTTTTCTTCCTATAACTCAGGCTGTAACTGTCGTAAGACCACTAAACGTTGTTATGATTAATATCATGAGTGTATATTTTCAGGGTCCTTTATCTTTTTTTAACAACAGCTAAATTTTATAAAACTGTGAATATATATATATATATATATATATATATAAGGCTGAGAAAATTAAACTCTTATAACTCGTGAACAAATTGACACAGAAATTTTGTGTGCTTGATCAATGGGACATAATTGAATATTAGACATTGTTGGATTTTTAACCACAGCCTACTAAATTTCAGTATAGAACTCGATAACCATATACACTTTTAAATCGGATCCAAGTAGTAGCATATCGCACAAATTTCTTATATTACACGTAATCATTTAGTGGTGGTGGCTCTATTGATATCTTATCAAAGCCTCCAAATTATAGTACATCATAAATATAAGAAGCCATGAAAATTATAACTTGGTTTGTATATGTCGTAGCACTCTCATAATTTGTATGGTAAACGTGATCATAATAAAAAGGGAGGGAACTTTGTTGGCATTTTTAAAACCCGAGTTACAACATTTTAAGTTGTGAGCATGTTTTGTTTTCATCTACAAAAATATATGGTGCAATCATAAAAAAAAATCAACAGAGCCTAACTCCCTTAAAATTTTTACGTTTATCATAAGAAATTTGTGTAGGCTGCAAAAATTTGCATCCAAGATAAAAGTGTTTGTAGTTATCATGGCCTTAATATACTTCTATATTAAAATTTAGGGGTTCCTGTTCAAAAAAAGAAATAGCTCCGGCTTTATAAAGATTATACTTCCCATACAAAATATGAGTATCCTACGATAATTACTGCTCGAGTTTTAAGTGTTTGAAGTTGCCAGCATCTTATTTAGGAATGGATGCTGTAGAAATTTCTTAAATCGATTTATCATTTATGTAATATTGCGATTTTTTAATCATAAATACATTTAACAGTGACTTTACCTTTAGAATAGGGAACCCATTTTTTAATTTATAGTGATTAAATAAGATCTTTAATTGTCATCTCCCCCCCCCCCCCCCTTACTGTATTATACAGGGTGTCCGGCCTCAACGGTGTCCAATGGCTAATTCCTAAACCGTTAGTCATAGACTTATAGTTCCAATTACAAAAATGTTTTAAATCAGGTAAAGAAACATTTTAAAAGCGATTTGGGTCAATAAAAACATTTCTTAAAAAATTACGAAATTTAAATTTTTATACGGTCCCCTGGTCAAGTTATATTTAGTAATTTTTTCCTATTACACTGACAAGCAAGACAAAAAAAGTCCCATTCATATAACGCTAAAATTGAGCGAGTTATGAAACTTTAAAAATGCATGACTTATGCCACTTTTCTACTCTGAAAACAAATGAGTTCGGCTTGGCTTTGAGGGATCATATGCCAAGTGTTTAAAGTATTCGAAGGTCTTACTTCATGTGTATCTGTGCTTTGAAAAAAAATCCTACAAGTATTATGATTAAGTCTCAAATTGGCTAAAATAACATAGGTTATATTTTGTCAGGATTTGAGACTGTTTCTCTTATGATTTCTTTTAACAAAAATTATGTTTTTTTATAAGTTTTTATGTTACTTCAACAATCATATGTATGTTTTTGCAGTTCAAAATTTGTACTCTAACTTTAACCCACTTTTAAATATCCGATCGAGATTGCATTTTACATACTGGCGCAAATCCGAAAACAATCTAATATTATTAAGATTTTCGGTGGTTACCATTTATACTTATTTTACAGGATAACACAAAACATTTTGGATAAATTTCTGCCAATGTGTTTAAGAAAAAGTTTTAGATTAGATAATACAAGACTGCGATTGTTGGGTTTTTCACATTTATGCATTTTTTAGCACTGAATCCGAAAATTACCTTAATTTTTAACCGTCATGTCAGGATATTTCGCAAATCATAAATTTTCAAATTTAAAGAATAACAAAAATCGAATACTATAAAGTAGCGGAGATGGTTGTGTTTTTTAACTTTTGATAACTGATTTTTACGCACTTTTTAGCACTGAATCTGAAAATGACCTTCCTTTTTAACCATCACGTTAGATTTTTTTTTGCAAATCGCAAATGTGTAAGTTAAAATATAGCTAAAATCTCATACTATAAAACATATGGAAAACATTTTTTATTTTATTTTATTAAAAAATTTATTCGATATTTTTGCTTATCCTAGGATTCTTACAGCTAAACAGCTGAGTGGTCCGATGAGATGGGGGAGGAAATTCAATTTTAACGTTGAACTCCTTAACTTTGAAATTTGCAATGAGCGAAAAATCCTGATATGATAGTTAAAAATGAAGGTCAATTTCGGATTCAGCGGTACAGAGTATACAAGAATCAATTATCATTAGCTAAAAAACATGACATAACCCAACTTTTGCAGGCTTGTGCAATCTAATAATATTTTAAAATACGTATCATTTTGTAAAGAATTGAGGCTGTTAATTTAGAATCATTTTATTTAAGAAAAATTCTGTTTTTTCTTTCTTCTTAAGTGTTTATTACAAATTGTATATGTCCCATTAATATACCAGAATGATTAAAGATTTCAAATTTATATTGAATTGTTAATTTTACTCCCAGATATTTTTTATATCTGACGAAATTATATATCGACTAAATTTGTGAATGACCCCCAATTTGCAGCAAAAAATATGCTCCAAATTTAAACAGCTATTACTCGGTCAATTTTAATCGTAGAATAACGGGACTTTTTTTGTATTACTTGTCAGTGTAAAAGGCAAATTTCACTAAATATAACTTATAGGACCGGAGGACCGTATAAAAATTTAAAATTCGTAATTGTTTAAGAAATGTTTTTATTGACCCAAATCGCTTTTAAAATATTTCTTTACGTGATTTAAAACATTTTTAATTGGAACTATATGTCTATGACTAACGGTTTAGGAATTAGCCATTGGACACTGTTGAGACCGGACACCCTGTATAGTATAGTAAGTAGTTTTTAATTTTCCAAGTAACTTTGATAAAATATATATTTTAAGCTTAAAAAAGTTCGTATGACCTCGGGATTCAGCACTTAAACAATAAATCAATTAATTTAAAAAAATCAAAATTCCCGACTGCTTAAAAAGCGAACCAATTAATTATTTCTATCAATGTGAAACTATTTTTTATATTATTTACGTATTTTGTTTTATTTATTTGTATTGGTGACTTTTAAATTGCGTTTAATTGTTAGTTCCTATCTATAAACACTGTTTTGATGAGGCCTATAGATGTCTATGATGGTTAGAGTTGCAGTAAAGCTAGAAATCCTACATACACAACTTCCAGGTTGTGTAATATTTAAACGAAGCTTCTGACTGTAAAATAGTCAAACAAACATTGCCTTCAATTTGAAAGACCTATCCAATGATATGCCATTCAATAGGGTGCGTAATTTTTTGTCGTCGCTACCGCCATTTTGTATTTTACGGCCTCCATTTTGAATTTATAAAAACAAAACCTAACCTATAACCATTGGACGATTAAGACGAATCGATAGAGACCTCATTCATTAAAATCCATCCAGCCGTTGGGATGTTTCGAGGGTATAAAGAAATCCACATACCCAGGTACGCGTGAAACACATAACCCTTCTTTTCAGTCGGGTAATTAATGAGCTATTTTGAAAATTTTGATTAGTTCAGTAAAGAAATAATATAAAATAAAAGGATTGTGTTTTTTCTAACTTCTGATGGCTGCTGAAATCTAAATTCAATAGTCTGTAGTGGGGGGGGGGGGGGGCTCCCATAGTCTTCTTAACTTGCACTACAGTTCTAAAAACATACAAAAACATTTTTTATTTTATTTATTTATTTATTTATTAACTGAAAAATGATTAAAAAGATATTGAGGAAAAACAGAAACATATTCAATGAATCTAATACTGAATTTAACCAATAAACTTCCGTGATGAGAAATAAAGTTAAACTAGACAACAGGAATTCTGCTTTTTCAGAATTTAGTGTCGCCTCCGGAATTTCCATTACTTCATTTTCTTCTTATGGAAATTTTCTCTTCTATTATTATGAAACAGCCATTATAAATGAAGTGTTAGGTGAAGATGAAAGAGCAGCCGTAAAAAGTTAGAACTCTGATTTTCTGGTCAGAATTCTGGGAGGGGGGGGGGGATGGCCATGATTTTTTTTATGGCTGCTTTTTCATCTTCGCCTAACACTTCATTTATAATGGCTGTTTCATAATAATAGAAGCCAACAGTCCATCAGAAGAAAATTGGTTAAGCGGGACTCTACTGCAGTACAAAATATATTTCAATTTTAAGACTTAAAGCACACGTTTTATTTTATGTAAAATGACGTCATTCGCATCCGCTTAAGAATTCCACATTTACGGTCTACTATTAAACATCTACAGTAAAGCATGCATAGCACGTCACTATCATGAAATAATGTACAAATGCAGCAAAAAGATGCCGTTATTCAAGAAAATCGAAAAAAAAAAAACCGGCTATCCAATGATTCATAGATACTTACAATTAAATATAGTATATAATAGCTGCATTGTTTTAACAGAAATCATGCGTTTATATTTTTTTTTTTTCAAAAAAGCACATATTTTAATTACATTTTCTCTCGGTTGTTACGAGAAAATGGCAACACAAATATATAATTTCTATTTTTAAACTATTTTCCCTTTACTTTCGATATAAATGGAGTACTTGAGTTGCCAAAATTAAACAAATGGTGCTGAAAACTACAAAAAAATTAATGTTTCAAAAATAAATGGAGATACAGTTTTCAAACAAAATGCATTTAAAAGAACTTTTTTTTCCAATACGATGGTATAAAAAGTGAAAACGTGCGATGCTTAGAAGTTTAAAAAATTGCTAAAGAATGTTTAATCGT
Organism: Maratus speciosus; assembly: GCA_963932465.1. Taxonomy (NCBI): domain Eukaryota; kingdom Metazoa; phylum Arthropoda; class Arachnida; order Araneae; family Salticidae; genus Maratus; species Maratus speciosus. Next base: position 97,554,521 of record OZ010787.1, read on the forward strand.
AATGCTTTGTTTTTCGGATAGCTTCTGTAAGCTAACGTTATTTTTTGGACACAAAATAAGCTGGGAGAAAGAAATAGCATACCGTACCGGAGGCTAATAAAAAGATAAAACAAAGATGTGTAAATCATACGCCGCTGTTTTATTTCCTTTTAGGTTTTAGATTATAATAAAATGTGTTTAACATAAATGCTGACATTCATGTAGTTGATGGAGAAGGATTGAAAGTAGGAGCCTCGGAGCACCCGGCTGCTGAAATTCATGAAGTGTTTGTGGCGGTTTGCTCCTGTAGGATTTGCAATAAAATATATCTAATTTTCAATGATCAGAAAATGACAAAGAAACCTAAAATTTCAGATAACCGGAAAAACTCATAAATGTGTCCTCACCCCTCTCACTTTCTTTCCTTTTGCAAGAAATCGGGTTACCAATTCAGAACTGTGATTTAAAGTATTTTTTTTATATTAATTTCAAAATAATAATATATTAAAACTAAAATATTTAAATATTTCCCAAACGTATGAAAATTAATTTTTAAGGTAAAGAATGTATAAAGTACAAACAGAAATTCGATGTATTTGTATCGTAACCGGAAACCGCTGTTAGCGGTCTCAGAGACTGCATTATTTTTCCATTTTCACAAATTTTCCGTTTAACTATAGATGCTGGTTAAATTTTCTTTTATTTGGAGTCCCTTTATCTTCACTACTAACTTTTGAGTAGCTGAATTTTAAAAATAATAGCTGTGTACATGAAGTTTAGTAGATAAATAGTATTTTGAGAGTTAATGTAGCATTTTATTCATATTTAGATTAAGCGGTCTCACAGACCACTCACGGCAGTTATGCGACAACATTTGTCACTCCGGTTACTGGTTAACCGGTCTGACAGATTGCTCACGGTAGATATGCGACAATATTTGTTACTTCGGTTACGGGTTAAATATAAAATTTTAATCTTTTTAACCATAAATACTGAATAAATTTAGAAATGTATTCGTAACTGTAAAAAATTTAAAATAAAAAATGCGTTAAAAAAAAAAAAATCGTCGTCGACACCGCCGAAATACGATGTCTAACCCGATGCATGATTCTACTTCAATGTATTTTAATTAATTAGAAAATAATAATAATAAAAAAAACGTATACATTCCAATATTACCCAAGCATGCGAAAAATTAATTTTCCTTAAACTAATGCATGAAAAGGTAAGCTGAAATTCGATGAATTTGGATTTTAAATATACAATTTTTTGTTTTGTTTTTACAACTATAAAAACGGAATCAATTTCAAAAAAAGATTCTCAATCGCAAACAGGACCAAAAAATGTCTTTCTCTCCCCCTTTAAAATAATTGCTTTTATCATATGAATTTTTTATATTCTGTGACAATTTGGATCTGAGTTATAAGTGTTTATGTTTAACGGGTCCTTATATTTATGCCATATTGAAAGTTGGGGGCTTCTGTTAAAATACCGACAATGTCCTCTTCCCCATTATAAAGGTTACGTTTACTATACAAAGTGTTTTACGATAATTGTAGCTTGAGTTATAATTATTTTAATTTGTCAGCCGCTTATATTTTTGATACACTAAAATATGGAAAGGCTTTTATGAAAAATCTATATAGCCCTCCTCCCTTTAAAACTGTTACGTTAATCATATAAAACTTGTGTCGACAAATTAGATTTGAGTTATATGTGTATTTGGATATCGGGCCCTTATATTCGCGCTATAGTAAAATTTATGTGGTTTTGGTTTTTTTAAAAAAAGACAATCAATGTCTTCTGTAAAATTATGTCACTTTTTGCACCGAAGTAACTAGGAATTGAAATGGCATTGGGACCGATGTGTCGGGATCGAAGCCCTATGACCTAAACAGCAGGAACAAAGTCTCAGAACCGAAATGTACTCATGAATGATTAAATTTGAGTTCCTTCATTTTTAACATTGCATTCTCAATCATCAGATAATCTACAAAATTTTAAATACATTGTATGTATATTACTTATATCACAGAGATATTTAAGATCTATATGTTAAAAATAATGTGACATTGTCCCTTCGAGCGCGATAAGCAACTTTTTATATTTCGTAATAATTTAAACCTTATATATTAAATTTTTTCTGGGTATAAAACTTACTTAAAAAAAATAATAATCGTTTTGTAAAATTATGGTGTATGCACCTCTGTCTCATGACACCTCTCGACATCAGATTCTGTATAGCGCGTTTTTCGGGTCTGAATTAAAAAAGTAAAAAAAAAAAAGGCGTATTTCCAGAAAACGATTAATTACGTAAAAATAACTAGAAAATTAGTAAATATGCAATTCTGCTTAAAAAATTCTATTATGTTTTTATAACATTATAAATTAATACTTACTGACATATAAATAGTTACTTATAATTTAGTTACATTCTTATAAACGTAACTGGGATTAACTTGCATTGAATTACAAGTAATTTTCATATCAATTTTAGAAATGCAATTAGAATTAGCTCGTAATTGATTGCAATATAATTTAAATATATTTCATAGAATGTAACTTAGATTTAGTTATATTACATTACACGCTAACCAAATTTCATTCTGAGCAAACATAACTGAGATTAACTTGTAATACATTAGAATTTAATCTAAATTTTATTTTAAAAACTGCAATTAGAATTAGTTCATAATTCATTGCAATTTAATTTAAATACATTTCATAGAATGTAATTTAGATTAAGTTGTATTATATTACACGTTAACCAAACTGAATTCTGAATAAACGTAATTGACACTAACTTGTAATACATTAGAATTTAATCTAAGTTATATTTTTAAAGATGCAATTAGAATTGATCTATAATCCATTACAAGTCAACTGGATCCTATAATTAAAAAAGTAATCGATTACAGGCTAATTGGGTTATATAATTAAAATCGAATATGAGTCATCTTGTAATATAGATTACATGTTAATTGAATTATACAATTAAAAATGTAATCTGAATTATCTTGTAATCCATTACAAATTAATCTAATTAAAATTTAAAAGAAAAAAATGAGAATTGGCTTGTAATCTATTACACGATAATCAGATTATGTATTTCAAAAGAGTACTTGAAATTACTTTGTAATGCCTTACATGTTAATCAATTGCATTGTGAGGGAATTATAATGTATTTTAATCTATAATTTCATTACTTTGTAATCAGATTCTGCCCAACACTGGATGACAATATAACCAAAGTGTTTTGGCAGCACACGTAGACCACTAAATGCCCTACTTTGCATTTGTTTTGAATCGCTTTTTTTTATATATATATTTATTGTGTAACTGCATATTAACTTTTTTTTTCTAGTAAAAATTGTGCCAGTTTATGGGAGATCTTACGTCGAAAGTTATGTTCAACTTACAATTTCGCTCGCCCAGACATAGGCGAAATTGGGCAGCACACGTGATTATTAATGAATATATCTTTACATTCGATATACATTTTCGTCGACGTAACGGAGACCAGCCGCTAACATTTCGGACTCTCTCGGGATCCTGGCGGAATCGGCTGGTGAAGGCGGATCTTCCTCCGCCCGTTGTTTCCTGGGCCCGGTGTTTGGTGGGAATGGATTTTTCTTTTCGTGAACGTTTTGCTCGTATACCTCAGGGTTGGCTGCCCAAGAGTGAGTAATTTCTGTGAATTTCTGTAGTGCTCAGGTAGCATTTCAAAGCCATCTATGACTTTTCACAGTGAAGGTCATTTTGCGATGAAAAAATTAGTTGTTTTCATTCGAAATTTTCAAAAATTTGTCACTGTGACCTTAACAGTGGGAGCTCGATAGCTATTTTTT